>CM070013.1:47854351-48211782 GCA_036247105.1 Cirrhinus mrigala
TGGGTGCGTCGACGGCGATCTTTAAGAGAAGACTCTCCTCTATCGAGTAAGTTTTCTCTAAAAGAGCTCCACGGACGGATTGTGTGTTTCATTATGCCTTTCCGTCTGTGTCCTACTGGTTGCGGATTCTACCTTTCCCCTAATGATCGGCACGAACGCTGTGTTCAATGCTTGGGGCGTGAGCATGCGGATGCAGCGTTCTCTGAGGGAGGTTGTCAGTACTGCGGGGACATGCCCTTGGGCGCGCTTCGCTCGAGAGCCGCGTTCTTTTCGAAGAAGCCGCGGCTCGCTTCAACTGCTTCCCGCGTCGGTCCTTCTACTGCCTGGTACGAGGCTGGCGCGATGTGCGTTGACGAAGAGCGACAGGTGTTAAGCGACGCTTTGCTGGGTACGTCCTCGCAAACCGTTCACCCTGTGTGCTCACCGATTGAGTCTCCGGACGATTTTGAAAGCTCTTCTCAGTATGGGCTGGATCTTTTGTTCGGGGCTCCTGCTGAGGAATAGGCAGTTTCAGCAGCATCGGAGGGAGAGCCGTCAGAGGCTGACGTCACGACTGAACTTGCCGCTCCGGCAGTGGAATCTCAGTCCGTGGCAGACGCCGAAATGGCCGCCGCACTACAACGGGCAGCCAAGGAGATTGGGGTTGTGTGGGCTCCCCCGCCCAGCCCTGAGCCTTCAAGGCTGGATGACTGGTTCCTGGGCAGCGGACGCGACTCAAGGCCACGTTCCTCCCCGGTCCCGTTTTTCCCGGAAGTGCACGAGGAGTTAACGAAGTCGTGGAAAGCCCCTCGTTCACGATATGCTAACTCCCCATCCCTCACCACCCTCGATGGCGGTCCAGCAAGGGGGTATACGGAGGTCCCCCAGGTGGAGAGAGCGGTTGCGATGCACTTGTGCCCGCAAAACGCCGCCTCCTGGAGGGGCCGCCCAAGACTCCCGTCCAGGGCCTGTAAATTTTCGTCCACACTCGTAGCGAAGGCTTATGCGGCCTCTGGGCAAGCTGCGTCCACCCTGCACGCCATGGCGATTCTGCAGGTCTACCAGGCCAAGGTCCTCAAAGACCTGCACGAAGGTGTTCCCGACCCAGAGCTGTTACACGAGCTGCGCTCGGCAACCGACTATGCCCTACGGGCCACGAAGGTGACGGCGCAAGCTCTGGGGAGGGCGATGTCCATGGAAGACTTTGCTAAGCAGTTCTCCGCAGTGAAGCAGCAGACGGAGGCTATGAAACACATCCTGCCTCGGCGTGCAGCGAGTTCCAGCCCAGCTCAGCCGATGCAGCAACCTCCGCCTGCTCCCCGCCGAGGAAGGCCCCCTACAAGGGTAGCTCAGACCCCGCAACCTGCCGGTTCTGCAGCTAGACCCGCCCAACGGTCCAGTACTCGTAGGAAGGTGGCACCGCCAGCTCGTCCTCAGGCCACTAAGAACCCTCGTCAGGCTTTGAAGCATTCCTGAAACGAGCAGCCCAGGGAAGAGGGACCGTTTGACCTGTCCGGGTCCGCACTCGACGAGGGGACGAGCGTTGGATTCGGCTTCAACCCGACTGTCTGCCACCCGGCAGACGGCCACCACATGGTCAGTAAAAGAGCAACTTCCTTCTTCTCTGGGCGTATCGCACAGCACCCCCGACCCTCTGCACGATGGTCGGATGCTATTTTCTCCATTCAGGGCATGCGGTCGCACACCATCGGTGTTCCCTCATGCTCTGGAACAGCGAGCTCGTTCAGACGATCTCCCCCTTCGGGTGGATCCTCTGCTCAGCTCTCACGGCTCGAACCCCCCAGACAAAGCAGCCAGTGGTCTCCGGGGCTTCTCATCTCTGGCTACACACTGTTTTCCCAGCAACGGTACCCCCACCCTTGGTACATCGAATGTGACTCCTCTGAGACCCCTAGCGGAGAATTTTTTGGATTGGCTGAATCTCTCCAATCCTTCCCGCTGGCTCCTCAGGACCATTCGGCTCGGCTATGCTATCCAGTTTGCACGTCGTCCGCCCAAGTTCCGTGGTGCTCTCACTACCTCAGTACAGGGCTCCAACACCGCGGTTCTTCGTGCAGAAATCACAGTCCTTTTGGCGAAGGGTGCGATAGAAACTGTCCCCTCAGCCGAAATGAGGAAAGGGTTTTACAGCCCCTACTTCATTGTACCCAAGAAGGGTGGTGGGCTCAGACCAATCCTGGATCTGAGGGTTTTGAATCGGGCCCTACTCAAGCTCCTGTTCAAAATGTTAACCCTCAAGCACATTCTCATGTGCATCAGATTTCAGGATTGGTTTGTGGCTATAGACCTGAAGGACGCGTACTTCATGTCTCGATCCTTCCAAGACACAGGCTGTTCCTGCGGTTTGCCTTCGAAGGACGGGCATACCAGTACAAGGTTCTTCCCTTCGGCCTCTCCCTGTCACCCCGCGCCTTTACGAAGGTAGCAGAGGCTGCTCTTTCCCCCCTCAGGGGAATGGGCATACGCATTCTCAATTATCTCAACGACTGGCTAATCCTAGCTCACTCGTGGGATTTGGTTTGCATGCACAGGGACATGGTTCTCAACCATCTGGCTCGGTTGGGACTTCGGGTCAACTGGGAAAAGAGCAAACTCTCCCCGGCACAGAGGATCTCTTTTCTCGGTGTAGAGCTGGACTCGATCAGTATGTCTGCGCGTCTCTCCCCAGAGCGCACACAGTCAGTTCTGAGGTGTGTGGCAACACTCAGATGCGGGTCAGCGGTCCCCCTAAAACAGGTTCAGAGGCTCCTAGGGCACATGGCATCCTCAGCCGCAGTCACGCCGTTGGGTTTAATGCACATGAGACCGCTGCAGCACTGGCTTCATACCCGAGTCCCCAGGAGGGCGTGGCGCCAGGGCACACTTCGTGTGAACATCACACCATCGTGTCGCCAGACACTCAGCCCTTGGACGGACATTGTGTTCCTACGGGCAGGAGTTCCTCTGGAACAGGTGTCCAGACGCATCGTTGTCACCACGGATGCTTCCAAGACAGGCTGGGGTGCCACCTGCAATGGGCAGGCAGCTTCCGGGGTCTGGACAGGCCCCCGGCTGCACTGGCACATCAATTGTCTGGAGTTGTTGGCAGTGCTTCTAGCTCTGAGGAGGTTCCGACCTATGATTCAGGGCAAGCACGTGTTGGTCAGGTCGGACAACACGGCGACTGTAGCCTACATCAACCACCAGGGCGGTGTACGTTCCTTTCGCATGTCACAATTAGCCCGCCATCTCCTGCTCTGGAGCCAACACAGACTCAAGTCTCTGCGTGCCACTCACATTCCAGGCGAAGCCAATCGTGTGGCCGATTCTCTGTCACGACAGGTTTCACTCGGAGGCGAGTGGAGGCTCCACCCTCAGTCGGTCCAACTGATTTGGGATCGATTCGGCCAGGCACAAGTAGATCTCTTTGCCTCACCGGAATCCACCCACTGCCAGTTGTGGTACGGTCTGACCGAGGCCCCCCTCAGTATAGATGCACTGGCACACAGTTGGCCGAGGGACCGGCTCAAGTATGCGTTTCCCCCAGTGAGCCTCATCGCACAAACTCTGTGCAAAGTCAGGGAGAACAGGGAACAGATTCTCTTGGTAGCCCCCTTCTGGCCCAACAGAACCTGGTTCTCAGACCTGGTGCTCCTGGCATCAGCTCCTCCCTGGCGCATTCCTCTGAGGAAGGACCTCCTCTCCCAGGGGAAGGGCACAATCTGGCACCCGCGCCCCGATCTCTGGAACCTCCACCTATGGTCCCTGGACGCGACCAGGAGGATTTCAGAGACCTTTCACCATAAGTGGTGAACACACTCATTCAGGCAAGAGCCCCCTCTACCAGACGGCTGTATGACTTAAAGTGGCGCGTTTTTGTGAACTGGTGTTCTTCTCGTCTAAGGGACCTGCGGAGTTGTGGCATCGAATCAGTGTTATCCGTCCTCCAAGAGGGCCTGGACAGTCACCTGTCTGCCGCGACACTCAAGGTTCATGTGGCGGCTATATCAGCTAACCATGACCTGGTGGGTGGCAGATCGGTGGGGAAACACGATTTGATAATCAGGTTTCTGAGAGGAGCCCGGAGACTGAACCCTCCTCGGCCACATCTTATCCCCTCTTGGGATCTTGCTGTGGTTCTCCAGGGTCTACAGCAAGATCCGTTTGAGCCCCTTCATTCAGTCGAACTTGATGCTCTCTCTTTAAAGACGGCTCTCTTGACTGCGCTCACCTCTGTGAAAAGAGTGGGAGACCTCCAAGCCCTCTCCATTATCAGTTCGTGCCTAGAATTAGGACCAGCAGATTCTCACGTTGTCCTGAGACCCTGGCCTGGATACGTGCCCAAGGTCCCCACCACTCCCTTCAGAGATCAGGTGGTGACCTTGCAAGCTATTTCTTCTCAGGAGACCCTAACCTGATCTTGTTATGCCCAGTCTGTGCCCTGCGCATCTACATGGAACGAACTCAGCCCTTCAGACGTTCGGAACAGCTCTTTGTTTGTTATGGAGGGCAGCAGAAGGGGAAAGCTGTCTCCAAACAGAGGATCTCCCACTGGCTGGTAAATGCGATCCGTATGGCCTACCAGGCCAGAGGCCTACCCTGCCCTCTGGAGGTAAGGGCCCATTCGACCAGGGGTGTCGCTGCCTCTGCAGCCCTTGCAAATGGGGCCTCATTAACAGACATCTGTAGAGCTGCAGGTTGGGCTACACCTAACACTTTTGCCAGATTTTACAATTTGCGCATGGAACCAGTGTCAACTAGAGTCTTGAACACCAATTCTTGACTCAGCACACGGGTCGGTGTAGAGCTTGCCTAAAGCGCTTCCCCTAATGGTGATTACGCTTCTGAGTTTCAGTAGGTTTCCTGATGCGAACCCTGGACACCATCTCCATCACTGGCACCTCTGGACGTGGCAGAGTTTTTGCGGAGGAACTCGCTACGAATTCGATCACAAGGTATGAACTCCCTTATTATTGATTGAATTGTGCCCCATATGTAGTGGCTCCTTATGTGGCCCCATGTGTGTATCTCCACCTATAACTCTTGTGGTGCGGTGTTTTCCCCTGAGGACAGGTTTGTCTCTAGGGTCTGAGTCCGGCTGTCTCCCCGGGTGTGAGACCCACCTCAGGTCCCATATCTAATGATGTCACTTTTTACCCCACCCCTTGTTGGGCAGGATGTGAACTCCGTAGTGCCATTTTCCTTCGGGTAAAGGTGCTTTCCCAACGTTCTCAAGACACTCAGCCGCTCCACTGAGGAAGGCCCGGCTGCAGGACCTACTGTAACAGGTCAGTCCTTGGACGTTGGATGGTCACAGAGGAGGTGAGCTGCACTTACGTTAACACGTTGGCCTGTTACTTCTGCACTTATCACTCGTGACGCGGCCAGACCCCCTAGTGTCGTACACTACTTGACACAACTCGGAGTGTACGACAGATAGGGAACGTCTCGGTTACGTATGGTAACCCTCGTTCCCTGATGGAGGGAACGGAGACGTTGTGTATTCCGTGCCACATCTCTGGACCGCCTCTGAGTGAGCTGAGACGCTCGGCTCCTCAGATCAGAACAGATCAGATCAGAGTGAGCAGATGCACACGCTGCCCTATTTGTACCCGGATGGCCGGGGCGTGGCCAGCTATGCAAAATCTGCACACCCAATTTCATTGGCCTTTCTCAAAACTGTCAGAGGTGTTTGGGCTCTCAAGAGCGACCCCTAGTGTTGTACACTACTCGACACAACGTCTCCGTTCCCTCCATCAGGGAACGAGGGTTACCATACGTAACCGAGACGTTATCATCTGGGTAATGTCAGGTTTGTCGTTGACAACTTTTCAGTAAAGAGCAAACATTAAAGTTACAGCCTTTATAAGGGCTTCTGATTTTAGGGTTTACATTTAATTGTACAGTGTGCCAGTCAATAATGTGATCATCCTCAGAACAGGTCTCAGTTAACCTATGACATACAGCTGATCTGGAACTTTGGTGTGAAGGTGGCGTAAGTGTACTTTTTTTTTTTTTTGTGCATAAAGTGATTTAAATGTATGTACATGCCTAATGTAAAGAAGGAAATTGTTTCGTTCTTGTATAACTTCCATGTTTGAACAAAGAGTCAGGGTTTCACAGACAGGGCTTAGCTAAAGCCAGGACTAGGCCTTAGTTAAATTAAGATACTTAAATAGCTTTTATAAAAATGCCTTAAAAAAAACTTTACTGGTGTGCATCTTGAGACAAGAAAATTACACTGACATATTTTAAAAAATGTCATTACAAGGTATTTTCAGTTAAGACTGCTTGAACATGCTTTTTTCTGAGACTGGCCTTAAGCCTTGTCTGTGAAACCGGGGGGTTAATGTGTAAACAGCTGTGCTCTCTTATCACAGTTATGAGGATCATACTTACACTTTCAAAGCATCTCTTCCATTTTTTCTTCCTTCCATAACAAGATAGTCATTAGGAGGACTCTGAACCTAGACAGAACAGAAGTATATTCATTCGACTTTGTATTTATACCGCTAATTAACCAAAACAATAGCCATGTCTAAATTAAACGTGGTAAATTAACATACTGCACTCACCATATTATCGCCACCATCGTCTCTCCTCCACTGAAATCGTGGCCGCTGTATGAGTAAAACTAAATTTACACTCCTCACAAACAACAGCTCCTCGAATGAAGAAGAAATCATCAAAAGAAAAGCATTACCTATTGTAAACTGCAATTAAACTGTTTAATTAGATACAAAATCCGACCTTACAGTGTATTTACTGTATTGTTCTCAGTGTCGTTCACTGTAGTGGTTCCTGGTGATCCTGTAGTGGCTCATGTGGGATCCACAGTGATTCTGCCCTGCTGGATCTCTCCTCCTGAGAACGCTGAAGCTCTGGAGATCCGCTGGTACCGTAATGAGTTCAGCAACCCTCTTCTCCTCTATAATCATGGGAAGATCCAGGACATCCATGAATGTTTCAGGAACCGAACCTCTTTGTCTCCGCGGTCAGATCAGTCTGGTGGACTGAAGGATGGAGACATCTCTCTACGGCTGGAGAAACTCGCATTTCAGGATGAAGGTTCATTTCACTGTGATGTGAGTGGAGAAAGTTCATATGGCAGCAAAGTAGTAGATCTCAAAATCACTGGTGAGTCAAAAACTACAATTCATTGTGTTTTCATGGATCTGCACCTCATCAAAGGAATAGTTCTCCTGTAGAAATGACTCTCCCTCATGCTGCTCCAATCTCATATGATTTTCTTTCCACTGGTGTCTATCAGATCCAATAACAGTCAATCATATCATAGTCAGTACTGTATATTCTCAAGTCTTTGTCATCCAGTAGGTTTTTGTTATTATTTTAGGAATGCTTCACTTATTTTAGGAAAATCATGATGCCAAGCTTGGTTTGAACATACATGAACTAAACATGAGCACTAATGTGAATGGCATTTCATGCTGACTTTCACTGTTGCTGTTGTTGTTGTTTTTAGCTTTATTTTTATAATTTCTATATTTTGCTGTATATTTTATTATTACTTTTTTAGATCCACCAGATTCATCAGCTACATGGAAGGCTCTTTTCCTCACCTTTCTCATCTGTGCTCTTCTGGGTTTGGTTGGGTTGATTCTCTACAAATACAGAGACAAACTGACAGGTACAATATGGTTGAAATTTAAAAGATTTGGTTTTCAAGAGGTTTTTGTTTCATGCATCTCATGTGTTGATATTTGTGATTTGTTCTGCAGGGAAGAAACCAGCTAAAGAAAGTAAGTAACATGAACTCCATTTATTCATGAATCTTTCAGACAGCATTGCTGGAAAATGCCTGTTTCTGAGCAGACTTTCTGATTTAGCTAAAGTGTGTGTTTTATGCTAGCCGGTGCCTGAGAGGGTTAAAATGTAATTTAATGTGGTTTTCAGAGTTTGTACTATTTGTGAAGCAGATTGATAGTTAAAGTTTGCTCTGAAATTTTACTCTCATTTTAGTTTGTGAAGAGGAAACTATGTGGAAACTGACGGAGGAAGGTATTTGAAGAAGTTTGCTTTTTGCTATATTTTATATTTTATAAGAACTGTAACTGCTAAATGTCAATTTATGTTATAGCAGACAATAACATGAATATGACAGGTTTGGTGAATCTGAGTGGAATGTGTTAGATGTGAGTGAAATAGACTAAAGTATCCACACACGTTAAAGATAAACCAGCATTTTCTTTTCACAACAGTTATAGCCAAATATTTATAAACCAGTCTATTTCATACAGTGACATCAGAGATACGAAAGCATCAGTGAAAATGCTTCTGTTTTGTATTTTTACAATTTACCATATCATATATCATATTTCTTAAGTTATTTGACCAGAATAAAGAGACTCTTGTGTGACACTCCCACTGTTATACAACTATAATACTGTTATTAACATTACTTACTTTCCATAACAGACTCATTTCTGTTGTATATTGATACTGTAGATGTTCTCAATTATAGCTGTAGTTCACTCACAAATGATATCTTTTATGTTTCAGTTGTAGGAGACTTATATATAGAAGAACTGAGAAAACATGCAGGTAAGAAATCATCTCATACTTTTCATCATCTCAATTATATAAGCATATATTTCTGTAATGTGGAGAGGGAGACGAGAGGCGAGGGGATCCATGCGTAAGCTTTTATTAACAGGACGAGACAAATACATGGTCAAGCAGGCAGGGTCAGAACAGTTACAAACAGGTATGTTGGAGCGAGGCACAAGAGTAGTCTGTGAGGCAGGCGTGGGTCGATCAGCGGTGAACATAGTCCATAACGCGAGGCAGAGGGGTAATCCGTACAACGAGCGAGAGTCAGGAAGGCAGGCAGCGAGACAGACGAAAACGAGGTGGCCAGGCGAGAATACTAAACTAAGGGAACTCAGAAACTATTAACTCGGAAAACTAGGAACAACTCTGTTTAGGTGCTAGCACTAGGGGAGCGCTAAACGCAACCGACACAGTTCTCCACATAACACACCACAACACACACCACAATACACACCACAATACTCAGTGAGTTAGCGAGGGAAAGTCCGGAGCTTAAATAGGGCACCTGATTGGCCACAAGTGCTGATGCAATCAGGGCGATAGATAGTGGAATATGTAGTCCGGGGTGTAGAGCAACAGTCAGTGTGTAATGACAGAGTGAGAGCGACATCTGGTGGTGCGCGGACCGCAGGTCACCGACCAGATTCATGACAATTTCATAATGTATGTGTAAATATCATTGCAAATTCATGAGGATTAATAATTGCTGCTTTATGTATGTTTTCATCACAGTTGAGATCACTATTGACCGTGAGCATTCACATCCAGATCTGATGGTTTCTAAGAACTGTAAAATTGTGAGGGACGGTCCAGGATATGTTCACACTGGAGAGGGATTTCCATATGAATTATGTGCATTTGGAGCCCAAAGATTCACCTCTGGTCGTCACTATTGGGAGGTAGAGCTGACACGGGAAAATTCACCTCCTAAAAACTACTGGTTAATTGGTGTGGTGAAAGAGGGAGCTTTTACTTCACGAGACAGATCTGCTTTAACTCCATCAAGTGGTTTCTGGTTCTTGTGTTCAGACGGTCCTAATGGCTTTCACACCAACACTGAAACGCCAGTAAAACTCTTACTGACACCGAGACCTGAACGACTGGGAGTTCTGTTAGATTATGATGAGGGTCAGCTGTCATTTTACAACGTCAAAGAGAGTAAACATCTCCTGACCATCAGCACCAGATTCTCTGAATTAGTCGTTCCTCTGTTCAATCCTGGTGTTGGTGAACAGAGTATGCTTAAAATCCTGGATTGTCCAGAACCTGTAGAATCAGCTGTAGAGTCCAGTCATCTTTACTGAGTAATAAGAGCTCAGACGCCTGACTGACCACTGCAGTGTTTAAACTGGATGTAAAGAAGAGCGTACAGTATGTCCACAAAGACACTAATCTTCATCTGTTTTCAAGGTCATCTATTTTCAGAAAATTACAGACAGGTGTTTGAAAGTAAAATTCTATTTGGATAAACTCTGCATACTCCTAAAAATAAAGATTCCAAAACTGTGTTTTCACAGTGATGCCATTGAAGAACTATTACTGGTTCCCCAAAAAACATTTCAGTTCAGAGTGAATAACATTTTAAAAATCTAAAGAACCTTTTTCCACTATAAAGATTCTTTTGCTCAATGGGAAAATTGCATGGATGTTAAAGTTTCCTTATGGAACAGTTGATGCCAGTAAAGAATCTTTATTTTTAAGAGTGCAGGACCATTATTCCTCATCCCTGTTGGAGAATCTTTGATTACAGTTTTTCTGAAATGCTAAAACACATTTTTTGAAACCATCACTCATTTTAACCTTAACCTTAAACACAAATCCAAATATTCAAACTAAATTCACAGAACCCCTGACTCTTCTGGCAAAATCAAACAATCGCTTCAAAACCATTTCACCTGTACTCAAAATCAAACAAAGCTTTCAAATCATACACACTTTAGTCAATAATATACGCACTACAGTGAGTCTTAGTGAGTCAGAATGTTTTGCAAAAACCGTGCATGAGATCTGCAAACAGTGTCTAAACTGCCTAAACTTATTTAAGGTTTTACAGAAAGACTGATTTATTTGACAAATTGGTTTAGGCTGTTGAAAATTTGGTTTAGAGAATGGGGTTTTAGCAAATGTGAAAAACTGTAACTATAGTGTTATAAAAGCGTAAGTTACATATTAGCCAATACTATACACACTACAGCTCATTCATTAGACACAACATCAAAAAATAGAGAACAGTGTTCACTGCATGTAGTTACCAAAAAAGAATGTTTACTGTATATAGTAATTATTTAGCACTAAAAAAGTAACATAAACATACCCACACTCAGAAGAAATCACACCTAAGTTTGGTGAAGATACCAAAAAAGGAAAAATACACACACATGTAAGGTCCCACCCAGTGGCCTAAAAAGCGAAGTCCAGCAGCCTGCGTGAAGGTGTTCTGCGTGTGTGTCTTTTCTGGAGCTTCCGCAAAAAATGACTGGATTTATTAAAACTTTGATTTCTATTTTAATTCTGACTTCTTCCTCATTTAAATCTGACTCCTATTTCAAGTGTTTACAAATTGCGATAGTAATTTTGGACGCTGATCATAATATGAGTTGTGTCTTAATTTAGATATCAGATTATTTCGGACTCACTATACTTTCAATTATTCGTTCATTGGGGACCTAATGCCTCATTTGAGTCTGGCGTCGGCCGATTGCACCGATCTCACGTTCACAAAAACTCCAGTCTGATGTTAGTCAGAGGTCTGTAGGTGACTAATACCTTGTTGACAGCCGCATACTGCTTGCCACAAAAAGTGTAGTTTGCTTTAGTCTTCTCCCGTACAACTTGATAACATCAGTGATAGACAGAAATCAGGAGGTCTCAGATGATGTGCCTACTGCTCCATTCAATCCTTCAGTTCTGCTCTATCCTGGCCGTAATTTGCGGTAACAAAAGCCTCCTCACAATTTACTAGTAATAATGATTTCAGCCGAGTTTAAAATGAATCAAGAAATAACATTTTATTTTGCCAAGCATAGTAAAACATCAATCAAAAATAGTAAATTCAATTAATCAATGAAGCAAATATCAATTAAAAGGAATGCATTAACATTTAGTTACACAACTGATCAGCATAAAACATAGAATGAGAAATAATTTCAAAGAGTCAGCATATCTGGCAAATAGAGAGACACACGGCAATCGTGCGGGAAGTTCTGCTTACACACGTGTATATATATATATATATATATATATATATGTGCGCGTGTACGTGTGTATGTACGTACGTATATATGTGTGTGTACATATCTATCTATCTATCTATACTCATACACAAGTGTGTGTATTTTTCCTTTTTTCTTTTGTATATTCACCAAACGTAGGCATGATTTCTTTCTAGGTGTGATTACTGTGATTACTGTACAGTAATATCATCTTACAGTATAACAGATACTGCACTTTCAACTGGCTTATATTTTGTATATTGAAATATTTAGAAACAAGTGTGAAGAATTTTGAATCATTGTGTGTAAATGACGACAGCCGTGTTGCAGCTGTGCTTAACTTTTGATTTTTGTGTTTAGGTTGTTGCATCACAAGTTAGAGCAAACTTTGTCTTAGTGAGTGAGAATGTGTTTAAAGTTTTGCAAAAGAGATCTGAAAACAGTGTCTAAACTGCCTAAACTTGTTAAAGGTTCTACAGAAAGAGTGATGTATTTGACAAATTGGTTTAGGCTATTGATAATTTGGTTTAGAGAATGGGGTTTAGTGTTTTAGCAAATGTGAAAAACTGTAACTGGTGTTTGTTTTTTTTGTTTTTTTTAATATACTCTTATGTACTGAACTATGTATGTGTTTATGTGCATGTGGGAAAATCAGACACAGTGTAGCATGTATTTACTTTTCATTCTAAACAGTGTAACAGAATAAATATGAATGTAATGGTGCACATTCATCCATTCTGTAAGAGATAATCATTCAATAAGAGATAATCACAGTGTTGTGATTATCAACATAAATATGGCACAATACATTTGTAAATAGTTAACATTTTTTAACACTTTTTTTTAACCCATATTTTGATTTCAAACTCTGAAGAGCTTCAATATAACTTTTATCCCATATAGAAGATCTGATCCAACAGCGTCAAACAAAATGCAAACCTTATTTCATGTTAATAAGCTTCTTCTAGCTGGGTGTCAGTCATGCTCAACATCAATCAATATTGTCATACTATTAATTTAAATATCACATACTGCAGGTTTTTTCCTATTGATAATGTTTTTTCACAGTCAATATAACGGGAGAAAATGGGTTGATATTTTTGATCTGTTCTGCAGGGAAGAAACCAGCAGATGAAAGTAAGTAACATGAACTTCCTTCATCATCTGAGCATGGTTGGGGATGGTTGGGGACGGGCCAAACAACCTCCTCAACATCACAGACTAAATTGGCCCTGGACAGGCAGCGGGGGTAAAATCCTCTTGCGTGCCTGATCCAACCCTGGCACACATCAACTAATATATATGAGAATACTTGTTTTCTTGCCCTTGCCCTTCCTTTTTCTCTTCCGTTGTTGTCGTCGTCCTCCTCCTTCCTCTCCTCCTCTTCCTCTTTCACGTCCTACTCTTCCTCTTTGAAATTACACATTACTGTATGTGGGATATTGATTGAAAAAGACCGGATAGGATTCACAGTTACACTTTTACTAGTGGTCTGACAAAAAAAATGTAAAGATAAAAAAATAAAATAAAATAAAATACAAATACATTACAAAGTCACTGTGAAACAGAAAAGAAAAAGAAATATGGGCAAAGGCGAAAATAAAAATTAGAAAGTCCACTGTCAGTATATGTCCTCTGTCTATTTATGCTTTCCAATTGAAGGTTCATGAGATGTTGAGATGTACCTTTGAGCTATTTCAGAGAACTGCTTTATCATTGGTTGATATGTAGTCTCTACATTAGTGAAAGTCAGTATTCACTTGAACAATTCATGGCAAATTTACAAAAAGTCTAATAGAAATGTGTAGAATATGCTTGACAGTTTATGACAACTAGATCAAAAATGTAGCATTTACTGTAAAGACATATACGATGAGCTAATGACTTGATGTTTTGAGGGGTAAGACTATAGTAAGACTATAGCGCAGAGAACTATATACATGTAATACATTTTGAGCAACATGACAATAGGAACTGATAATGTAGGAAACCGCAGGCAAATCAGTTGTATAATCAGCTGCATGAACGTACCAAAGCAAGTGCAACTTGTTCAAAAAAAATTAGAAACATTTTATGATGTGCACAAGTGATTAGATGTGGAGGTTGAACAAGTAGTTTTGAGAATTTAATTTCTGATCTGAGAAATACACCAAACTGTAAGCTGACGTTGGCCCTTTTATCTCCATCGAAGATTCTGATTGGTGTGTGATAAATTTTGACTCCTAGTGTTTCCACTTGGGTAATTGTGTACTAATTGAACTCAAACTTTGCAGACTTGAGTGAACAATATTGAATGCTAGTGCTTTCTAAGTGACCACATGGTATAAGCACTGAGAAATGTAGGGATTTGTGTGTAGCGTTTTGCAGTAGCAGTTCACCAAATCTGACTCGTGTGTTAAAGCAGGGGAATAGTGTTTATAGTTCAGGGAAATGGGTGTGCTTTTTGAAAAATGGCATTATGGTTTGAAATTTTAGTTCAAAAGATTGATTATAGTGTTTTAGCAATCGAGAAAAACTGTAATATGAAGGAATTTTCTGTATTTTATTTTAATTATTCTTTTTAATTTTAATTGTGAGAGACATAAATATAGAACTGAGGAAACATGCAGGTATGATGTTATCTTAGTTATACATACCCAGTTGCACATAGGTCTATGTGTAAATATGATCTCATATTCATGAGGATTAATAATTGTACTGATGTATTTTTCCTAACAGTTGAGATCACTGTTGACTGTGAGCATTCACATCCAGATCTGAAGGTTTCTAAGGACTGTAAAATTGTGAGGGACGGTCCAGGATATGATCACACTGGAGAGGGATTTCCATATGAATTATGTGCATTTGGAGCCCAAAGATTCACCTCTGGTCGTCACTATTGGGAGGTAGAGCTGACACGAGAAAATTCACCTCCTAAAAACTACTGGTTAATTGGTGTGGTGAAAGAGGAAACTTTTACTTCACAAGACAGATCTGCTTTAACTCCATCAAGTGGTTTCTGGTTCTTGTGTTCAGACGGTCCTAATGGCTTTCACACCAACACTGATCCACCAGTTAAACTCTCACTGACACCAAGACCTGAACGACTGGGAGTTCTGTTAGATTATGATGAGGGTCAGCTGTCATTTTACAACGTCAAAGAGAGTAAACATCTCCTGACCATCAGCACCAGATTCTCTGGATCAGTCGGTTAACTGTTCAGTCCTGGTGTTGGTGATCTGAGTCCAATTGAAATTCTTTTCAATTGTCCAATATTTGTAGAGTCAAGCAAACTTTTGAGTATTTACAGCTCAGATGGCTGACTAACACCTGCAGCACGTTTAAAATGGACGTAAAGAAGGAATCAATAGCCTACTATGACACTCAAAAAGTTTGATCAAGTATTTTACTTAATATAATGTCACTACTCACTTGCTAATTAAAACGAACCATATTTTCATTTCAAACTCTGAATTTCACTATGCAAAAATTCTCAAAGCAGTTCATTCATCATGAACAGTGATTCTCACTGGGTTTTGTCTATTTTATCGTTTATATTTTTCTCCATTATTGTCTTGAATGCATCTAACTGCTCAAATCTAAATCAGATTAATGTGATTTAACGGACGAGTCGGTGAGTTTGTTTTCCTCATTGAATACAACAGTCTGATCGATTATATCTCGCGTGTCATTTATTTTGGGAATAATATCTCTCAAATTTATTTTTGAGTCTGTATATTTTATTTGAGTCTGTATATATTTCACAGGTGTCACAAGCCGCACCTCAGTGGCTCTCTCTGACCGTCACCAGCGGGAACCTTCGCCCGAGTTCTAATGTTCCTACCCGGACTCTTTTTACTCACGTACCTAGGACTGATCACCGCTTCAGGTGTAGCTTGTTATCTCCCCTTTATAAACCAGCGGATCTAGCAGGGAGATCGCAAAGTCTTGTTTGCCCTGGCTACAATTCCGAGCGTTATTTCTATTGTGTTTGATTTCTTGTTTACTACCTGGACTGTTTATTCTGTTACGATTCCTGCCGCCGGCCCTGACCCTCTGCCTGTTTACCTGAGCTTTTGCCTACCCTCCGTTGCACTGTTTGTTGTTTTCTTGACCACGCCTGCCTGTTTACGAATAAACTGCCTGCAAATGGATCCGACTGCCTCCGACTCTTCATCACAACAGGCATGTTGTCGATTATTATCGCTTTACTGGTGAATCTCCTCATAGAGACTTCTGGTAAGAACACAAACACCTTAGACATGTTTGAATTTCATTCAGTTGTAAGGCTTAGATATTCCACACAGGCCTGATGAGTTCAGCAAATGTTTAAACTTATCAGATAATTCATATATATTAACACTTTCTATTAGATGTTATGGCACTGGGTTATAAATAGGATCTGCCTGTGGAAGGTGATTTAAAGTGACACTCACCACAAGGTCATAATATGACAAGCAGATGTCTGTCTCTCTACCAGCCAACACACTGTAAAAGCCAGAACACCGTCACTTTATATAAATTTATTTTACAGTAGAGCTCAATGACCAGTTGTTCAGAGACATTTAAAGTGAGAATTGCAGCCTGCCTTGTTGATTTTTTTACCCCTATAGATGTAATGAATATGAAGTCTCACACATCAGTTTGATTACGTGGAAAGAAATGTCTATAGTCGATAGTGTAGCAATGTATGAAGCACAGTTACTTAAGCGTTCTGTTCATCTGTGCTGCAAATCCATGAATTCCACAGTCTGAGTGGAAAATCTTTAAGCCTCATGTGAAATTTTGGATTAGATTCACATGAATTTTCAGATTTTCCATTAGAATGACTGGATTTTGCTCACAAAGCAAGCTGAATGCTGAGCAACAGTAAATGTGACCACATCTTAAATATATTAAATAAACATATACATTATTCAGTAAATAATGCGTAGTGTATTTAACATTTCAAATCAAATCAAATCACCTTTATTTATATACCGCCATTAACAATACATAATTATGACAAGGGGGCTGTACAGTATTAAATAGGAAATAGCACATCAACAATGCCAAAGGCAACAGTAAACACTTAATTTTCAGGTAAAGGTAGTTAATCAAATACAATAAAATAAAATACAATATTGTGTGAAGATAAAGTGAAGATGAAGTGTCCCCAACTAAGCAAGCCAGAGGCGACAGTGGCAAGGAACCAAAACTCTTTTGGTGACAAATGGAGAAAAAAACCTTGGGAGAAACCAGGCTCAGTCGGGGGGCCAGTTCCCCTCTGGCCAAAGGTCCCGTGGTCTTGTGCCGACAGCCGTCTAGGTGACGAGGTCTTCACTGGGGATCCGTCTCTGGGGCTCATCTAGTTGATGTGGACTCCGATGACATTCAGGGCTGTAGAGGTCGTCACTGGGTGCTGATCCACCATCTGGGCTAGATACAGACTGGATCCGGAGGACCGCAGTGACCCTCTGATCTGGGTACGGACTGGATCTGGTGGTCAAGGTGACCTTGGAATAAGAAAGAAACAGACTAATATTAGCGTAGATGCCATTCTTCTGACGATGCACTGAGTACATCGGGTGTTATGGGAAGTGTTCCCGGTTCCGGTTGACCTAATTAATGCAGCCTAACAATCCTTTAACGGATTTGAATTATAAGAATATGTTGATGTGTTATGTGTAAGCAAGGTTAAAGAGACGGGTCTTTAATCTAGGTTTAAACTGACAGTGTCTGCGTCCCGAACAGTGTTGGGTAGATTGTTCCAAAGTTAAGAAAAAGATCTGCCGCCCGCGGTTGATTTGGATATTTTTTTGGTATTATTAAATCACCAGAGTTTTGAGAACGCAGCGGATGCGAGGGATTATAATGTGATAAGAGCTCGCTCAGGTACTGAGGAGCTAAACCATTCAGGGCTTTATAAGTAATTAGCAAGATTTTACTTTTTTTACTTTTACTTTAGATTTTACTTTTACTTTTACTCATACTTTTTGGTTCTAGTAAGAACTCTAGCTGTTGCATTTTGGACCAGCTGGAGTTTGTTTATTAAGCGAGCAGAACAACCACCCAATAAAGCATTACAATAATCTAACCTTGAGGTCATAAATGCATGAATTAACGTTTCAGTATTTGACTTTGAGAGCATAGGTCGTAATTTAGATATATTTTTGAGATGGAAAAATGCAGTTTTGCAAATACTAGAGATGTGGTTTTCGAAGGAAAGATTGCCATCAAATAGCACACCTAGGTTCCTAACTGATGACAAAGAAATTACAGAACAGCCATCAAGTATTAGACAGTGTTTTAGGTTATTACACGCTGAGGTTTTAAGTCCAATAATTAACACCTCTGTTTTTTCAGAATTTAGCAGTAAGAAATTACTTGTCATCCAGTTTTTTTATCTCAACTACACAGTCCGTTAGTTTTTCAAATTGGTATGTTTCGCCAGGCAGCAAAGAAATATAGAGCTGAGTATCATCAGCATAACAGTGAAAGCTAACACCATATTTCCTGATGATATCTCCCAAGGGTAACATGTAAAGCGTAAAAAGTAATGGCCCTAGTACTGAGCCTTGCGGTACTCCATACTGCACTTGTGATCGATATGATACCTCTTCATTTACTGCCACGAATTGATGGTGGTCAGATAAGTACGATTTGAACCATGCCAATGCAGTACCACTAATGCCAACATAATTTTCAAGTCTGTTCAAGAGAATGTTGTGGTCAACCGTATCGAACGCAGCACTAAGATCCAGTAGCACTAACAGAGAGATACAACCACGATCGATGACAAGAGCAGATCATTTGTAACTCTAATAAGAGCAGTCTCAGTACTATGGTACGGTCTAAAACCTGACTGGAAATCCTCACAGATATCTTTTTTCTGTAGGAAGGAAGATAATTGTGAGGATACTACCTTTTCTAATATCTTTGACAGAAAAGGAAGATTCGAGATTGGTCTGTAATTAATTAATTTGTTGGGGTCAAGTTGTGTTTTTCTAATGAGAAGCTTAATAGCAGCCTGTTCAAAGGTTTTAGTACTTGATTTTACCAAGTACTACATGTTCCTGGATCTGATGCGATACTGTAATTGAAGGTTGCATGGTGACAATTTTGTCTCTAATAGTATAGATCTTGGAAGTAAAGTAGTTCATAAAGTCATTACTGCTATGCTGAGGGGCACAGTCAGTGACTGTTGGTTCTTTATTTTTTGTTAACTTAGCCACTGTATTGAATAAATACCTAAGGTTATGTTTGCTTCCTTCTAAAAGAGTCGAAAAGTAATCAGATCTTGCAGTTTTTAACACTTTTCTATACGATAGGGTAGAATCACACCAAGCAATACGAAAAACCTCTAATTTTGTTTTCCTCCAGCTGCACTCCATTTTCCGGGCTGCTCTCTTTAGGGCGCAAGTGTGCTCGTTATACCACGGGGTCGGACTGTTTTCCTTAATCTTTCTTAGGCGCAGAGGAGCGACTGTATCTAGAGTCCTGGAAAAGAGACAGTCAATAGTTTCTGTTACATCATCAAGTTTTTCTGAGCTATTGGACATGCTGAGGAATTCAGATAAGTCAGGAAGATTACTTAGAAAGCAATCTTTTGTAGTAGAAGTGATGGTTCTACCATACTTGTAATAAGGACCTGAATTGACAGTTTACGTTATCTGGAGTATACACGAGACTAGATAATGATCTGAGATATCATCACTTTGCTGCAGAATCCCAATGGCATTGACATCAATTCCATGTGACAGTATTAAGTCTATAGTATGATTTCGACAATGAGTGGGACCGGACACGTGTTGTCTAACTCCAATAGAATTTAGAATGTCTGTAAATGCTGCTCCCAGTGCATCGTTTTCATTATAAACATGGATGTTAAATTCATCTACTGTTAAGACCTTATCTGTAGCCAACACTAACTCGTGTTGGTAGAAAATCAGCGAATTCTTTAAGAAAGTCTGTATGGTGCCCTGGTGGCCTGTATACAGTAGCAAGTACAAACGTCACGGGGGATTTATCATTAACACTTGTTTCTCTGGATAATGTTATATGAAGCACCATTACTTCAAACGAGTTATAGTTGAAGCCCGCTCTCTGAGAAACACTGAAAATATTGCTATAAATTGTAGAAACACCTCCCCCTTTACCTTGTAGACGTGGCTCATGTTTATAACAGTAATCATGAGAGGTAGACTCATTTAAGATAATGTAATCATCTGGTTTAAGCCAGGTTTCTGTCAAACATAGCACATCTAGGTTATGATCAATGATCATATCATTTACAAAAAGCGCTTTTATAGAAAGGGACCTGATATTCAATAAGCCAAGTTTTATCATTTGTTTCTCTGTATTATGTACATTTTTTATTTGTTGAACGTTGATTAGATTGTTACTCTTAAATTGGTTTGGACGTCTTTTGTATTGTCTAGCTCGGGGAACAGACACAGTCTCTATAGCGTGATATCTAGGTGAAAGGGTCTCTATGTGCTGAGAAATAACTGATTTCGGTGACGTGAGGTGGCTAGAAGACGGTCAGATTAGCCAGTCTGTCTGATTCCTGACCAGGGCCCCAGTTAATCAAGTGCAAACTCTAAGACTATATGCCATATTACTAGAGAGAAGAGCGGCACCACCCTTGGAGGGATGAAGACCATCTCTTTCAACAGGTCGGGTCTACCCCAAAAACTTGTCCAATTGTCTATGAAACCCACGTTATTCTGTTCATCAGTCCAGATGTAACAAACGATACAATTTAATTGTATGTATGTGTTTGATTCTTGCTTCTTTACACTGGTTGCCAGTTGAATATCGCATCAAATTTAAGGTGCTACTGTTCGTTTACAAGGGATTACACGGTCAAGCTCCTGAATATATTACAGATCTCCTTCACTCTAGAAATTGCGCTAGAACCAGTGTTGGGGAGTAACTAGTTACATGTAACGGAATTACGTAATTTAATTACAAAATAAATGTAATTGTAATTAGTTACAGTTACTGAGAAAAAATGTGTAATTAAATTACAGTTACTTTTGAAAAATGCCAGTGATTACAAAGAGGATTACATCTGAATTTTTTCACTTTTTTCACTTGCAGATTTAATTGACTTCTTTCATAAATTGCATTGACTGCTCGAAAATGAGACACCAGTGTTTCAGGAGTTTAGGACACACAATAGGACACATGCTTATTCGATAACTGTTTTATTTCCTATTTGGATTTATGCATAAACTTTATTTTTTAAGATTGTTTTTTCCAAGGCATTGTTAGATGCTAGTGTTTTCTGTCATAACTATGCAAACATGCAGAACCTGATTTTACCAAGTACGACATGTTCCTGGATCAAAATCTTTGTTGACCCTGGAACAACACTGTGATTGACCAATCAGATTTTTAAAAATCACTTTATAGTTTTTGTGAAGTTTAGGCTTACAATCAGTGTTTGGTGCTTGTACATTAGTGTCATTCATCTATCATTTCCTCTGATTTTAGGGATTACTCATGGGTAAGGTTAGGTTTAGGTGTAGGGATGTGGTCAAGATAAAATTTTTGGATTAAAATGTTGTTCCAGGGTCAACAAAATATGTTGACCCAGGAACACATCTAACTCAGCAAAATCAGGATGTGCATGCAAACATTTGATTTCAAACCCAGTATCATAACTATTAAACTATTTCTTGTTATGATGTTATTTATGTTATGATCTTGTTATGACATATAGCGCAACTGCGCTCACGGCGACCCGAGTTCGATTCCCATCTCGAGGTCCTTTGCTGATCCTGCTCCCCTCTCTCCTCCCAGCTCTTTCCTGTCATCTCTCTACTGTCCTATCACAATAAAAGGCATAAAAAAAAATAGTCTGAATTTGTGGTGGGTGTGGTTTAAATTATTACACGGTTCTGTGGAATGCTTGATTCTGATTGGTCAGTCATGACATTCCAAGGTATGTTATTCCCCAATAACAATTGGTAGGAGATAATAACTCAGACTAATTCGGGGCAACTTAAGTCAGTGCTATATGCTTGATAATTTTTTCTTGGCGGAAGCTTTGTGTTTGCTTAGCAAATAAAATATTAAAGCTTAATTTAATATTGTGTGGACAATTTCTTAATTCTGTCATCCTGGTATCGTGGACTTGCCCCATTTTGTTTTGTTTTTTTTTGTACACTGTAATGGATTATAAGATAACTAACAAACTAGTACTACTTCCTTAATTATTTATGTGGTGAAATGTTGTGTAAGAAAAGTGGTATGACTGCACTGTATACCTAAAATGTCTAGTTTGAACTTGCCATTTGCTAGCAACTGATTTCTTCATGGAAGCTTTCCGTTCAAATATTTCAACTCAGATCAGTGTGTTGTGTCTAATTATTTTGACACGAAACATCTAAATAATCTATCAAGCAGTTGTGTAATAAGTGGGATAATGTTGTTGATAATGTAGCCAGTTGTTACCGCAAAATAAAGATGTATATTATCCATTACTTATTATAATCTTAATTCAAGTGATGAAGGATTTTGAAAGTCTGACAGTAATCAGTGTTGAGTGCTACTGTAAGGTTAACTCTGCCTGGTTTAAATGTTTTAAAATGATTAACAGTTTAAAACATTAGAAATTTAGAAAAGTAATCAAAAAGTAATTAAAAGTAATAAGTTACATTACTTTTATAAAGTAATTGAAAAGTTACACTACTTATTACATTTTAAATCAAGTAACTTGTAATCTGTAACCTATTACATTTCCAAAGTAACCTTCCCAACACTGGCTAGAACATTACGGTTCTCTAATAGCAAGATGCTCTCTGTGCCTCGATCTCGTCTGAAATCAAAAGGAGATTGTGCCTTTCCGATTGCTGCCCCTTAGATTGTGGAATTACTTACCAGCATATATTAGGCTGTCTCCGGATATTGGAAGTTTCAAATCTCATCTTAAGACCTATCTTTATTCTTTAGCTTAATTTATTTCAATTTTATTTATCTTATTTTATTTTATTATATTATATATAATTTTTTTTTTAATTTTGTTTAATTCTTTGACTATATTATGCTGTCAGTATTGTTTTTGTGAAGTTGTGTTTTCATTGTACAGCACTTTGATCAGCAGTCACTGTTTTAAATGTGCTTTAGAAATAAAACTGCCTTGCCTTGCCTTTATGTGCATGTGGGAAAATCAGGTACAGTAAAGCCTGTTCAACATCATGTGTTTACCTTTCATTCTAAACAGTGGAAAAATTTAACAGACTAAATGCAAATGTACACGTAATGGTGCACATTCATCTTCTGTCTACAGAGATGAGGAGGTGAATTGTTTTTACAGTCTTCAGCACATAATAAAGGGTCTTTCTCAAGCACTGAACTCTTTTGCATAATGGGGACTGGGACTGTTTTAATATGATCTAACTGTTTTGAAGTTATATCAGTTTTGAGTGAGGAACAGAACTTAACCTGACACACAACAGACCATTCTCAAAACACTCTCCAAACACAACAGCAGAAATGACTGACACTTGAGATGGAGGGACTGTGAGATACCTGTTCAAAGACGCTGTTCAGCAGGTTGGTGTGCACCTTCTTCGTGGTGTCCTCATTTGATTTCTTGCTTTTCTTCTATTTTGTTGCATCGCCATCTGCTGATTTGGGGGCAAAGCCATTAGTTGATTGGATTTGATGCTGTCAGAAGAACAAAATGAAAACGTGTGAAACTTGTTAACTGAAGATGAAATTTCTGTTGCACGTGACACTGTGCCCTAACCCGGACTGATATATGTTTCAAAATAAACATACTAGAGACCAAGGAATTAACAGAGACATGTTGTGATCTGTCATGATCGAGGCTGCCTATGACAAAAGCATTAAAGGATTGCGACCAAACTGCTCTAACATCACATTTAGCATAAATTCAAAGCAGAAACAGAATATTATTTCTTGTTTATCGATGGACTGAACGTTCCCTGACCTGACTGGTGCTCTCTCTGCTAGCTGTGCCATTCTGTAGAGAGTTGGGAATTTCAACATAAATGTGGCACAATACATTTGTAAATAGTTCATTGAATCACATAGCCTACTATGACACTCACAAAGTTTGATCAAGCATTTCCTTGATGTCACTAATCACTTGCTGTCACGGAGGCTAGACGAGAAATGAAAGGTTCGAGATGAGTCCCCTTGTAGCGTGACGGAAAACTCAAACGCGGAAGTACACGAGTGAGCAGGTAAATCACGCAGTTGGTCTGAGAACGCTCCGATAAGGAGTAGAGATTTCCACCAAGAAATCCGCGTTCTCACACGCACACAGATAGGTAAATAAGCGCTCCGGAGAGCAGAGAGTTTACTCACGTGAGTTGCGATGAAGATGGGACTTGACGTGGAGTCAAACATGAACTCAATGTCTGGTGCTAGACAGACACCTACATCCTGCTTAAATACCTGCGTGAGGTTACTTCCGGGTCCTCGTGACCTCACGTGACTTGGTGCGTGTGACACTTGCTTAATAAAACGAACCATATTTTCGTTTCAAACTCTGTTCAATCATCAGACGCAGAAACAGAACGAAGGTTCTCTTTCAATCATATTTTATGCTTTTCCTTTTTATATTTTTTATCTACAGTGGAACTAACAGGAGAAAAATGGACAAAATTCTTACGCGCGTCACGTGTCCATGCGGCGAGATCTGTGTGGATTTTCCATTATATTCAATCGCCTCACGTGCCTCATAACAGAACACACACACACACACTGTTTTATTTGAGTCTGTATATATTTCACAGGCATGTTGTCGATTATTATCGCTTTACTGGTGAATCTCCTCATAGAGACTTCTGGTAAGAACACAAACACGTTTGGATTTCATTCAGTTTTAAGGCTTAGATATTCCACACAGGCCTGATGAGTTCAGCAAATGTTTAAACTTATTCATAAGTAATTCATATATGTGAACACTTTCTATTAGATATTATAGCACTGGGTTACATATAGGAAGGTGGAATGTGATTTAAGGTGACACTCACCACAAGGTCATAAGCAGATTTCTATCTCTCTACCAGCCAACACACTGCAAAATCCAGAATGCCAACTGTCTATTTATATACATTTATTTTACAGTAGAGCTCAATGACCAGTTGTTCAGAGACATTTAAAGTGAGAATTGCAGCCTGCCTTGTTATTTTTTTACTCTTATAGAAGGAATGAATATGAAGTCTTACACATCAATTTGATTTCGTGGAAAGAAATGTCTATAGTCAATAGTGTAGCAATGTATGAAGCACAGTTACTTAAGCATTCTGTTCATCTGTGCTGCAAATCCATGAATTCTACAGTCTGAGTGGGAAATCTTTAAGCCTTGTGAAATTTTGGATTGAATTTTCAAATTTCCTATTAGAATGACTGGATTTTGCTCACAAAGCAAGCTGAAAGCTGAGCAACAGTAAATGTGACCACATCTTAAAAGATATTACATAAATATATACATTATTCAGTAACTAATGCATATGTAACATTTAATTAATGCACAGTATATTTATTCCCTGTGTGTCAGTGTCGTTCACTGTAGTGGTTCCTGGTGATCCTGTAGTGGCTCATGTGGGATCCACAGTGATTCTGCCCTGCTGGATCTCTCCTCCTGAGAACTTTGAAGCTCTGGAGATCCGCTGGTACCATCAGGATCAGTTCAACAACCCTGTTCTCCTCTATAATCATGGGAAGATCCAGGACATCCATGAATGTTTCAGGAACCGAACCTCTTTGTCTCCGCGGTCAGATCAGTCTGGTGGACTGAAGGATGGAGACGTCTCTCTACGGCTGGAGAAACTCGCATTTCAGGATGAAGGTTCATTTCACTGTGATGTGAGTGGAGAAAGTTCATATGGCAGCAAAGTAGTAGATCTCAAAATCACTGGTGAGTCAAAAACTACAATTCATTGTGTTTTCATGGATCTGCACCTCATCAAAGGAATAGTTCTCCTGTAGAAATGACTCTCCCTCATGCTGCTCCAATCTCATATGATTTTCTTTCCACTGGTGTCTATCAGATCCAATAACAGTCAATCATATCATAGTCAGTACTGTATATTCTCAAGTCTTGCAGCAAGTTTTTGTTATTATTTTAGGAATGTTTAACTTAGTTTATCATGATGCCAAGCTCGGTTTGAACATACATGAACTGAACAGGAGCACTAATGCAACTGGCATTTCATGCTGACATTCATTGTTGCTGTTGTTGTTGTTGCTTTTGTTTAGCTTTATTTTTTTATCATTTCCATATTTTGCTTTATATTTTATTATGATTTTCATATATCATTTCAGAGAGAAGTTCTGTCTCAGATCAGTCAGATTCATCAGGTCCATGGAAGGCACTTTTCCTCACCTTTCTCATCTGTGCTCTTCTGGGTTTGGTTGGGTTGATTGTCTACAAATACAGAGACAAACTGACAGGTACAATATGGTTGAAATTTAAAAGATTTGGTTTTCAAGAGGTTTTTGTTTCATGCATCTCATGTGTTGATATTTGATATTAGGTTTGGTGAATCTGAGTGGAATGTGTTAGATGTGAGTGAAATAGACTAAAGTATCCACACGCGTTAAAAATAAAGCACTGTCATTTCACAACAGTTATAGCCAAATATTTATAAACCAGTCTATTTCATACAGTGACATCAGAGATACGAAAGCATCAGTGAAAATGCTTGTTTTGTATTTTTACAATTTACCATATCATATATCATGATTCTTAAGTTATTTGACCAGAATAAAGAGACTCTTGTGTGACACTCCCACTGTTATACAACTATAATACTGTTATTAACATTATTTACTTTCCATAACAGACTCATTTCTGTTGTATATTGATACTGTAGATGTTCTCAATTATAGCTGTAGTTCACTCACAAATGATATCTTTTATGTTTCAGTTGTAGGAGACTTATATATAGAAGAACTGAGAAAACATGCAGGTAAGAAATCATCTCATACTTTCATCATCTAATTTATATAAGCATATATTTCATATGTGTAAATATCATTGCAAATTCATGAGGATTAATAATTGCTGCTTTATGTATTTTTTCCTAACAGTTGAGATCACTGTTGACCGTGAGCATTCACATCCAGATCTGACAGTTTCTAAGGACTGTAAAATCATGAGGGACAGTGATAGATATCGTCACACAGGAGAGGGATTTCCATATGAATTATGTGCATTTGGAGCCCAAAGATTCACCTCTGGTCGTCACTATTGGGAGGTAGAGCTGGCACGAGAAAATACACCTCCTAAAAACTACTGGTTAATTGGTGTGGTGAAAGAGGGAGCTTTTATTTCAAGAGACAGATCTGCTTTAACTCCATCAAACGGATACTGGTTCTTGTGTTCAGACGGTCCTAATGGCTTTCACACCAACACTGATCCACCAGTTAAACTCTCACTGACACCAAGACCTGAACGACTGGGAGTTCTGTTAGATTATGATGACGGTCAGCTGTCATTTTACAACGTCAAAGAGAGTAAACATCTCCTGACCATCAGCACCAGATTCTCTGGATCAGTCGTTCCTCTGTTCAATCCTGGTGTTGGTGATCAGAGTTCACTTAGAATGCTGGATTGTCCAGAACCTGTAGAATCAGCCGAAGAGTCCAGTCAACCTTTACTGAGTAATAACAGCTCAAACGCCTGACTGACCACTGTAGTGTTTAAATTGGATGTAAAGAAGAGCTTACAGTATGTCCACAAAGACACTAATCTTCTTCATCTGTTTTCAAGGTCATGGGTTTCATTCCCAGTCTACTCACATGACGTATTTCTGGTATTTGGTCAAAATGTTCAAGTGGTTGTAAACACCTCAAGTGTGTGTAGAACAGGGATGGAGAACACTGGTCCTGTTCACTGTCCTGCTGAGTTTCAATCCCAATCAAACACACCTGAAGTATCTAACCAAAGTCTTCAGGATTACTAGAAAATCACAGGCAGGTGTGTTTGGTTGGGGATAAACTCTATTTGGATAAACTCTGCATACTCCTAAAAATAAAGATTCCAAAATTGTGTTTTCACAGTGATGCCATTGAAGAACTATTACTGGTTCCCCAAAAACATTTCGGTTCAGAGTGAAGAACATTTTAAAAATCTAAAGAACCTTTTTCCACTATAAAGATGCTTTTGCTCAATGGGAAAATTTCCTGAATGTTAAAGGTTCCTCATGGAACTATTGATGCCAGTAAAGAATCTTTATTTTTAAGAGTGCAGGTCCATTGTTGCTCATCCCTGCTGGAGAATCTTTGATTAACTGATGTTATAGTGTTATAAAAATGCAAGTTTTTTTTTTTTTCAACATTTCGATTTTCAATACTTTGTACTTTAAAATGATCTTCTTAATGTCTGTTCATCAGTCTTTATGTAACAGACAACAATTTAATTGTGGTGTTTCTTTTTAAGTGATAAGTACAAGAATTCAAAGGCTGCACATTCTAATCCTCCCTGATCATATACTTATGGGACATATATATGTACTGAACTATGTATGTGTTTATGGGCATGTGGGAAAATCAGGATTTTTATTTTTATCTAAATATTTACTTTTCATTCTAAACAGTGGAAAAATGTAACAGAATAAATGTGAATGTACATGTAATGGTGCACATTCATCTTCTGTCTTACAGAGATGAGGAGGTGAATTGTTTTTACAGTCTTCAGCACAAAATAAAGGGCACTGAACTCTTTTCCATAATGAGGACTGTGACTGTTTTAATATGATCTGTTTTGAAGTTTTATCATAGTTTTGAGAGAGAAACACGACTCAGCTTGACACACCAGACCAGCATTCTTAAAACAGACTTCAAACACAACAGCAGAAGTGACTGAGTGTGAGATACCTGTACAAAGACGCTGTTGAGCAGGTCAGTGTTCACATTCTTCATGGCATCCTCATTTGATTTCTTGCTTTTCTTCTTCTTGGTCACATCACCAGATGCCATCTTGTGGAGGACTGATTCTGATAAAAGAATTTAAAAATAGGAATACAAGAAAAACATAAGTGAAAGCAGCTGGTTTTTATTGGGAGATTTCTTGGTCATCAATGCAGATGTTTCCTTACCTGTCTGTAGGTGGCGCTGTATGCGTTTTCTGTGCCATTCTGTAAGAGATAATCAGAGTGTTGTGATTATCAACCTAAATATGGCACAATACATTTGTAAATAGCTAAATTAACATACTATGACTCGGTCCCCCTCAATGTTGTGTATTAGGGTTACTGTGGTTGTAAATTGTTAGCATCGCTAGAGGGCGCCTGGGGGTATCAAAAAGGAGTCTGGGGAGAAAATAAAGAATGCGACGTAAGCTGGTACCCAGTTCAAGCCAAGAGGCGTGTGTATTAAATCAAGGGCAAGCGTTAAAGATAATCAAAACAGAGAGAAACTACAGGTAAAATCTGGTTAAAAGTTTTAACATCAATTAATCTGCATCTATGATAAGCTTAAATATGATTGGCTAAAAATTCTAGTCCTCCTGAACTTAGGGGAGCTCAGACTCATGACACTATTAAAACTTAACTAAGACATTTTTTTTTTTTTTTTTTTTTTTTAGCTTTGCTTATTAAAGTTAATTTAATTTTATTATTTTATTATTTAGATGGAATTCAGACAAGACTGACATTTAAGGCATAATGCACAGTAATGTACAATCAGAATCAATTATCCTAGAGAGCTGTGTAATAAAGTGCAAATATGATTAACAATTTTCTTTGTTTGTTTTTTGTTTTTTGGTTTTTTTTTCCCCCACAGTTGAGATCCCCGAATGTGACCGTGAACGTTTACATGACTGAATGACCATGACAAAAACTGGAAAAAACATGTTAAATTGGACAAGAGCCATTTCACTGTTCTATCATTTCTACATTTAGGGAAAAAAAAAAAAAAAAAAAAAAAACTACACAGTAACTGAATTGTTATAGACACTATACTGTAATCTACAGGGTACAAACCTGAAATATACAGCATAATTGCAGTATACAGTACATTCACTGTACTATGGACTTGATTTGCATGTATTGTTTGTGGAACTGGGAGGTGACTGCCTGGTAGATAAAGTCTTTTATCAGAGAGGAACAAGAAATTGCCATAGTACTGTAAATATAGTCATTGCCAATGCAGTTCGGCTTCAAATTTATTTATTTATTTATTTTTCCGTGTGCATACCAAACTTTTCAACTGCTTTTCATCTACTGTAAGCTCACTTTACAGTAGCGTAATGAAAAAAAAAAAAAAAAAAAAAAAGACTGACGCTTGAAGAGATTCCTGTCCAAAGACGCAGTTCAGCAGGTTGGACTACACCTTCATGACGTCCTCGTTTGATTTCTTGCTTTTCCGCCTTTTGGTCACGAGAGCGTGTTTCCAGAGTCATCCGCTGACTGCGCGGATCACATGATGCTCGCACTGCTCTCATGATTGATTGCCCAAGGCAAATTTCTCCAAAGGGAGACAATAAAATAAAACTTAACTTAACAATAGAGTTAAATATGTCAATGAATAACATTCTAGCATGTTAACAAACACGATTTAAAATACAAGTTATATTAATTATTTTCCTTAATATGTCACAATTTTGGTCTTTTGCTAATTCAGATGAACCATATTTTCATTTCAAACTCTGAACTCCAAGCTATAACACTTTTGTTATTTAAAAATAAATAATAAAAAGAATGAACGGGTAACTTTTTAATAAAATGCTAGCTCGTATGTAAACTTTCCCACCATCATGTGATGTTTTTTTTTTTTCTACTGGGGAAATGGGCAAATTCTCATATGCATCACGGGTCGAGGTGATGAGATCTGTGTGGATTTTCCATTATATTCGCAATAGGCGCCTCATAACACACACACACACAGCGCAAATATCATTACACAAAATCACATTTAACAGAATTACACATTTGAGCCTTACTGCGTTACTGAGTCAACATCTGACTATCTAGAAAATGAAAGTAGCCTAACTTGAAAATCAGAAACAAGCTTGGATTCTCGCTGATTTGCGTCTATTGGACCGTTTATATCTGATCACTGTGATTTAACGGACGAGTCTTTGTTTCGGTGAGTTTGTTTATTCATTTTAATACGACAGTCTGATCGATCATGTCTTTCATATCATTTAGGGGGAACTACTTTTTGTTTGAGGATCAGTAACAGATGTCTCAAACTTTGATAAACTATAGCCAGTCATAGAAACACTAAACCAAGAGCTCTTTGCACTTAAGCTCTGACATGAAGGGATGTGCATAAAACTTCTAGCACATTAAAAAGTGTCTTTCTGCATTGCAAATACGATTTCATTCATGCACAAAAAAAAAAAAAAAAAAAAAAAAAAAAAAAAAACCGTCTTATGTGGGTCAGCATTACTCTTACACCGTGTCCCACGGATTCTGTGCTTTATTCAAATGTGTCATCACACAATGTTGAATGTGTCTAATGTGAGTTTGAATATCATATTGTGTGACCTTTATAGCCTTACCGAAAGCAACAACAAAAAGTTTACCTCAAATCTCGAAAATAAATGAAAGTAATAGTCGACTTTAAAACTGTGAACTCTATGCGAACCAACAAGTGTATTCCATAACAAAAACAGTATCAGTCATTCAGTATGTACATTTAATAGGGGAGAGCGGGGACGAAAGTAACAAAGCGATTTTCTCAGAGCCCAGACTACATTTGCTTTCCAAGCTGTGACAGCACATTCAGCAGCAACCTTCGACAGAGCTGAGAAACATCACGTGATTTCGTCATCGTTTCCCGCGGATAGGTCCAGAAAGCAGTTTTCGAGTACAATAAGTAAATTATGGAAGCGGTAATTTTTTCAAATTAGTTGTGTTGTGTTTTTCGTTTCATGTGTCACAGTAATGATCAGTCTACAGGTTATTTAGTGCTGTAACATATCCTGAAGTTTGAATTTTCTGAGTTTTTCAGTATAATAGTAAATCGGATTTAAATGTCAGCAGTTCATGTCGGGACGAAAGTAACACTTGTTACTTTTGTCCCCCTACAGTGACAACAAGTGTTTCTTTTGTCCCGCTGCATGATAATATGGTGACTTTCTGTGTCTTGCATTATTAGAACATGTTTAGGTTGTATTATATCGTGAGTGAGGGGTCAGAAAAACAGACTGAGGTCTGCTTCTGTCAGATGTTCATGAGAGGGCGTTTCTGGACATAGGCCTGTCTGTCAGGGACATGGACATGAAACATGTCTCAGGGCAGCTGCTACATCGCATTTACCTTAGTCATATTTACGTTTTAGCCATACCTTAGCTTTTCCATCTCCACCTATGAATTTGTAGTGTTTCAGATGTTTTATGCATATATATATATTGCGAAGATAAAGGACAAAATATGTTTGCAGTTACATATTAACAAGGTCATAGTCATGTATATTTAATATAAACAGGAGTAACACAATAAAATCTAGCTTGTGTTGTTGTGTTACTTTTGTCTCAACCGACGGGGTCGAAAGTAACAATGTGCAACTTATGTTCAAAGTGAAATTATACTGAAGTCTTTCTACATTTGTACAAAATACCACCTGGTATTGATAGACCACACTTCTGAGTTATAGGCCACAGCAAAAATATATCTCTGTCTACAACAATATCTTTTTAAATTATGTTTTTCTGAAAAATGGTACTTTTGTCCCCACTCTCCCCCTAATGTTACAAAGGTTTAATATTTATGAATAAGATCAAACTTGCCCATTTCGTTGGGAGTGCAGTGCACTTCTGCCCTTCTGAATGGCTGTGATAACTGTCACGTCGCGGTGCCGCGTTGCGTGTGGTGTGGACACGGTGTTAACTTTGCATTAACCAACTGTATCTGACTGACAAATAAGCTTTTCAGTATATTCATGCATGCATTCTCATGATTTGCTTAGAATGACTAACACTGTGTTAATGTTCATTAAAACGCTTAACTAGATCTATTTAAGTTCTATTTAAGGCTACATCTACATTAATCTGGATACATTTGAAAACTGAGTTTTCGTTGTAAAGCGCTCTCCATCCACATTAGCATTTTCAAGTGTTTTCCAAATATTTCTCATCTACACTGAAACGTAGGAAAGCGTTGAATTTGCCTTATTGCGCATGCGTAAAAACTCAAGGAGATGATACAGATGGAACAGACATAAGTTTTGAATGTATCCACCTTGGAGAGCGTTTTAAAAAAATGCTCAGTCTTTTCCAAAATGGAAAGAAAAAGATGTGTTTTCAATCGAAAACATATTAGTGTGGACATGGCCTAAGGTGTCGAAAATCATTTTACTGTATTTCTTTTAGGACCTAATATTCAGAACAAAACAACTGCTGTGTGTGTGTAACGGGATGAACGAGACGAGAGGCGAGCGGATCCACTTGCAAGCTTTTATTAGGACGAGACAAAGACATAGTCGAACAGGCAGGGTCGAGACGGAAGCAGACAGGTATATCACAGGCAGTCGAAGAGAATAATCCAATAAACCAGAGCAATAGTCCAAAAGGCAGGCGGCTAGACAGTGGAAACGAGAAAACCAGGCGGGAAAGACAAAACACTGGGGACTAGGAACTCAGAACAGGAAACTAGGAAACGCTAACAATACAATACAATCTAACAATCCGTGAAGAGCACTGTGAAGGACCGGGGGTTTTATAGAACGCCTGATTGGTCACGGGGGCTGACGCAATCAGCGCGGTGGAGGATGGGAGATGCAGTCCGGAGTGTGGTGCAACAGTCAGAGTGTGTAGGTGAGGTGAGAGTGACATCTGGTGGTGAGCGGACAACGGGACACCGACCAGATTCGTGACAGTGTGGATGTTTGGGTGAGTGTGTGTGTGTGTGTGTGTGTGTGTTTCTACTGTATGCCTGTCACATAAGGATTCTGTCTAGATTGCATTTAATCTGTTTGATATTCATTTTAATGTGAATTTTGGAATATCTGGTTAAAAAAAAAAAAAAAAAAAAAAAATGCTGGATGCAAAGGCCAAGATACACATAAATTCTAAAACTGTGCACAAAAAGCTTTGATGTTTTTATACAATAAAAAGATATGTGCATAAACTGGAAACACATACACAAAAACCTCGCATGACTGCCTTAACAGAGGATGTGATTGGATGAATGGACTCGCCGGGGTTTTTTAATGAACTATTGCAGAGCCGATCCTCCCTATACACAAAATATGCATGTTGTCTAGGGCCCCTGAAACACCAGGGGGCCCCTTTGCTCTCAAAGATGACTTAATTTTACTTTTGTTCTTGGTTTTGGTCAGTGGTTATGAAAACATGAATGTCCCTTTCTTTTACAGTCTACAATTGCTAGGACACATTTCTCAATACTAAAGTCACTTTTTCAAAACTCTTCACACAGTTCTCCTAACCATCTTTCAACTCGACACAGCAGTTCATTTCACATTCAAAATGCCCTAAAAGTACCAAAACACTTCATTGATGCCTTAAAATCAAGTCATTCTTTCATAACTCTAGCAAAGGTTTTCACCAAACAAACACACTTCATCACTCATAACACAACAACCTAAAAACACTAACAACAAGTAGCATTATACAATGTTTTTTTTCTGTACAGTTTCTTTACATAACAAGAATGATGCTCTCTACGGTTTATAATTCACAGCAGTATATTTTTACATGCTCCATGTTTACATTACAGTACAAAATGATTGCTCTTCTCCTTTTGCAAGGATGAAAGTGAAAGACTAACACTTGTGAAGATGTTCAGCTACGTGCAACTGCTTTGATAGTATTTGATTTTTTACATTCAGAATATTTTTCTATATGATGTTACTGTAGAAATGTTGCAAATTTCGGTCTTATTTATTTATTTTTATTTATTTATTTATTTTTTTTACTGTGCTAGGTTTTAAACAGTTTTGACTTGGCTTGTATAGGACATGGCGGTGTTTGTGTCAAAGTGATAAAAGAATGCATGTAATTTGACAGATGTTGTCAATGAATGCATTCTGTGCCAAAGCAATGATAATTGATCTACAGTTTAGCCCACACAGACTGATGCTGTGCTCGCTGTGTGAAGAGTTTTGAAAAAAGTATTGAGAAATGTGTCCTGGCGATTGTAGAAAACTGTAATGTGGTGCGCTGTTGCCCTTTCTAAGTAAAAATCGGTCAAATCATGTAGCAAAATGTTTTATAGTCTCTTAGAGCTACCAAAAAACGAGTTGAAAGTGAGTGAGCCACGGAAGAGACACTGTTTCTCAAGCGCTTTCCCTGAGCACGATTCAAGACAAAGTGAAATATGGACAAATGTGTTTTAGCATGTGGGCTTGAAGTTAGCATGATTGTAAAGTATCAAATTAAACTAGAGAAACAGGTATTTTAAGTTATGTAAGTCAAACAATTGTATCTTCAACAATAATAATAAAAAAATCTTAATCTTAAAATGGTCTTAAAATTTACATTGTTGCTCACAGTCACATGCCACTTCTACTGTAAGCTCAAAAATGTGATGGGAGTGTACCAAAGCTCTTTTCTGACTTGTCAAACTGAGCGTGTTACAACTAACCCTGTGTTACAACACTTCCCTGTCTACCCTATGCTGGAATCTCCCTCACAGTTTGTTTTATTTGAGTCTGTCTGTATTTTCACAGGCATGTTGTCGATTATTATCACTTTACTGGTGAATCTCCTCATAGAGACTTCTGGTAAGATCACGACAAACACATCTGGACTTCATTTAGTTTTATGGCCTCCGAGTTATTCATAGATGTGATCATTTTCTATTAGATATGTGGCACTAGATTACATATAGATTGTACTAATGTTAGGGTAATGTGACACTAAACTTTACACTCTCTATTACTCTTCACTTGACCACTACTTCAAAATATAAGCAGACTGCTTCTTAAAAAAAAAACTCCAGCTAAATAACAGTTACATGAGACAAGAACTATTATTTATTATCTGCAGATTCTGCATGACAAAATTGAACATGTTTTAAAATCTTCATCCTCGCATAGAATTTTCAATCATATGGATTCCTCATAAAATGACTGGAAAATTTGCAGAACAGTGGTAAATGGGACTGCACCACATATAGTAAATTAATAATTAATTCTCTGTCTGTCAGTGTCGTTCACTGTAGTGGTTCCTGGTGATCCTGTAGTGGCTCATGTGGGATCCACAGTGATTCTGCCCTGCTGGATCTCTTCTCCTGAGAACGCTGAAGCTCTGGAGATCCGCTGGTACCGTCAGGATCAGTTCAACAACCCTGTTCTCCACTATAATCATGGGAAGATCCAGGACATGCAGGAGGAACCGTACAGGAACCGAACCTCTTTGACTCCGCGGTCAGATCAGTCTGGGGGACTGAAGGATGGAGACGTCTCTCTACGGCTGGAGAAGCTCAGGATTCAGGATGATGGTTCATATCGCTGTTATGTGAGTGGAGAAAGCTCATATGGCAGTGATGAGGTGGTTCTCAAAATCACAGGTAAGCGAGCATCTACACGTCATTAAAGAAATAGCTCAGCTAAACATTAAAATTGTAAGTTCGTAAGACAGCAAGTGGACATGAAGTGTTCCATTTAGTAAAACCAATGACTTTCCAGGAAATCGCTTATATGGAGAAAGGCATCCAGCTATTGCTGTAACTGAATAACATCCAGAAAGAAATGTTCTGACCGATGAAACGTGTAGAAAATTACCATGATTAAAACAATATCTGATTTATCTGTGTTCATTAAGCCATCTTGGGTATTTTCAAATGGATAATGTATATGTATAATGCAATGCTAATCAATATAGCCTTTATCACTGTATAGAATAATATAAAATTACTTTTTCTCCCTCATTCTGTGATAAGAAGCCACATTAGTACACAGAAAGGAAGGAATTTCAACATTTGATTCATAATGGGAGTATGGAGTAAAAATATGTTGTTCTTGTAGCATTCCCAGCTGAACAGATGCACTTTACTCTCTGATGACTGATGTTTATAAAAGATTTAATTTCAAAAAACACCGTAAGAGCTGAATAAAAGAAACAAACAAACAGTCATTAGCCATTTGCAATTTAGATGGCCTACACAATTAATAGTGTGACAAAACAATCACATTCTTTACTTTACTATGATTTTATAAATGACAACAATCTCCTTCTAGAGTGCAATATGAAATGAGTTAACAATGAATTAATTTTGGTACAACTGACGATCTCAATTCAGAGAGAAAAATATAAAATATATAAAATGACCAAATAAAGACCAATGAATGAAAACAATGAATCCCGTTAGAAAATGAAATGGTTATCGCTGATATTTGAAATCTGCATATATGCTAACAACATGCTAAAACACTCTAACGAGATGCTGAACAAACACTTCAAAGTCTCTCAAAGTTTAAACCACAGATTGAAATTGAACGATACCTTGTGCCCTTCATCAGCCAGGAGCTAAGAGGCAAAAAAAAAAAAAACCTTTAAATGTGCATTTGAAAACAGTGTACCCAAAAGTTCATATTTCTTCTCCAGTAAGAGTTGATGAGAATGACGCTTCACTTAGAAAGTTCACCACTGTCCAGACACAGCGCTATTCCATGACAGCAGCGCCCTCTATGGACGGAGGTACAGATGACAGTGATAGGGAGACTCACTGGTCATTTACAGTTCTACTCAGATATTGCTGTACTTTGACGCTATACCAGTGATAGGAGATGCAAACCTTTGCTAAGCTTTAAATTTAATTGAATTGGCTTCTCAAAATGATTCACGGTTCCAAACACTCGAAACAACACTCAATGATGACACCTGCTGGTCAAAACTGCGTAAATGCAACAAAACTCAAGCCAAAACATGCTTAAAAACTGCTTTTAAAATTAAATGCAGATGCTTTATTGAAAGTTTATTAAATGCAATCAACAATTCATCAAATACCAAATATGAAGTGTCTGTATAATGTGGTCTAGTAATGTGTTCCTGCTGCTTTGGCTTGTTTTTTGGATAGCAAATAAAATAAAATAAAATACTTTTTTAAAAAAAGTCTACAAATGTATAAAACAGATATGAGATCAAGTAAAAACCACAGACCATAGTTTAATGGTTTACCATTGAGGGTATGCAATGGTTTGATTCACTGGGCAAAAAAGGAATTATAAAACACAAAGAAAATAATCAAGGAACCTTGCTGCCGTACCATGGGTGCAGCAGGCGCAAGGATATTACGCAGCCGTCAACTCTGCAACTCTGCATCTACACAAACTTAGTGCCGGTCACTTTCAGGCGCTGCGTAATATCATTGCACTGCTGCACCCATGGTACGGCAGCAAAATTCCTTGATTATTACGCCGGAATGAGAGTATAGTTCCTAGCCATATCGGCCTATGAAATCGCAACTTTTCATTTTACGGCAGTCTTAGTACACAATGCAACTACAGAAACGTCAAGTTTTAAATAGGAAAAATATCGAAACTCTTTAGTCATTTTATAGTGAGATGCTAATGGTCTAATCGGATTCAATAATCTATTCTAAGCTATGCTAAAAGTGCTACCGCCAGACCCGGCGATCGGCTGAATGGATTCAAAAACGGTAAAACACATCTGTATAACTCTAGGGGAGTTGGAAAATGAACCTATTTCAAAAAAAAGTGGAGTGTTCCTTTAACATACATTTGATACACAGTACTGTACAAAAGTCTTAGGCCAATGGTATTTTTACCGACAGAAAAATGGTTTTAAGTCAGTTATTTCTATCTTTTGCTGTAGTGTACCAGTAGGAAATATCAGTTTACATTTCCAAACATTCATTTAACCATTAATTGTAATAATCCGGTGAGGTTTTTGTCTGACAACAGCCAGTGCTCCATACAGAGATCTGATCTCATTATCATCATCATCCAGTCTGTCTGGAACGACATTAAGAAACAGAACAAACTGAGACAGACTAAATCCAGAAGAACTGTGGCAACGTCTCCAAGATGCTTTAAGAAACCTACCTGCAAAGCTATCTGAATACTTATGCGCAAGTGCACCTAGGGCAAAAGCTGCTTTAAATGCAAAGGATGCTCACACCAAACGTTGATTTCATTTAGGTAATAGAAGTTAATTGATAAAGTAGCAAAGGTACGATTTGCGTTGGGTCCCGTGGGATCCCAATCCAGTGCGGCTGTTCTAATGCACGTTGAACTGTTTCAAGACCCTGGAGAGACATTCTAAATTCAGATCATAGTTAGTGTGTTAGACAACATACTTGCTGTTTGTAGTTTTTGTGTTGGAAAACATCTGAGTATCTGAACATCTGTTTCTCCTCCTTTCATCAGCTTTAGGATCCACTCCTGTCCTGTTTCCAAAGCTTCTAGATGATGGGCGTGTGAACATCAGCTGCAGGTCCAGCGGCTGGCATCCAACCCCCAGCGTCACATGGACGTCAGATGATGGAAAGGTTCTCCATCCTGGAGGATCATCTCACAGTCGTGGAGCAGACGAGATGTTCTCTGTCCACAGCTGGACAGCCGTCTCTCAGTCAGACGCTCAGCTGGTCTCATGTTCACTTTCTTTCAGAACTGGAGAGATAAAAGAAGGAAGACTGAATATACAGGGCATCATGCCTTCAGGTTAGAGAACATGGACATTTGTAGAGAGCCCAAACTAAATGACTAAATTAGATGGAACTCTAGGCTTAAAATAGTTTCCATTACTTTTGTACCCCTGTGACCTTACTTGAAGGTTGAGAGGTTAAGGTTAAGTTAGATTTTATGCAAATTATCTATAAATATTTTTATTCTGCTCCGACGATGAAACAATTTTCTTTGATGTCATCAGTCTCTCTTACTTTTTTCTTCCAGTCAATAAAATCTAACCAAATCACATACAGTTTGTTCTCACTCCTGAAGAAAAATGGGTTGTGAACAGCATTTTAATAATTTGACATTTTTAAAAAATGTTTTTCTACTTTGTACTTTTTATTGATTTATATATTTTGAAGGTGTTTAGATTCATCTGGTTTCTGTTTCTCAGATTCATCAGGTCCATGGAAGGCTCTTTTTCTCACCTTTTTTATTTTTGCTCTCCTGTGTTGTTTGGTTGGGCTGATCCTCTACAAAAACAGAGACAAAATAACAGGTATAATCTAATTTAAACAAAGGAAATAAGATTATCTCCTTAGTTTTTATGCAGGTATTTTATGCTTATGTGTTGTTGTTGTTGTTTTCAGGGAAGAAACCAGCTAAAGAAAGTAAGTAAACTACATGTACATTTTAACAATGTATGAATTTGCCTCTATTGTAAGACACTTTGGATAAAAGCATCTGCTAAATGATTCAATGTAAGTGTAAATGAATTTAGACCTAACCCTAACAGATCAGTAACTAAACCCTCCAAATGACATTTCCTCTAATTTTAGTTTGTGAGGAGGAAACCACGTTGAAACTGACAAAAGAAGGAATTTGAAGAAGCTCAACTTTGCAATACTTTTATAATGGCAACTGCTGAAGTGACCCACTAAACATGATAAACTCTTGCACATGTTTTAAGAGAAATCTTGAGTTCACATAGTGTGAAGCAAGTTTTATAAGAAATGCATTTCCAGTACATACTAGCCTACATAATATGTGTGGATGCTCACAATTACAGCTGTAGTTTCTCTAAAACCTAAAACTATTTGTTTTTCATTTTAGAAACAAATACAGAGGATCTAAATAAAGAACCAGGTATGACATCATCTCAGTTATACAGTACAGTATATTCATATACAGTATTTGTAAAGCTTGTTGTTCGTTCCATCCTGTCCATCTCTCTTGCGTTGCTTCTTGATCACTCTCAGTCTGTACGATCTAATTAAAGTCAAATAACACCAAATATATAAAAACATATAGCTACAAGCAGCAATTACCAGGGTTTGAGTGCTTTAAGAGCTTTATCACTTCTATGCTGTCAGAGTGTAGGCCCAAAAACCTAGGGCTAGTTCACAAAAGTATGTTTTGTTTTTTGTTTTTTTTAAATATCCAAAATAACCGAAAATTTTAGCAATCAAATCCAACATGTGTATTTTGTTCGTCTTGAGCAAAGGACTGCCATAACACAAGACACTTGACTCTGTGACCAGTGGTTTTGCAGTTATGAGCAATTTTGTACTTTTGATTGCCAGGCTCATCGAGGAAAGACTAAGTGACGTAGATTCGATTGACTGCTGCGCTCCTACAGGCAAACTTGTTCACAGTGATGACGATCTAGTATATCATTTGAATATTGTGTGAATGCGTAAAAATCGTGCAATATACTGTCGTTTATACACATGAGAAATGCAATATTCTGAGCTCAGGTATGCATCCTTTAGGGGCTGTTTTTCCATTCCGTTACTTTTGCTTTGTTTTTCTATTTAAACATGCTAGATGGACAAATATGACCGTTGCGCTTGCGTCTCACATCTTTTGCAGCGTTTCACACATGAACACCGCGTTTTTAAGACATCGTGTCAACTTAAAAGTATCAGAAGACCACTGAGGTGGAGCAAATGTTGCAAGGTTTTGTTTAGAGTAACAAGTCTGCATCCAAGGTTAAGTACATACTATATCTCAGGCTAGATGGAGCACATGAGGTGGGATTCTAGGTTTCTGACTAACTGCTTGACCTTAATGACGTTGTTAAGCATTTGCATTAACAGTGGGGCTAGACAAAAACCCAAACCCAAAACCCAAAACCGATGTCTAAATCAGATTAAATTGCTTCGTGAAAAACCTAAAAATTGCTCATTTTGTATCTACTACTGAATCTACTATTTAAATACCATGATACCATTTTCTAAGATAAAATGTGATGGTTTCGCACTTAAGCACAAAATAGATAAACATTACGAGAAGTGTGATGCTTGTATTAGACAAACCAAAAACTGAAACAAGTTACTGGATTGACAATGAACTAACTGTGCTTTTACATTTATTTACATTTAATTACACAAAGTCTGGAGTATTTGTGAAGCGGATTAATAATTAACCCTTCCACTGAAATCCTCTCGTTTTAGATTGAGAGGAGGAAACTCTGACAAAACAGACAAAAGAAGTTATTTGAAGAAGTTTTGTTTTTTGCTGTACTTAGAGCATCTACTTACACATACAGCATAATTACAGCACACAAGAATTTTTTGTTCTATGTACAGTACATTTTGTAGCACGTTTTTTTCAGCGACCAAATTCATACTTGCCAAATTGATTTGTAACCAATTACTGTCTAGGTGTTACGGGGAGTAAGAGGCGAGAGGCGAGCGGATCCATCTGCGAGCTTTTATTAGCAGGACGAGACAAAGACATGGTCGTACATGCAGGGTCGAAACAGGAGCAAACAGGTAAACCACAGGCAAGACGTAGAGAATAAACCAATAACACGAGCTAGAGTCCAGTAGGCAGGCGGCGAACAGTCGAGACGAGACGGCCAGGCGAGGGAACTAGGAACAAGGGAACTAGGAAACGCTAACAATGAATAACTCAACAACAACAATACTCCGTGGCTTGCGAGGGGAAAGACCGGGGCTTTTATAGCGCTGCTGATTGGTCACGGGTGCTGACGCAATCAGCGCGATGGATACTGGGAGATGTAGTCCGGGGTGTAATGCAACAGTCAGTGTGGGATAAGGTGAGAGTGACATCTGGTGGTGAGCGGACCGCGGAACACCGACCAGATTCGTAACACTAGGGAACATAGAGAAACACTTTTGCCAGAAGACCAAGAAACTGCTATATTACTGTACACCATAATGGAATTTGGTGCAGAGGATTTTATTTACATAGTTTTCACTGGACAGTAATTGCGAGTATATTATATTGCATTGTTTGATTCTGACAAGAATGTTACTAAAATATTTGATTTTGACATGAAAGTTTGAGGTTTGTACAAAGGTTTGTGTTGTGTATGTTGAGATTGTATTAATAGTTGTGAGAAAACGGTGCATTGAGTGTTAGCAATCGAGAAAAACTGTAAATAAACACGTTAATTATAGCACAAGTAAACATGAATATAATAACACATTTGGTGTTTCTGAGTAGAATACTGTAGATGTGAGTGGAAAACAGAATGAATAACATAGCAGAACACTCAGTTTAGGACTGAACTGTCCACAGACATGTTCAAAATAAGCCAGCATTGTTGTTTCACAGTTATTTTATGCTTATGTGTTGTTGTTTTTTCAGCAAAGAAGCCAGCTGAAGAAAGTAAGTGAGCTACATGTACATCATTTTAACATCCAAAAATACATATGAATTAGCTTAACATAATAATTTATTGTGGATGATCAAGTGGAATATTTGCAGAAACGGATCAGTATTTAAACCCTCCAAATGAAATTCTCTCATTTTAGTTTGTGAGGAGAAACTGACAAAAGAAGGTATTCGAAGAAGCTCATCTTTGCAATACTTTTATAACGGCAACTGCTGAAGTGACCCACTAAACATCAAATAAATAAACTGCACACATTGTAACAGAAATCTTGCATTCACATAGTGTGAATATAAACAAGATTTATAAGCAATGCATTTCCAGTACATACTAATATCTGTGAAATACTGCTGCAGTTTTCTTTCTCTAAAACCTTAAATTTGTTTTTCATTTTAGAAACCAATACAGAAGATCCAACGAAAGAATCAGGTATGACATCACCTCAGTTATACAGCACTTGTAAAGCATGGTGTTCATCCCATCCTGTCTCTCTCTCTCACTTCGCATCTAGTTCTCTCTCAGTCTGTATGATCGGAAACAAATTCCTGTAAAATCCCTGCTTTTACACAAATAAGCTGGAGTGCAGGGATTTCATGGAAAAAGCACTTCAGAAATTAACTTTGACCCTGAGCCTAAGAAATTAGAACACAGCTAACAGCAATATTAATCTAATATCTAAATGGGATTCTGCCTGAATGTTACATATATGGTGGTTTACAGAGCAGTGGTGTTCTGAAATGAGGTGGCAAAGCCCTCAAAGGGGCTATATATATTATATATATATATATATATATATATATATATATATATATATATATATATATATATATATATATATATATACACACACACACACACACACACACACACACACATACACATACATACATACATACATACATACATACATGTATGTGATGTGATCTGGGAAAACCTGTCAGATGTCGCGCTGGGACGTTTTCAGGAAATTCGAAAAATAGGTTGAATGTCATTTTTTTTGTCAAAATTAGGTTTTCATTAAATTATTATTCTATAACATGTTTATCATCTCTGAACATATCTTGGTGAAATTCACTTGTTTAGTGCAGAAAAATAGCGATTTATTGCAGCAAGCAGAAATGACTGTCTGTTATGTTAGGAACGCGCTGCTGAGGTGCTTTCCCTTAACACTACAAAAACAGTTAACCTATCAAAATAAACCACTTATCAAATTTGAAAGTGTTAAATTCACACTGTGTTAAAATTAACGCTTTTTCAATGTTTATATAGGTCCACACTAAAGAGAGTTAAACTAACACTTTGTTACTAAATTGTGTTACTTTTTTTAACACTTGCATAGAGTTAAAACAACACTGTAAGTGTTCACCTGTTTTTTCCCCCTCATTTACACCGTTAGTGTTGAAACTACACTAGGTGTGTCAATAACTTAACACCAAGGGAGTTATTTACACACTTTATGTAGTTCATACAAACCCTGATTTGTCATTAAATGTAATCTGCATTCAGTTCAACTAAAAATACATGTGTACATTCAATAACAGCCAAAACGTTGTATCCGTTTAAACCTTTATTTTTAAGAATGAAGTGTTCTTTAAAAAAAAAAAAAAAGAATTCACCATCATAACTCCAATGTAAACTCTTCAAATGAAAAGACATGTAGGGACTTCAAAATGTTGGCTGTTAGACATACTCTCAACTTAATCTTATCTTTGTACTTTAAATACATGATGCTTTGAAAAATAGTTTGTCAAAAGATTGTCAATGCTTTACATGCAATTCTTTTACTCTTGGTAACTCGTTGGTATGACCAACATCAATGTTGGTCAAAACACGGTTCCTGTGAAAGCTTAAACGATACTGCATAACACGAGAATGAAACTCGCTGGTTCTCACGCTTGAGCTTCCGTTTACCATATCTGATGTTTCAGTTGATAAATGTTTATATGTGACCATAGACCACAAAACCAGTGTTAAGTGTCATGGCTATATATTTGTAGCAATAGCCAAAAATACATTGCATGGGTCAAAATTACTGATTTTTCTTTTATGCCAAAAATCATTAGGATATTAAGTAAAGATCATGTTCCATGAAGATATTTTGTAAAATTCCTACTGTAAATATATCAAAACTTAATTATTGATTAGTAATGTGCATTGTTAAGAACTTCATTTGGACAATTTTAAAGGTGATTTTCTCAATATTTAGATTTTTTTTGCACCCTCAGATTCCAGATTTCAAATAGCTGCATCTCGGCCAAATATTGTTCAAACCATATCATAACAATCATAACAAACCATACATCAATGAAAAGCTTATTTATTCAGCTTTCAGATGATGTATAAATCTCAAATCTGGAAAATTTACCCTTATGACTGGTTTTGTGGTCCATGGTCACATATGTGAATAAAAAGCCTAAATTCAATTTGTTCATCACACAAAGTGATCAAGTCTCTTTAGAAAATATAGAATAAACCACTCAATTCACATGGATTAGTGTTATGATCTCTTTATGAACTTTCTGAAGCATCATAATGGTATTTGCCAATGAAGGGACAAAAATCTGATTTCATTAAAATAATTACATTTGTGTTTTGAAGATAAATAAAAGTTTTAAGTGTTAAGCACGACATGGGGGTGAGTACATGACTACTTTGATTTCAGTAAATTAACCCTTTAATCAAAAAAAAAAAAAAAAAAAAAAAAAAAAAAAAATTATATATATATATATATATATATATATATATATATATATATATATATATATATATATATATATATATATATATATATATATATATATATATATATATATATGTATATATATATATATATATATATATATATCTTTGCAACAGTATTGTGAGTTTTCCCTTATGGAAGTGCACAAGTCTGTCTCATCCTATTTTTCTTCCTCGTTACTGGACTGTTTTTCCAGGGCGTCTTGGACAATCTGATTAAACATGACAACAATACAGGTGACAACTTAAGACTAGTAAAATGATGCAAAGGAATTATTACACAGACAAATCAAAGGTTAACAAAAACAAGCACACCCATTTGCCTTAGCATCTATGCTAAAGCTTTTGCTGGCCGATGCTTATTGATTTTGCCCTGCTCGGTTTCTTTATGGTCAGCTGAAGAGACTGAAAGAATGATGACTTCTGCTGAGGGTTGAGAATCTTGTGGGTGAATAAGGGAGAAAAGCAAAACAATTTCATGTTTCATGTCTGTCAAGGCTTTATTCATACAGGCCTACATGTATGAATGTAGGCCTAAATATATTTTAAATATTAATATATTTAAGACGCTCGGGACAGCTGACGAATATGTCACTGGCCCGATCGGGCCACTGCCGTGTGTCATCACGAAAGTTTATCAATTGCACGTTTTTTGACCTTGATAATTTAACATTTTAAGCGATCACACAGAGACGCGTCTCTAACGGACAAATAGCCTACAAAAGTTTTAGCTTTGTAGCTTTAACAATGATCAATACATAATTAATTTAGACAGTGGAGATTCACCGATCGACCGGACATATTTCAACCGATCTCTTGTTCTGGGCTTGCATACGAACTGCATGCAATCTTCTTTCAAAATGTCATGTGTGTGGAAATATTACGAACTCTTTAGACATCCGTTAACAGAGGCCAGAGATGCTAAAGACGAATGCAAAAAGAAAAAAAAAAAAAATTATGTTGTATTGAGAACTGTAGAAAGAAAGAAAGAAAGAAAGAAAGAAAGAGAATAAAGAAAAAGAATTCGCCATTGTACCACATTCCCGGTCCTGTTTCAGGCATCCCCACAGCCGCTTCTTTTAGATGAATATGCAATGTATGTGCGCATATCAAATTGATTATTAGCCTATCGCACTTACTGCATGGCATGGAGGCGCCCGCGCCATCCCTTACATTTTTCTGATTTATGTACTCTCACGATAAAAAGGTTGTGCTTTCTGCTGTCTTCGTAAAATGAACCAGCAATGAACCAGCTACTTGCCTCACAAAGAAATCCATAGAACGCTTAAAATGTAGCCTATATTAAATGAACCAATTAAAAAAAAAAATCTCTAATTACGCAGTCGGAATGAAAAGGTACATTACTCTATTAAATACTTTCATGTGGAGATGGCGAGTGCAGCGTCGGCTTTCGGCAGCTTCATCTTTTCAACCAACACTGATTGAGGAGAAAGCACTAGTTTATTAACAAATAATTAAAATGTTTTCTTTTCCCCCAACACATTCGTAATCATTACTTTTGCAGGTGAAAGCTTTATGCGCTTGAGCGCAGAATATACGCCTATATATTAAAGAATGGTTAGTATGTTATTATATTAATCAATTTAATATAAACGTGTGAGTAGTTGACTAGAAAAATCTTTAGTCGGGGGCAGGCCTACTTGGCACTTTTTGTTTTTAAAATAAAATGCTGTGACATTTCGAAAAGCGCGCCTGCTAATCACGTCACGTTATATTGCAATGCAGGAGTTCCCACATGGAAAGAACCTATATGAGGATATATGCGCATATATGAAACCTATATGCAGTATATATGCACATATATGATAATATATATGCTGCATATATGCGTATATATGCCACATATAGGCAAAATTGAGGTGCATATATGTGCATATACAGGCCATATAGGTCTCCTGTATTGCTTCTTTATATCCACAAAAAAGCCCTATATGTACATACAAGATATGTCTCCTATATAGCTCATGGCAGGATCTGGTCATTATAGCTCATATCTCACTTTGGCAACTGTCATACATGATGCCTAGCTCATATTTTCTATTATCAAGGCAATAACTAAGAACTAACTAAAAAAAAAAAAAAAATGCAAAAAACTTATGTGCGAACACGTGAAATTGGTATCACATGTAATTGGCATGTTATGGAATTTACCCACACGGAAATAACCTATATAAACATATATGTTTTAATATAGGTTTTGATATAGGTTTTTAATATATGTGACATATATAAAATTGGCCGTTTTCCTATATTATATGTACATATATGTATATATATATATATATATATATATATATATATATATATATATATATATATAATATATATATCAAAACCTATATTAAAACATATATGTTTATATAGGTTATTTCCGTGTGAGTTATGCTGGCGTAATGAGTAAAATGTTTTTGTTTTATTTCATTTTTTATGTATGTGGGTGCTATGGGGGTGCTGAAGCAGCTGCTAGCCCCTCTTTAGCACCGCCCATGTTTGTACGATTATAAAAAAAAAAAAAAAAATATAATATATATATATATATATATATATATATATATATATATATATATATATATATATATATATATATATATATATTTCTGCATTAAATTTTTAGGTGTGCCAGCTGCCACTGTGGGTTGCACGGGCACACCCTGGCACACCCGTGGCTGAAGAATTTAAAATATGTTGACAAATGTAAACTTAATATAAAAATTAATAGAATTAAGTGGTTAAAATTTATATTATACCCGTGTTTGATCATCTCCTCTCCTCGCGATCATCCGCCATTAATCAAAACGGAAATAATGTGCAAGGACCGGAAATAGCATCAACTCATCACCAGTGTCAATTATGTTAACTGGCTGTAATTACACTGACTCTGAATACTGATTCACACTGCAAGTGTTAATGTCGTTCAAATCAACACCAGAATCAACACTTTTTAACACTGGAAAATTAACACCATAAAAAAAAAAAAAAAAAAAAAAAAAACTCTATACAACACTGTACATTTTGCTGTGCAAGGCGTATCAATTCACATTCTCTGCCAATCCTGTGTGAACTACGGCACGAAAAGTTTTTAATTTATTAATATTATTATTATTTTTCATATTGTGAGATTGCGGAGCGCAACAACGCCGTCTAAGGGCCTGTCCACACGGAGACGCGTTTCGCTGTATACGCATACATTTTTTACCGTATTGGCGTTTCGTCCACACGGATCCGGCGTTTTAGGAGACTGAAACCGCTATTTTTTGAAACCGGGTCCCAAAGTGGATAAATCTGAAAACGACACCCTTGCGGTTTCGTGTGTACAGCCAATCCGTATATTTTGTGAAACGATGATGTCATCACATCACGTGTCGGCTGCGTCACACGTAACAGCAACAACAATAATGGCGGACTACATGATTGTGTTCGTGTTGCTACTAAGCCTACTAGCTTTATTACAGCAAAATCTATTGCTTCTACGCAACTGTTATGAGCAACAAGCGATAATGGACAACACCATATGCCACATGCTCTTAGATCCACCGCGGAAGACAACCAGGAGAGCAACTAAAAGTCTTCTTCTCCGTGTATAGTGTATTTCTATGGCACAATTACAGCGCCCCATACTGGTCTGGCATATATATTACACCGTTTTCAGTGGTTTCGTGTTTACGCAATTTTTTTTGAGAACGAGGAAAAGAAAAGAGCGGATAGGGAACGCACCGGCTTCGTGTGGACGTAGCCTTAGGCTGCGTTATTTGTGCTATTTAAACATAAAATGGGTGATCAAAAGTTCGGAGACTTTGCACATGATAAACAACGTTAGTCATAGTCTGTTTGTCTAATGATGCAGTAGCGCTCCTAACTTGACCGACAGCTCTGGTTAAACCCGTAAAGTGGAAGTGAAAGCCGTCTCACTTTAGAGCCGTTTTTCTCAAAATTCCATTCCCGAAAATCGTCGCTATCAGCCAACTTAAGATAGGCATAACTTTGGTTATGTTCAATGAACAAAATAAAAACAGTTTTGGAAAGGACTTGAACCCAGCTTTCATATGGTATCAAAACCTAAAAAAGGTAAAGTTTCACCATGTGTTGGGTTTTCCTAGATCGCAACTGCAGATGTCCTCAATTACAGCTGTAGTTTTCTCTCTCAAAAATCTCAATGTATTTTTCATTTTAGTTGTGGGAGACATAAACATAGAAGAACTGAGGAAACATGCAGGTATCATCTCAGTTATATATGCATGTATTTCATCATCTTGAGTTATACATGCGTATAATTGTAATATGATTTTACACATGAGCTTAAAAGGATTATTAAATGTTGCTTTAATTTCTTCACAGCCGAGATCAGTATTGACAGTGAACATGTCCATGAAGATCTGATGGTCACCAAGAACCGGAAAATTGTGAGGAATAATCCAGGATATGATCACACTGGAGAGGGATTTCCATATCAATTATGTGCATTTGGAGCTCAAAAATTTTCCTCTGGTCGTCACTATTGGGAGGTAGAGCTGGAACAGGAAAATACACCTCCTAAAAACTACTGGTTAATTGGTGTGGTGAAACATGGAAACTTTCTTGTAGATGACAGATCTGCTTTAACTCCGTCACATGGTTACTGGTTCTTGTGTTCAGAGGGCCAAAATGGCATTTACAACAATTCTGATCCACCAGTTAAACTCTCACTGACACCGAGACCTGAACGACTGGGAGTTCTGTTAGATTATGATGAGGGTCAGCTGTCATTTTACAACGTCAAGGAGAGTAAACATCTCCTGACCATGAAAACCACATTCTCTGGATCAGTGATTCCACTGTTCAATCCTGGTATTCGGAGTTGTCTTATAATTCTGGATTGTCCAAAACCTGTGGAATCACCTGCAGAATCAGCTGAACCTTTATTGAGTAACAGCTCAGACTCTTGAGTGATCAATGCATTTTAATCAGAATAACAAATATGAAAAAAAGTAAATATCTCCCCTCATCTACAAACTGTTAAATCTATTAAAATGTAAGTGAAGGTACGGTGACATCAGAACATGTCATCCAATCCTACAACATTACATGACAACATCAAATGAAATGCTGCACATTTGAATCATTTCCAGACACACTACAACAACAACAACAACAACAACAACACCTGGAAAGACACTTCATCATATTAGAAGAGCAGCTTGATTTGACTTGATTTGATTAATGATAATGATATAGTTTTAAAAATCATTGTAATAATGAAGAGAAGTCCATATCACAGCTATAAAGACTCGTTCATACCAATAACGATAATTATAAAGATAACGATAATCATAACTGTATTAGTGCCTGTGTGGGATTCCAAAATAACAACATGAACTGAAAAAGTTACATTCTAAGACCAGGCAGCCCAGGCCCTGAGACAGTAACATTTTGTCTTGAACATCTGGCAGGTTAAGTGTGAATTCTAAGCTCAAGGTACAACTGTGCCTTTTGTTTAGCATCTATGCATTTGAATGACACTTGTATGCTAAATAGATCAAGGCTGGGAAAATCTTTTACTGGGCTGATTTGCTACACTGCATTTGCATGCTTTGTTTAGATTGATTCCACCTCTATGTACTCCTCCCCCTTGAAACCTATATACTCTACTGTGCTGAGATTTTGTCAGATGACTTTTTGATGACTGCAGCGCCGCACAGCAAGTATCTGAATAAAGAGAAACTTCTGCTTCAAGATATCCAAAATGTCTCCTGGTCTTCGCTTCTGAGTTTCCAACACTTACATCAACAGACAATAATGCTTTAAAAATTTAAAGCATAAATAAAGCAAAAAAAAAAAAAAAAAAAAAAAAAAAATACATTTAAAGTGCTCAAAAACATTTAAAGCTGCAGACGACAAAACCGCAGAGCGCGTTTAGAATAAACCAAATGCTATCATCTGCTGGTGTGGATGCTAATTTAATTCTTTATATGGTCCATTCTTTATAGAATTCTTGATACTGATTGAACTGTGCACCAACAGAAGACAAAACAGAAGTAAAACATGACCCAATAAAATAAATATATATTTATGACTTGGTTAGGACAGTAGAGGGCAGACTGGAAAACACTGGGTGGAGAGAGGGGGTGGGCAGGATCATCAAAGGACCACAATATGGATCTGTCACATTAAAAAGCCACAAAACAGTGTGTATTGTTTGAATTTTATATATTTTATACATTGATAGAATTAACAGAAGAGGCTGTATTTCAATTCAAAAGTCACAAAAAACACAAAGCTTACTGCGATTATTTGATGGGAGGTGTGATGTTCACACGTAAACAGAAAACAGCAGCACAGACTAAAAATATAATGTTTGGATTTAAGAACAATGTCACATTTACTGTTACTGGGTGAAATTTTACAGGTTAAATCCAGTCCTTCCCTTGACAAGAATACACACAAATAGGAGTTTTTCTTGAGGGTGAATAAGTTCCTTGTAGATTTTGTTCATTTTCACGTTTGTCACGCAAATTTTCCACACGACCAACCAAATGCTGTTTGGTTTGAAAGAGACTTCTGTGTGAGCAGTCACGAATAGCTAAGAAGCCATATTGGTTAATTAAAATGAGAATTAGTTAACATCAAGAAATCAGTTATGGCAACCCAGCCCTACTAAAAATGTCTATTCTCTCTTCTTGGCTTATTCTCAGCAATATAGATATAGATTTGAAATAAAGTTTTTGTTGCCATTAAAAGACATAAAACAGTAAACTATTTTTTTTATTTTCAATTGCAAATCTGAAGGATGAACATTGTACTTTTAGATGTTTGTAACATGTCTTTTATGCAACACTGAACTTTTTTATTTTAGTTATTTAATACAAGTTACAACGATCTGAAATGAGTCTTAGTAGATTCCACAAAACTAGACACTTGGCACAAATAATGTAAAATTACAGCTGAATTGAGTCTGTCTTACAACATTCTAATGCTAAACGTAAATTCAGTAAGAAACCTTTGTAAAACTAATAATTTCCACATAATTCTTTATACTCGTTTTTCCCCATTTATCTCTGTAAAGCTGCTTTAAAACAATCTAAATTGTATAAGAACATACAAATCAATACAAAATACAAAATATTAATAAAAATGAAACTAGACAAAAGAAAAGACAATAAAAAGACAACAACAATAAAAGAGTACAAAAAAATGCAATAAATAATAATTAAAGAAATAAAAATAAAGTAAAATAAAATGCATTAAAGGGCCATTGTTTTACATAAGATTCTCTACACAAAAACTTTAAAGTGCAGTCTTCATTGCTTTCTTATTAGTAGATACTGAAATCAAATGTATATAACATTTTCCAGGTCTCTTAGAATGACCACAAAGACAGGTTTACAGTTTGAGAATTTGCTCTGCTCAGCCATGACTTTGAACTGTAGTCAAAAGGTGATGACATAACATACAGGTAGGCACGCCCTCACATGATTATGATTGGTCAAGTGAAAGCTTAAATCTGATTGGCTAAAGAGTACAACAGACCGGTGTGGGAGGAGAGCGCTGCCAGAGGTCAAGGCGATTCACACGTGACTGGTGGATTTGCACGTTCAGATTCAATAATAAACATTCAAAACATTTGTACACAGCTGTACATCTGTGAATTGTGTTTTGCATTTGTGAAATGTATTTGTGAATATATAAATTATGAATGTATGCTTTTTTGTGATTTTTTTTTTCGTGCACATGAATTGGGTTTAATGCATTTGAAATTGGCTATGCGTGTGTGCAGCATGTCTTTTGCGTGAATTATTACTGAGACTACTCTTGCTCCACACACACACACAACAGTGCAGACTCCAAACACAACCAGAGTTGGGAGTAACGCATTACAAGTAACACAAGTTATGTAGTAATATTACTTTTTTCAAGTAACTAAAGTAATGCATTACGTTTGAATTTCTAAGAAAATATCTGAGTTACTTTTTCAAACAAGTAATGCTAGTTACTTTTTTCTCCATTTATTGATTGACAAGTCTCCTGTCGGGAAATTGGAAGTAAACATGATGTTACTGTATTCTAAATGTAAACATGCATTAATTCATCTCACTCTCAAAAAACAGATTCAATATTCCTCAAAATGAATAAAAACAGTGAAATGCAAACTCAGAATATGACAAATATCCTATGTATTTAATCCAATTTTATTAACCAGTGTCTTTGCTGCTGACCTGCGATGATGCAATTCAACCACAATAATAAGCAAAAATTACTTTAGATAAACTAACATTTGTGCTTCATTTTTATTTTTTTTTATAGCTGAAGAGTGATCTCCTGCATAAATGTACTTTTCTTTCAGCCTGAGGTGAATTGTGGCTTAAGATGGAAGGAGTGTCAGATACCTGTTCAAAGACACTGTTCAGCAGGATGGTGTACGCCTTCTTTCAGGTGTCCTCATTTGATTTCTTGCTTTTCTTCTTCTTGGACACCCACCAGCTGCTGATTTGGGGGCAAAGCCATCAGTTGATTGGATTTGATGCTGTCAGAAGAACAAAATGCAAACGTGTGATGAACTTGTTAACTGAAGATGAAAGTTTCTGTTGCATGTAACATAGTGCCCTAACCGGGACTGATGCAGTATGTTTCAAAATAAACATACTAGAGACCAAGACAGCGAAATTCTCATGATCGAGGCTGCCTATGACAAAAACATTAAAGGATTGCGACCAAAGTGCTCTAACATTACAGTTAGTAGAAATCAAACTAAACTGGTTAGTAAAGATTGAAAGCAGAAACAGATGTTCTTTCTTCTTTATCAGTGGACTGAACATCCACCACCTGACTGTAGTTGGTGCTCTCTCCACTATCTGTGCCACTCTGTTATGAATTTCAACATAAATGTGGCACAATACATTTGCAAATAATCACAAACACGCATTTTCCTTAACATGTCGCTAGTCACTTGCTAATTGAAATGAACCATATTTTCATTTCAAACTCTGAAATTCACTATATGTTTAAAATCCCAGAGCTGTTCATTCATCAGACGCAGAAACAGAATGACGATTCTCCTGCCTTATCAGAGACTGAGCATCTGAACGGCCATAACGTCCACACTTTTGACATACACGGCATATTTCATGCTTTTCCTGTAGATATATATATATATATATATATATATATATATATATATATATCTACAGTGGATCTTTTTTTTTATTGAATATAACAAACAAAAAAAAAAAAAAATTACAAATGTACAAAACAAAATGGCATACAACTTACATTCAAGGTCATCCATTTTAAGAGGGGCTTAGACTTAGAGTACAAAACAGACATAAATAAACCAATACAAGACAAAGAGCAAACAACAACAACAACAACAACAACAACAACAACAACAAATAAAAATAAATACACATTCAAACTTTAAACCAACCACATTAATAATTATGAATAATACATAGAGGATAAATAAAAAATTATAATAAATTATGATCTACAGTGGATCTAACAGGAGAAAAATGGGCAACACGCGTCATGTCTATGCGGCGAGATCTGTGTGGATTTTCCATGATATTCAATCGCCTCACGCGCCTCAAAACAGAACACACACACATATGCATGTTCACATCTCAAATGTCAGTACAAAAATCACATCTAACAGAATATAACGCGTTACTCATCTGATGACGTATGTTTTATTGAAGGATCGTTAGACTGGCTTCATTGTCAGAAAACGAAAGTAAAACAGGAGGAAAATCGGGAGTACGTTTGGATTCTCACTGGTTTTTGTCTATTTTATCGTTTAGATTTTTCTTCATTGTTGTCTTGAACGCATCTAAGCGTTAAAATTCATCTAAACTAGATTAATGTGATTTAACGGACCAGTCTTTGTCTCCGGTGAGTTTGTTTTCCTCATTGAATACGACAGTGCGATCGATTTTATTTCTTGTATTATCTATTCTAGAAAAATATCCTTCAATGATTGTTTTATTTGTGTCTGTATTTTCACAGGCATGTTGTCGATTATTATCGCTTTACTGGTGAATCTCCTCATAGAGACTTCTGGTAAGAACACAAACACGTTTGGATTTCATTCAGTTTTAAGGCTTAGATATTCCACACAGGCCTGATGAGTTCAGCAAATGTTTAAACATGTCGAGTAATTCATATATGTGAACACTTTCTATTAGATGTTATGGCACTGAGTTATATATAGGATCTGCCTATAGAAGGTGATTTAAAGTGACACTCACCACAAGGTCATAATATGACAAGCAGATGTCTGTCTCTCTACCAGCCAACACACTGTAAAAGCCAGAATGCCAACTGTACATTTCTATAAATATATTTCACAGTAGAGCTCAATGACCAGTTGTTCAGAGACATTTAAAGCGAGAATTGCTGCCTGCCTTGTTGATTTTTTTTTTTTTTTTTACCCCTATAGATGTAATTAATATGAAGTCTCACACATTAGTTAAATTTCACAGAAAGAAATGTCTATAGTCAGTACTGTAGCGATGTATGAAGCACAGTTACTTAAGCATTCTGTTTATCAGTGCTGCGAACCTATAAATTCCACTTTAGCCTTAAATGAAATTTTGGATTAAAATTTCAGATTTCTCTGAAATGACTAATTCACTGAACAACAGTAAATGTGACCACACCTTAAATATATGAAATAAATATATCGGTATTCAGTAACTAATGCATAGTGTATTTAATACATTGTGTACATTTGCTTAATGCATAGTATATGTACTTCTCTGTTCTCAGTGTCACTCACTGTAGTGGTTCCTCGTGATCCTGTAGTGGCTCATGTGGGATCCACAGTGATTCTGCCCTGCTGGATCTCTCCTCCTGAGAACGCTGAAGCTCTGGAGATCCGCTGGTACCGTCAGGATCAGTTCAACAACCCTGTTCTCCTCTATAAACATGGGAAGATAGAGGACATCCAGGAGGAATCGTACAGGAACCGAACCTCTTTGACTCCGCGGTCAGATCAGTCTGGTGGACTGAAGGATGGAGACGTCTCTCTACGGCTGGAAAAACTCAGAATTCAGGATGAAAATTCATTTCACTGTTATGTGAGTGGAGAAAGCTCATATGGCAGTGAAGAGGTGGTTCTCAAAATCACAGGTAAGCAAGCATCTACACCTCATTAAAGAAATAGTCCAGCCATACATTAAAATTCTGTCCTGCATATTGAGGACTGCTGAAATATTATTCAGATATTTGATTGCATTATCTGAGAAACAGACTGGTTTAAACATACTTGTGATAATGGTCCATTTTGTAATGGTCAACCAGTACAGACTTTTGATGGATGATACTAATGCTAATATAATAAATAAATAGTATATATGATACATTTACTGTGTGTAGTTTTTGAGTTTAAAGAGAAGACCCAAACATCTTTCTCTCCTCCAGCTTTAGGATCCACTCCTGTCCTTGTTCCAAAGCTTCTAGATGATGGACGCATGAACATCAGCTGCAGGTCCAGCGGCTGGTATCCAAAGCCCAGCATCACATGGACGTCAGATGATGGAAAGGTTCTCCATCCTGGAGGATCATCTCACAGTCGTGGAGCAGACGAGATGTTCTCTGTCCACAGCTGGACGGCCGTCTCTCAGTCAGACGCTCAACTGGTCTCATGTTCAATGTCCATCATTACCGGAGAGTTAAAAGAAAGTAGGATTGACGTACAGGCCATCATCGTTTCAGGTTAGAGAACATTTTCACTAGGACTTCATCCTAATGCCAGGATATTTGTAGTTCCCTTATCGATATGGTTGCGCATGAGTGCATCCCCTGTATGAGCTCCAATAGGCAAGGCAAGTTCATTTATATAGCACATTTCATACACAAAGGTAATTCAAAGTGCTTTACATAAAAGGAAGTAGAATAATCCTAAAAATCAGGGGGCAGCTGTGGCCTAATGGTTAGGGAGTCGGGCTTGTAATTGAAAGGTCCGGCAGGGATTGAAGGTGGAGGGAGTGAATAACCAGCGCTCTCTCCACCCTCAATACCACGACTGAGGTGAGTCCCTCGAGCAAGGCACCGAACCCCCAACTGCTCCCCGGGCGCCGCAGCGATAGCAATATGGCTGCCCACTGCTCCGGGTGTGTGTGTGCGTGTTTGTTCATTACTCACTACTGTGTGTGTGCACTTGGATGGGTTAAATGCAGAGCACAAATTCCAAGTATGGGTTACCATACTTGGCCACACGTCACGTCCTTTCCTTTTCCTTCCTTAAAACAATAATAAAAACAATAGTTCACAAAAAAGGCAGTAGAATAATCATAAAAACAATAAAATCACAACAATAAAACAAACAAAAAAAAAAAGACAAACTTTTAAGATGATTTAAAAATTTATTTAAAATAAATTTAAGACAGTTAAAAATGAAAAAGGATTATCCATAGTGCAATCAGTTTGGACGTAGCACAGTGCTCATTCAGTAAATGCACAGCTAAACTGATGTTTTTATTTGAGTCTAATAAAAACAGTGAAATGCAAGTCTTTTTTTGAGTCTTTTGAGTTTAAATGTAGCTAATGTTTTAGCACATTTGATCTCTTCTGGAAGCTGATTCCAACTGCGGGCAGCATAATAGCTAAAAGCAGATTCCCCTTGTTTTGTGTGAACCCTTGGTATTTCTAACTGACCTGATCCTAATGATCTGAGTGGTCTGTTTATATTCAGTGAGCATATCTGCAATGTATTTAGGTCCTAGGCCATTGAGTGATTTTTTAATGAGTAAAAGTACTTTTAAATCAACCCTAAAAATAACTGGAAGCCAGTGTAGGGACCTGAGGACTGGTGTGATATGCTCAGATTTTCTGGTTCTAGTCAGAATCCTGGCAGCAGCGTTCTGGACGAGCTGCAGCTGTCTAATGGTCTTCTTGGGAAGGAGACCATTACAATAATCCACCCTGCTGGTGATAAAGGCATGAACAAGTTTCTCCAAGTCTTGACTGGAAACAAAACATCTAATTCTTGCAATGTTTTTGAGATGATAGTATGCTGATTTAGTTACTGCTTTGACATGACTACTGAAACTAAGGTCTGACTCCAGAATCACACCGAGATTCCTGACTTGATTTTTGGTTGTATGACCCCTAGCATCAAGGTATGCATTCACCTTAAGAACTTCCTCTTTGCTTCCAAATGCAATGACTTCAGTTTTCTCCTTGTTTAACTGAAGGAAGTTCTGGCACATCCAACTGTTAATTTCATCAATGCATTGGCAGAGGGAATCAATGGGGCTGTAGTCATTTGGTGATAAGGATAGGTAAATCTGGGTATCATCAGCATAGCTGTGATAGGCAATTTGGTTCTTTCTCATTATTTGACTTGGTGGGAGCATATACAGGCTAAACAAGAGCGGCGCAAGAATTGAGCCTTGAGGGACTCCACATGTCATGGACGTCCACTTAGACTGATGCTCTCCTATACTCACATAATAACCTCTCCCTTCTAAGTATGACCTGAACCAATTGAGAGCCATCCCAGAAAGCCCTACCCAGTTTTCCAGTCTCTCTAGAAGAATGTTATGATCGACAGTGTCAAACGCAGCACTAAGATCTAGTAATACCAGCACTGATATTTTGCCAGAATCAGAATTTAGGCGAATATCATTTATTATCTTAACAAGCGCTGTCCCTGTACTGTGATGTGGTCGGAAACCAGATTGAAAATTGTCCAGGTATCCATTTGAGTTTAAGTAGCTGTTCAACTGATTGAAAACTACCTTTTCAATAATCTTGCCTATAAAAGGAAGATTAGATATTGGTCTGTAGTTGCTCAATATGGTGTTATCAAGATTGCTCTTTTTCAGAAGGGGCTTAACAACTGCAGTTTTCAGGGAGTTTGGAAAAGTCCCAGAAAGAAGTGAGGTGTTCACCACTTCTAAGAGATCTGCTTCTAAACAGTTAAACACACTTTTAAAAAAAGATGTGGGAAGTGTGTCAAGGTTGCAGGTTGAGGATTTAAGGTGCTGTACTATTTCTTCCAAAGTTTTGCTATCAAAAACAGACATACCCTTACCAAAAAGAAGTATTCTTCAAGTTTATTTTAAGTATACTTACGTAAAAGTTCAAGTATATTTTTAAGTATGCTTTATGTAGTAAGTATACAAATGTCAGCATACTAGTAGTATACTTTTAAGTGTACTATTTTAATACTCCTTGGGACTAAATTGGCCCACTTTCTAGTATATAAAAGTATACTTTTAAGTATACTTCAAGTATAACAGTAGTAAACTTTCAGTACACAACTAGTTCACATCTAAGTTTTCAGTTTGTACTGCAAGTATACTAAAAGTGAACTTATACTAATAGTTTACTAATTAAATACTTTATGCATTTTTAGTACACTTTGAAGTATAGTCTCACTAAACTAATAGTTCAGTAGTTTTATACTATAAAAGTTTTAATTGAACTTTAAATCATACTTTAAGTATGCTACTATGTCTCTATTTAGGTATTAATTTGTATATATTTTGTTAAATGATTATCTGAACATACAAAACATTATGAATAACTTAATCTAATACGTAGACAACATTGTCTTTGTTTGTAAAGTATTTTTACAAGATTAAGACATCCACAGAATGGAGGTAAGGGGTGGAAAGTATCTAGGCCTCAAAACTAGATACACTACCCTCAAGAACGGTGGCAATCAGCAAATATTAAAAAGATGAGATCTTTATGTCACAGTACAACAAATAACTAACAATAATGACAAAACAACAACAAAAGAGTTGAAATGAAGTCAGCAAACAGCAAAACAATAATCCTATAACAGTAACTGGATAATTTATTCATGCTGCAATGCATGCTGGGAACTTACAAAGCCTTAAAATTTCAACAATATGAAATGTTCAGACATCTGTGTTTGACTAGTTGGGACAACATTTGTGGTACTGTTGTTGGTCTGACAAGGGTTTTTATATAGTTTCAAGTAAATAGCATTTTTTAGTATTTGAGACTCGAATACGAATGTTTCGTAAAATGGAAAATATGTATTTGCAATTTTTACAGTGTGGAAGCATCTGTTTTGATTTCTTCTTCACTTGTGTAGTTCAGAAATTCTGTACAGAAGATGTGTAAGCATCTCTCACGTATAACAATGAAAACACGGATTCTCAGAGCACAAGAATAGCTCAAATATATTTAGACTATATGTATAAGTATATGTCAAGTATACTTAAATGTCATTTTAAGTATATTTCTGATAAGTATATACAGCACATTCCTGAGAAGTACATAAAAAGTAGACAAAGTATACTTACCTATTTTTAGTTTAAAAAAGTATACTAATAGCACACTTGAATAAACTTCTTTTTCGTAAGGGTAGTGACTTCTTTTTGAAATTGTGGTCGAATCTGTCTGACCTCTGCATAACTTGAGGATGTGCTAATCACCTTTCTGATATTATTGATCTCGGAAAAGGAGGAAGCAAACTCATTGCATTTGCTGTCAGAGAGCATTTCACTGGGAATCTGACTTGGGGGGGGTTTGTTAGTCTCTCAACAGTAGCAAAGGTTTGAGAAGAACGTCTGTCTTGCTGTGGCTAGTTCCACATTGAAAGCATGAAGGCTGTCTTTATAGATGCTATAGTGAATTTCAGGTTTTGTCCTCCGCCACATCTGCTCAGCTTTTCTGCATTGTCTTTTCATACTCTGTACTGCTGTTGATTTTCTCCAAGATGATTTTTGTCTGCCAGTCGTCTTACTGACTTTCACTGGTGCAATGTCATCAATGACATTCTTAACTTTTGAGTTAAAGGACTCCAGGAGAAGATCAACAGAGTCTGCAGAAATGATTGGTGTTAAAGATATAGCCTTCATAAACAGCACAGTAGTGTTTTTGTTAATACATCTCTTTCTGACAGAGACGGATCTAGATTCAGTGGTAACAGAGATCAATATATCAAAGAAAATACAGAAGTGATCAGATAGTGCTACATCCTTAATGACAATGGATGAAATGTTTAGACCCTTACTAATGAGTAAATCAAGAGTGCGTCCACGATTGTGTGTGGGTCCATGCACATGCTGAATCAGGTCAAAAGTGTTTAAAACGGTTATCATTTATTTTGTGGTTTTGATTTCTGCATTTTCTATGTGAATAATAAAATCCCCTGCAATAGCAAAACAGTCAAACTCTGAGGAAATCATTGATAACAGTTCTGTGAACTCTTCAACAAAGGCTGGAGAGTATTTTGGAGGCCTGTAAATAATGATAAATAGAATTCGTGGAGCACCTTTCAGCACAATCCCTAGATATTCAAAAGACAAGTACTGACCAATTGACACTTGCTTGCATTGATAGACATCTTTAAATAAAGCAGCTACACCACCACCTCTCCTAACAGCTCTGCAGACACTCATGAAAGTAAAGTTAGGAGGGGCTGTTTCATTGAGGACTGTTGCACTGCAGCTGTTTTCTAGCCATGTTTCATTTAGAACGTAAAATTTAGGTTGTTTGTGATTATTAAGTAATTGATCAGAAATGATTTATTTTTTAGTGAGCGAATGTTTAAAAATGCTAACTTGATGGCATTACATTGTCTCTAGAGCAGTCTTAGTTTGATACCGCAGATTAGGTGGGTCAGCCGTACGGCTTGTGAAGGCCTTAGACTTTCTATCACGTGATAAAACAGAGATTGAGAAAGCTACAGGCACACTGGGTTCCCGCTTGTTCTGTAAACATTCCTGAATGTTGCTGCTATCGTAGCGGGGACCCGACACATCACTGAGAGCTGTTATCAGTTGTTTTTGGTTCACCTACAGCAGATGGAGGAGGATTTGGGCCCTGGCGTTGTGGCAATAGCACCTCCATACCGCCAAGTGCTACTCCTTCCTCAAGCAATTTTTTTTTTGGCTGTAGATCTGAAAAATCCCTCATAGGAGAACATTCTTTGAAAGTTGGTCTATTTTAAAATGTAATTGCTTTACATATTTTGAAAGTGTTTAAATTCATCTGGTTTTGTTTCTCAGATTCATCAGGTCTATGGAAGGGTCCTTTCTTTATCGTTTTCAGTGTTCTCCTTTGTTTGATTCTGGGTTTGGTTGGGTTGATCCTCTACAAATACAGAGACAAACTAACCGGTACAGTCTGGCAGAAACATTTGATCTAAATATCTATTCTTCAGCTTTAATGTAGCCAACATATTATGTCATCTCATGATATTTTTGATCTGTTTTTCAGGGAAGAAATCAGCAAATCAAGGTAAGTAACATGAACTTTTTGTAAGTATCTGGTTTTTTTTTTGTATGTATCTGTTTTACGTAACATATCTGTTTTCCCTGGCTTATTAATCATCTTTTTATTTGTATTTTTTTTATGCTCTTTCTCTAGTACAGCGGTTCCCAATTTCAGTTTTTAAAGTTTTTGTTGCTCTCAAATTTGATGCACTAAATTTGCATCCAAGTAGCTTGAAGTATTAATAAATCACCTTGTCTTCATTATGTAGTAATGATAGGCCTACTCTTACAAATTCAGAGACATTGCCTATTAAACACATCAACATATTGTCAGTGTCTTGGTTCCCTGGATATTCATATTTTTAAACAGTATAGATGATTACTTTGTGGTAATGCAACTGTTCTGCACATTCATGAATGCAAATGTGTATCTCAGGCCAGAAATCCACATGGACTATACATGGTGGCTTGCTTTAAGTGTTGCCACCCCCTTGCCATCCTATAAATCATTTTCTAGATCTGCCCTGTAAAGACTTTTAAATTAAGAAGTTAATGTTTTTAAGCCAACTGAAGCATAAAAATTGTGTAATGGCATCCTCAGAAACGACCATTGACCCGTCGGCACTGATAGCCTTGTGGGCAGCGCGCCGACATGCAGCGCTTTTGCGCTTTGGGTGTCCCGTGTTTGAATCCCGACTTCAGGACCTTTCCTGATCCCGTCCCCCTCTCTCTCACTCCCACTATGTTCCTGTCCTCTCCAATCTGTCCTATCACAGTAAAGGCAAAAATGCTGAAAAAAAAAGAAAAAAAGAAAGAAATTACCATTGACCCCGAGTCAATTAGAACTCAGTGGATAGTTAAACATTCATGGCAATAGAAGTAAATATGTGAAAGAAAATCTCTCTCTTTCTAAGTCTTTGAAGTACTTGTGAAGCAGATTGATAATTACCCAGTCCAATGAAATTTTCTGTCATTTTAGATGGTGAGGAGGAAACTATGGAGAAACTGCAAAACAAAGGTATTTGCAGAAGTGGCTTGTTCTTGCAACTGTAATTGCTGGAGTGAACCAGTAATTGTTACCATCCACAAACACATTATCACATTAACACAAATCACAATGCAGTGAGGACCAGGAGTCTGAGAGCACCAGTGAAAATTATTCTGTTTTGTATTATTTATTATATTATTCATTTCCAAGTATAGATTTTTTTTTGTATGCCTGACTTTCAATGTGTTATCATTTGGACCTCACTGTTTATTTTACAAACTATTACAAACACCATTTCTTATAAAATGTCTACTAGAGCAGAATGCAAATCAAAATGTACAACCCTCCATAAGTGAAATTACCACATTAACTATTCATGCAATTACAACTGTAGTTGTCTTTCTCAAAAATGGTTTGTTTTTGTTTTGGTTGTGGCAGATGTAAATATAGAGGAACTGAGGAAAAACGCAGGTTTGGCAATCGCATTTATATAAGCATACATTATATCATCTCAGTTACATGTGTGTAAATACAAACTCATACACATAATTGTTAATCATGGTTTCTTATGTTTCTTTTCCTTCACAGTTGAGATCACTATTGACTGTGAGCATTCACATCCAGATCTGACTGTTTCTAAGGACTGTAAAATCATGAGGGACAGTGATAGATATCGTCACACAGGAGAGGGATTTCCATATGAATTATGTGCATTTGGAGCCCAAAGATTCACCTCTGGTCGTCACTATTGGGAGGTAGAACTGGCACTAGAAAATACACCTCCTAAAAACTACTGGTTAATTGGTGTGGTGAAACATGGAAATTGTACTGTAACGAGACAGATCTGCTTTAACTCCATCAAGCGGTTACTGGTTCTTGTGTTCAGATGGTTCTAATGGCTTTCACACCAACACTGACCAATCAGTTACATTCTCACTGACACCGAGACCTGAACGACTGGGAGTTCTGTTAGATTATGATGAGGGTCAGCTGTCATTTTACAACGTCAAAGAGAGTAAACATCTCCTGACCATCAGCACCAGATTCTCTGGATCAGTCGTTCCTCTGTTCAGTCCTGGTGTGGGTGACCTGAGTTCACTTAGAATCCTGGATGTTTCAAAACCTGTAGAATCAGCTGAAGAGTCCAGTCAACCTTTACTGAGTAATAACAGCTCAAACGCCTGACTGACCACTGCAGTGTGATTAAACAGAAGGAACAATTTCACTCTCATGTGCTGAGCAAAGCATTGTTAGACATAAGAGTTTATCAGAGTGGAAACAAACACAAGACAACTTAAAGAAAATAGAATCCCCATAAAACAGAGACCAGTGGCTGGAAACACGGATGTCTTCACCTGATTTCTATTCAGTTTGTGAGGTGCAAAATGACACTTATAGAACAAATTCTACTGAATGATGAAAATACTGAGTCACATTGATCCTTCATCCTCTCTGTTCCGGCCGCCACCTGATCAGCTGAGATCTCCTCTCAAGCACTTCAGTTTCTACCTGAATCCGTGTGCGAATCGATCATTAAACTTGGCATTGTGAATTATGAATGTTGGCAGCTCTTAATGACAAAATGCCTGAGATGTTCCTCATTTGTAAGTCACTTTACATAAAAGCCTCTGCTAAATTAATAAATGTAAATGCAAATGCTCAGCCTGATGGGACAAAACAAACAGGGCTAAAAGACCTTCATCAGGATCAAGGATCCAAAAATATGACGTTAGTTGTATTTCTTATTACTCTGTATATTGATGGAGCAACATAATGTGTAAAATGTTTGATTAAAAATGTGTAAATGTGCCTCAGCCAAATACTTCAGATATTCAACTGATGATTGTTGTGTTTTGGGTCTTACATTTCTCTTATAAAATACTGTAACTGATATTTAATTGCACATTGATTGATGTTTCTGTGTTGATTCAATAAAAGGCACAATGACCTGAAAAGCAAACTCTTGCAAAGTGAGTCGTGTTTTGGGATGCAGAGGAATCATTGGGAGGAGAAAGAACATGACATATATGTTCCTTGCAAAATAAATGTAAAATAAAATGCAAATGATGTGGTGGATTTTTCCTGTGAAGCCAGTATGGAATTAATGGAATAATGAAACATACAGATCTTCTAATTTCTACCACATTCAAATGAACACGCTTCCAAAGAATTATAGCATCAAAGACATACATGCAGAAAAAAAATAAAAAAATGTAAATAAGGAAGAATAAAGAAAAAGGCCTTTGTTTAGGAGCAACAAACAATGTCATGTGCTTAATGACGTATGAGAGCAGATATGGAATAGCAGATATAGAAATCGAGTGCTTTAAAGCTGCAGACAGAAACATCAGACTCAAGACAGAAAAACGCATCATCTAAAGTAAGAACAACTCACATGCTCGATCTTCTTCCACAGTTACGCTTTGACATATTTTGACTTTGATATGTATTGTCCTAAAGATGCTGATAAAATGTTTTTATTACATGATCATATTTTATTTCAAGAGAAATATTTACATTTTTCAATGTGTTTCTTCCTCAGAAATGGACCAAGCTCTCTATTTCATTCTTCTTCTCATTGGTAAGTTTGTGTTGTTTTATTTATGGTTTCATTAATTTCATTAGGTTTGATTCTGTTATGAAAAGCATTAAAGCAAAGCCTCTCTTTCACAGCTCTCTGCTCCGTATCTGAATGTGTTCAGCGTTAGTATCACTATATAAACGCACCGATGAACTGGACTGATGCTCAGAGATACTGCAGAGAGAATTACACAGATCTGGCCACCACTGACAACATGAATGCCACGAAAGTCATGAACGAGTTGAACAAGAGTGTAAATAATGAACGTGTCCGGATCGGTCTGTTCAGAGTCACAGACTCATGGATCAGTGTAACTCCTCATTCACATACTGGAACACTGGCGAACCTAATAATGCTAGAGGTGATGAAAAATGTGCAGTGAATGAACCATACACTCAGAGAAAATGGAACGATGTCTCTTGCTACAACCAGTATCCTTTTGTGTGTCATGAAGGTGAGTAGATCCTCACAAAACACACACAATCCATCCATCACCTCCAGATCTCTTAACCCTCTGGCCCTTAATATTTTGAAATTTAAAAAAATTGTAGGTTCATCGGAATGAGATGACACTTGGTGACTTTTGCCACATTAGCAATGTGAACACACACACACACACACACACACACACACACACACACACAAACTACAAATTTGTTTGGTACAAACTACAAATCAGCCACTGTGCAGAAAAAGTGCACGACAATCAAGGCGTGACACTAAAATATCAAGAGTGCAAAATTGAAAGCCACATGCGCTCACGCACACACGAATCGAAAAAAAAAAAAAAAAAGAATATGAAATATATATATATATATTTTTTTTTTTTTTTTTTTTTTTTTTTTTTCCTCATTGCTGGCTTATTTTAGACCTTCATGAGAAAAACATCCCTGGGCCTCAAAAGTATCAATTTTTTTTCCTAAATAGGCAGATACATGTTGAATATGCTATAGTGACGGTATGGCTTTAGTTTTTCATAATCTCCTATTTTGACTGGAATTGTGTTGGACATAATTATTTAATTTATATTTAAAAATTGTTTGGCAAAAATACATGACTTATTGCTTTACATTCCCCTCTTCTCAATGACATACATAAACATGTTAGCCAAATAATACAAATTAGCTTATAAAACTAAACAGAATTTTAATTAAAATATTTTTTTCAAACTATATTATTATTATTATTATTATTATTATTATTATTATTATTGTCTGTAACAAACCGAGGGAGACGGGACGCATAGCTTTATTGTATTGAAACAAAGACATGGTCAAATACAGGCAGGGTCGAACACTGGCAAACAGGTATGTTAGAGCAAGACACAAGAGTAATCCGTAAGGCAGGCGAGGGTCGATCAGCGGAGAATGTAATCCAAGGGATGAGGAAAACGGGTAATCCAAATAGACAGGCGAGAGTACATACGAGGGGCGAACATAGTCCGAACGACAAGGCAAAGGGTTAAATCCACAATGGACGAGAAGTCCAGGGCAGGCTGAAGGCAGACAAGATGACATAAGACTAGGATACAAGACTGGGAAAAATTAACTAGAAACTAGACTAGGGATTAACAAGGTGACTCTGTACGGCAGCTAACACAAAGAGAGCGCTAATCGCCGTCCAATACTTGGCCCAGGATAGTGGGAAGGGCCTGGTATTTATACCGTACGTGATTGGCTGCAGCTGTATGAATCTAAGTGCCATGAATGATGGGAAATGTAGTCCGGGGTGTGACGCAACAGTCTGTGTAATGTGAAATGGCAAGGTGACCTCTGGTGGCGAGCGAACTGGAGATCAGGACCAGATTCATGACATGGACATTAACAGTGAATAAACCTAAAGCTTTTATTTTGTTGACTATTATTTTGTGTTATTTAATTTGCCATTAAAATTTCATCACATGCCCCTCAAAAGTTCTGTTCACAGTCCTGTAAGCAGGACTGTTTTCTTGATCCCGCTCCTGCTGAACTTCTGGCCAGTACCGCCTGCTCATGCAATCATTCTAATATTGAATATAATTTCCGCGCATCAGAGAGTTGCTATCGTATGCAGAGTATGTAAATCTCTTTCAAATGAGTGGCTATTCACTTTCACTTTCACGATCACACGCACTCTGTATGAAGCGAGCACATCTTATAAGATCAGATATGAGCACATTATCTGATGAGCAGCAAATTCTCCAGCATGATTTGCCAGTCATCTTTCCTTACTCTTGTCTTGACTCATGATCAGTTAAATCTGACTCCTGCAGCATTTTTTTTTTTTTTTCCCCTTCACGGAATTGGGCTGATTTTAAACTGTTGCGAAGGGTTGATTTTCTCCTGTGAGTTAAATGTTTGAAATATTGCATAAATTACATTTCACTGAAATGCTTGTATTGAAACATTTTGCATTCTACCTGTGATAAAACTGTGCAAAATGTTAAGTTTTGTGATGGCCACTGGTAGGAAGCCTTTTAGCTGTCTTTATGATCACTCTGCACAAGGGTGACTGTAAAATAAACATTTTAGGTATGGGAATTAAATATTTTGAGTTTTGATATGGGATATGGTCATTGCGCTACTTTGGGGGCTTTTTAAAACCCATTTAGCCCCCACTGTCCTTTTTTTTTTTTTTTTTTGTTGCAAACTAAACTATGGTCACCCTATTTAACATCATCCTTGCAAATCAATCAGATCCCAGCTGTCCTATAGCTTTAGCAAAGCAGCATGCAATGATGAGGATTATTTCATGATCTATGCATTGTGTTATCTTGTGTTTGGGCTTGTTTAAATGGAGAAACCTTGTTTTGCATAAATATATGTGATGTACTTTGGTTTACTGTAAGACCCAAAATGATCCACCAATGAAACCAAACTTCAGGAACTTGCACAAAACAGATGCCATACAACAAAACAAATTTAGAGAAGAGATCTCCAAATGGCACCACCTTGCCCAAACTTTTCTCCTTACTCATTTAGAACTATTTGATAAGACACTGTGATTTTAAAGTTAAAAAAAAAAAAAAAAAAAAAAAAAAAAAAAAAAAAAATCAAACTTTTTAGGCACAGGAAGGGAGAGAACTTGTGCACTGTTCGCACTAAAGCGCACACACAGTCAACAGCAGTCCCGGTGCGAGTTCCTGGCCTGTGTCCGTTCTCCAACTGTTCTGTACATTTCCACTGCAGAGTAGGTCGTTCCGGGGCGTGTCTGGCTTCTCTTTGACATTTACCACCTAATATGCACAAAATACATCAGTATATCATCATAAACACAGATGTTTTTTTGTGTTAAGTGAAAGTAAACACATGAGAAAGAAAACGCATGTGTAACAGTATTTTTAGATCCACGTGCGTTCGGTGTTAAAGAGACAGTAGCCTAATAAACTTGCTGCCTGTCATTAATGTTAATCCAAAAAAAATTATTCACTGATCTTGACTGAATATCTTTCATACCTTTAATGAGGATGAATCTATATTTTATTTATAAAAAAAGAAAACTATGCAGCGTTTTAAAATTTTAGTTAAATTTCTCTACCTGCAGTTTGTTCAGTTATTTATTTATGCTATTGCTAATTTATTTGTTTGTTCCTATTTTATTACTGACTGTTTACTTGTCTTTAATAATTTAATGTTTGAAGTTCATATTAGTCTAGTTGTTTTTGCTGTGGTAATTTTTGTTAAAACCATAGGCAAAGGTTCCTCTTAGGCATAGGCGTTCTGTAGGCTGCTGATTTTTGCTCATGTTATTCAGCTGCAACAGAAAACTTTGACTTTATTTTTTTTATTTTTTTTTTTTTTATTGGAATCAAAACTAGGAATCGTTACAAACTGGAATCGATAAAATTCAAATGATACCCAATCCTATTTATGAACCAACTCTCCCCTAACAGGCTTCACTGAAAATTTACTTAGAATATCTATTTACCACCTGTGATGTACTTTGTGAATCTGTTGTTTTCCCCTTCACGTTCATCATTGTAAAGGTCTCTGTGCAACTGGTAAAATGGTCTCAATTTCACAGCAGTTATATTATATTTATATATATATATATATATATATATATATATATATATGTGAAAGATTGCAAACTTTTGAAGGATTCTGCTGATAAGGGTGTTTCCCTCAGGGTGAGAATGTTTTCCCTTCTCCAGCCAGGTGTGACACTTGGGTCATGAGATTCTGACCAACCAAAAGTTCTTTTATGCTTTTACAACTTAGGTTTGAAGATTTCTTTGTTCTAGTCTGGATATACAAGCAAAGTGGCAAGACATTGGTTTGGAATTCTGTAACCAGAAAACCCACACAGTGTGTGTAAGGCTCTAGATCTCTAAATCTCTAACATGTTGCCACATGTCCCTCTGCTGTCAGGTATGCATTCCTTTGTATTTTCAAATGTGTAGTTGTGTTAAAAACATTGTACTCAGAACACACATTATAGTTGTTTGTACTCTTAAATGTGCACGTAGACTAGTTGAGTTTCTTCTTGAAAACGCATGATTGCTTTACATGTGTGGCTGTTGAATTTGTTTGTCCCCCATGCAGAACACTCAGCTATTTCCCATACAGCTACAATATGTTAACCCACACTGTTGGAGTCTGTCATTGGGCCAACAGACTAAAGAGGACGAAAGGCAATATATACACAGAGGAACTGATGAGATAATTAACGAGCCAACAGGTGAAAAAAATGTGTAATCAAACACACTGGGAAACTAGGTCAAACTGCAAACAAGGAAATGAGAACAGCAATCCAATGAAATCAAGACCCAAACTAAACATAACTCCGACAGCAGCATTGTTTGTAAGGCAGACACACTCTGTCAGTTTAAATCTAGATTAAGGAGATGATGGACCTGAGACCATGACCAACTAGACGAGCTCGTTAACTCCTATCAACCCATCCATCAAATCTACTCCATTCTATTTTAAGCACTGCATTTCAAATATGTAATATATATATATATTAAAGCAACAACATTAAAACCAGCATCCACTCATTTTCTCTACTTCTGCACCATATTATAATTATAAAACATCTTGGATTCTTGGAGGTGTTTGGATGTATGATGATAGGAGAGAAGATCAGAGATATATTGAGGAGGCAAACCAAGCTGACCTTTACAAATAGACTTTAAACTGGATACACTGCATTAATTAAGTATTTTATTAGCAGTACACTCTTAAAAATAAAGGTGCTTTAAAAGTTCTTCACAGTGATGCCATAGAAGAACCATTTTTGGTTCCACAAAGAACCATTCAGTCAAAGGTTCTTTAAAGAACCATCTCTTCCTTACCTTTTTATAAACTGAAGAACCTTCTTTAGCCACCTTTTGTGAAACAGAAAGGTTCTTCAAATGTTAAAGGTTCTTTATGGAACCATTTAGACAAAAAAGGTTCTTCTATGGCATTGTGAGTGTAGGTGCTGGGGTTATAATATTACTGGTAAAAAAAAAAAAAAAAAAGTTTTTTTTTTTTTGGCCAGTAGACTACCAAAGCTAAAGGGGAAACTGGCAATGAACTATGTAAGAATTGAGGAAACATATAGGTATGACAACATCTCAGTAATATATGCATGAATATACACATGAACAGCTTTTTCTCTAACGTCCTGATCAAAGCATCATTACACATCAAAGTTTCTTAGAGTGGAACAAACACAAGACGACTGAAAGAAAACAGAAATGCCATAAAAAAACAAACGGCTAGAAATATGAATGGGAAGTGTCTCAAACAACATTCTAGAATTAACATTTAACTACTGAATTCACCTCATTTCTATTCAGTTCATGAGGTGTAAAATGATACTAACAGAATAAAAGTCCATTAAACTCCTACTGAATGAGGAAAATATTGAGTCACATTGATCTTTCATCCTCTCTGTTCCAGGCTCCACCTGATCAGCTCTCAATCTCTTATCAAGCATTTCAGTTTCTACCTGAACCTGTCTAATCAATCATTAAACTTGGTGATTGTGTGTTATGAATACAATGACAAATTGCCTGTGATGTTCCTCATTTGTAAGTCACTTTAAATAAAGGCCTCTGCTAAATTAACAAATGTAAAATGCAAATGCTCAGTCTGATGGGACAAAACCAGCAGGGCTACAAGACTTTATCAGGATGAAGGTTACAAATGTTATAGTCGTATTTCTTATTACTCTTGTTAGATCAAGCCTCCATGCCAGAAATATCAAAGCCACCCCCAGACCCGATTAATGATTATTATAAATGATTATATGATTAAATCGAATAATAAAACAATTAAATTATAACAGATCATTAATTAATGAATGAATAAATGAAGATTAGACGAAAGTAAAACACAGCACAAATGTATGATTGCTCTCTTGCAGCAAAACACACAAAGTTTGCATTTGAAGATCTTTAGTCTTTATTCTGCTGTGGAGCAACATAATGTGTAAAATGTTTGAGTAAATTGTAAAAGTGCTTCAGCCAAATACTTGTGATATTTTAATGGATGATCATTGTGATCGTTTTATGTTTATTTCATAAAACATTGTAACTGATTTTAATTGCACATTGATTGATGTTTCTGTGTTGATTTAATGAAAGACAATGATCTGCATTGTAAAAAAATGACAGTAAATCTGAGGCTGATTCCACAAAAAGATGCTCAAATTTAATTAACAAGAGGAAAACATGTTTTCAAAGAATATTAACAATACAACAGCATCATCATTAAAAAAAAAAAAATTATATATATATATTATATATTTTATTATATATATATATATATATATATATATATATATATATATATATTTTTTTTTAATGATGATGCTGTTGTATTGTTAATATTCTTTGTTAATATTCTTTATAATATTCTATTCTGTGTGTGTGTGTGTGTGTGTGTGTGTGATGTGTATGTATATATATATATATATATATATATATATATATATATATATATATATATATATATAGTAAATAAAAATGCTAAAAAGAGCAGAAGGAGAATGTACCAGAGAACTCTTTTCCATAATACAGACAGGGACTGTTATGATATAATATGACCGCTTCATTATGTTTTAATATGATACAAAGCACTATAAAAGTATCCTAACAGAAGTGCACACACTTGTGTCCTTTATAAGTGTCTTGATTTATGAAGTTTATCATATGACTACAGAATATTTAGAATAAAGCACAAGTCATGCAGGTTTGTGTGATGAACAGAAGTTGATCAGCTTAACACAACAGACCAGCATTCTCAATACAGACTCCAAACAGGTGAGAAGAAATAGGCCTACCTGTCCAAATATGCTGCTCAGCAGGTTGGTCTACATCTACTTCTTGGTCACGTCGTCGGATGCCATCTTGTGGAGAGCTGATTCTAATAAGAATATAAGTGAACACAGTTATTATTGGGAGATTTCTTGTTTATTTATGCACTTTAACGCTCTCTCCGCTTTCTCTGCCATTATGTACAGTTGTAAAAATCAACATAAATGTGACACGATGCATTTGTAAATAGTTCTCACACACGTTTTTTTTTTCTTCTACCAAGCCTAGTTTACCAAAGTATTTTCTATACAATATGTCACTGTTTTGGTCTTTTGCAACTTAAAATAACCGCTATTTTGATTTCAAATTCCGAAGACTTCCAATATAGCATTTTTATGTATAAGAAAAACAGAATCGATCGCTGTCCCTATTAGAGGATCGGGCCAAACACGGTCAAACAAAATACAAATATTGATTTCATTATGCAGAAATGTGTTCATCCATCAAACACAGGAACAGAATGATGAAGCTTCTTCTATTGATATTGATAGATATATAGGCTTATATCGCACACTATATAGGCTTTTCTTGATATTCGCTTGACAATATTTTTTCTGTAAACAAAGTAACAGCTGCACGCGTCACGTGTCGAAAGACCTGTGTATTTTGCGCATTTTGAACTTTGAGCGCGGCGTCCCATTAAAATGAATGGGTTTGACAGCGCAGCGCAGCGCATTGCGCGTCCTGTGTGAAAGGGTCACAGCGCAGAGCATTCCGCGTACGCATTACGCGCCTCTTGACAACAGAAAACACGGAAATATTATCAGCTTACATAAGATCATATCTAACATAATCACAGCGAATCTTAGGCGTATTATTCAATATTCACACCTGTCTTATTAAGGCATAATATTGAGGGTGTTATTTAAACAACAACAACAACAAAAAAACGAAAGTAAAACATCAGGGAAAACTCGGAACACGTTTGATTCTAAATGAGTTTCGTCTGTTTATCGTTTGTTTTTTACTTTATTGTTAGGCTATGTTGAACGCGTCTAATGGCTCGAATTAATCTAAACTGATTTACGGATGAGTCTTTGTTTCCGGTGAGTTTGTTTCCTCACTGAACACGACAGTCCGATCGATTATGCCTGTCTGTCATGTCATTTCTTCTGGAAAAATTCCCTCAGAGTTTTATTTGAATTTGAAATTCACTGAATTCAATTTTTTTTAAGTCTGTCTGTATATATTTCACAGGCATGTTGTCGATTATCATCGCTTTACTGGTGAATCTCCTCATAGAGACTTCTGGTAAGAACACCACAAACAAACACGCTTGGATTTCATTCAGTTTTATGCCTTAAATATTCCACACAATCCAGATGAGATCAACAAAGATTAATATTTATCGAGTAACACATTTCATCAAATTCTATTTCATGTACTTATATTTATAAACTAAACTTATTTTAAATAAATACAAGATTTACAGTCTACCATACTGTATATTTCATTGAGCGTGTTTTTCTCTGTTAGTGTCGTTCACTGTTGTGGTTCCTGGTGATCCTGTAGTGGCTCATGTGGGATCCACAGTGATTCTGCCCTGCTGGATCTCTCCTCCTGAGAACGCTGAAGCTCTGGAGATCCGCTGGTACCATCAGGATCAGTTCAACAACCCCGTTCTCCTCTATAATCATGGGAAGATCCAGGACATCCATGAATGTTTCAGGAACCGAACCTCTTTGTCTCCGAGGTCAGATCAGTCTGGTGGACTGAAGGATGGAGACGTCTCTCTACGGCTGGAGAAACTCACACTTCTGGATGAAGGTTCATTTCACTGTGATGTGAGTGGAGAAAGTTCATATGGCAGCAAAGTAGTAGATCTCAAAATCACTGGTGAGTCAAAAACTACAATTCAGTGTGTTTTCATTAATCTGCACCTCATTAATGGAATAGTTCTCCTGTAGAAATGACTCTCCCTCATGTTGCTCAGAGTTGCTCTCTTCCACTGGTGTTTATCAAATCCAATAACAGTCAATCATATCATAGTCCAGTATATTCTCAAGTCTTTGTCATACAATAGGCATTGGGCTTATTTTAGGAAAATAATGATGCCAAGCCTGGTGTGAACATACATGAACTCAACAGAAGGACTAATGTGAAGGATCTCTCATGCTGACTTTTTTTTTTTTTTTAGCTTAATTATTATAATTTCTACATTTTGCTATATATAATATAGCAAATGCAAATGTTAATTGTAATTTATATATTTCACTCCAGAATTGATTTTCTTTCTCAGATCCACCAAATCCATGGAAGTTTCTTTTTTTTATCGCCATTTTCATTTGTGCTCTTCTGGGTGTGTTTGTGCTGATTCTCTGCAAATACAGACACAAACTAACAGGTACAACCTGGTAGAACTTTTTTACACTTGTTAACACTTGTTTTACACTCATTAAACACACTCAAAGAAAGATAAATCTAAAAATACACATTAATAAAAACACAGAGCAAACAGAAGGAGAAAGAGACTGTAACTTAAAAGCAGCTGTAAAAGTAGAAATGAAAAGTTCAGATGTAAAAGCCTTTCAGTTCTATGCATTTAAAGCAAAATAACTAAACATAAATATAGTAGCCTGATAAAAATGCTCATTTTAGAAGAAAATTTTAGATGGCACTTAGAGGCTTTTGCATCTGAACTGTTCAGATGTTTCAAGTATTTAAACAGAGATTCTGTTTCTCTGCCTAAAACATTTAATTTAACATATAATTTAATGTGGTTAACAAAGTCTGGATTATATTTTACATTGAAATTTTGTCTCATTTTAGGTTGTAAGGAGAAAACTATGGAGATAGTGACAACCGAAGGTAATTGAAGGCGTTCCCTTTACTTTTATTAGGAACAGTAACTGCTGAAGTGACTCACTAACATTAACAAACACCTACATGTACTTTAATAAAAAACATAGATAGAACAGGTTTGGGGAGTCTTAGTAGAATGTTGTAGCTGCAAGTGGAAATACATGGAACTACCCCCCCACACACACACATTAAAAATACACCAGCAGTGAGTCACAACATGAACAATTACATCCAAATATTTATAAACCAGGTTATTTCATAGATAGAGGTGGGCGATATGGCAAAAATATCATATTACAATTTTATCACAATTCTTTGTGAATAATGTTGGTTTTACTATTTTGCAATAGCGGTCGAAGATAAACATCATTATTTTATCTTTGTTATTGAAGAATAAGAACAAAGATACACATTACAAATACACATAATATACAAATAAAACAAACAGTGCTTTCTTTATCAGGGACGGTAGGTGTATTTAGCAGTAGCATTCAAGAAAATTGAATGAACAAATATAAAAATAAACACTATACACTTCACTGAATCAATTATACACTGATTCTTATTAAAGTAACTGTATTAAAGTGCTTCAGTCAAGAGCAGTGAATGATTTTTCTCTTTGTGTTTTCGCATTTTATTATCATTAAAGGGATAGTTCATCCTAAAATCTGTCATCCTTTACTCAAGTTGTTTTAAACCTGAATGAGTTTCTTTCTTTTGTCGAACATAAAAGTTATTTTAAAGAATGTGGGTGTCCAAACAGTTGTTGGTCCCCAGTGACTTCCATAGTATATATTTTTTTCCTACTATCAAAGTCATTGGGGACCAACAACTGTTTAATTACCCACTTTCTTCAAAATATCTTCTTTTGTGTTCAGCACAAGAAAGAAATGAATACAGGATTGGGACAATCCTGAGGTCTCACAGGACCAGAATTGAGAACCACTGGTTTAGGCAATCTAACAATGGATGAAGAGAGTATCTATTATTACGCTCTAGGGGAAGATAAAGCTGGGTATTATCAGCATATAGATGAAAAGAGACACCATATTTTTCAAAAATGGAAGCCAAGGAGAGCAAATACATAGAAACAACACAGACGCAATGATTGAACCATGGGGAACACCACAACCTGTAGATGACTAATGCCTTAACTGAACAGTAAAACACCTATTTGACAAATAAGAGCGAAACCACTGTAAAACCATACCACAATGTGCTACATAAGACTCCAGGTGCGACAGAAAAATGTTGTGGTCAACTAAGTCAAATGCAACGCTTAGGGCCATGGGTTTCCCTAAATCTGTCGTGAGAAATATGTCAAGACTCTTTGGTGCTATGTACAGCTTTAAAACCTGATTTGCAAAAACTTTACTAATAGAGTTAACTGACAAGAAGAGCTGCACCTCAAAACTGATATTCTCAACAGTAGAAAGAGATCGACTAGGTAATGTGCTTTTAAAAACCATCACTAGGCCCCCACCATGACCAGACAAACATGGGGTGAGCTTACATTTTTTATATTATGTGTCAAATTAAATATTTTAGTTAATTATAATTATTTTGAAACAAAACACAACAACACACACTGCTCTTGTCTGGCAAATAAAATATACAAATAAGTACACTGCCCTACAAAAGAAGGCTCTAGAAAAGTGGGGTTTTGGACAATATTGGCATGAATCCTTTTTAATTTGTGGTAATTTTGCACTGATAAGGGACAACACAAACTACGAAAACATATTTCATTTGACATTTTTCAGTTTATGTATATAGAAAAAAACTTACATTTTTGATTCATCAAAATATCCACCGTTAGCAGCTATTACAGCTCTGCATAATCTGGGCCTAAATTCATTGTATTCTAAACGTAATTGCCAGTCAGTTGTTGAAGCTATTAAGCTGTGCTGACCCAAAAGTCTTTTAAAAACCTGGGCCAAGTTTAAACCAGTAACCAAGCATCACAGCTGGCAAAGGGGCATGTCTGACTTTGACATGTATATATTGCCAAATTTTATGTCATCAAAATGAAAATTATTATTGCTGGTCTTTAATGATAATGTCAAGTTACTTTAATGTATTTGCACCAAAAAATGATAAGGATTTTGCTGATATCGTCCAAAACCACACGCAGTGTATTTAAACCCAGATTCTGTCTATTTCCCTGAAAGAGTTATCATTTAATTAAATGAGGTTTACAAAGTCTGGATTATTTGTGAACAGTGTTGGGCAAGTTACTCTGAAAATGTAATTAAATTACTGATTACTCATTTTAAAAGTAATCAAATTACTGTTCTGATTACTTCAAAAGTAATTAGTTACATTACTAGTTACATTACTTTTTTTTCTGTACATCCATGAAATTTAGTGAAATAGTAAGTTTGTGTGTTGCCTAAGCATAAACGCTCCGATAAAATATTTGTTATTAAAGCATCAACATTTACAAACCACTGTTATTTTTACTAAAAGCAATAGGCTGCTGCATGCGTGGTTGCAGAATGCACGGCATTTTGAGCAGTGAGTGGATTCTCTGATTGTCCGTTGCATTTCAGAAATCAACATTGTTTAACGCTTCAAACACGTGTTATAAATGGAAACTCTGCCTTATGCTTCAGCGTGTTAAACGTTTTTGTTTTATATTAGTTGTTCTTGTTGCTTTTGTGCAATACTTGAATAACAATTCATTTGTTTTAGATATTTTATGTTTAGATATTTTTTTATTTTGCGGGAGTCCCACAAATCATTTTATTCTGTCGCATCCAGCACATCGCATCTCTGCCCGCCCGCACGCTCTGTGTTGCGTCGACGTGTGGCGTGGGACAAAACTTGATGGGACAGTGCGGGTGCGGGGCTGCGGGCGGGTAGAGACTCATATGAAGACAATGAAAGTTGGTGTGTTGCTCTCCGCACCCGGTACATTCTCAAATGTTTTAATGTGCCGTGCTGCCCTTTCAGGTGTTTTAAAATGGAAGTTTTTCACGGTTGAAAAGGTTTTCTTCCCATCTGACAACGCACAATAATGTTATTTCCTTTGACAGAAATAAACTCAAAATAATGATTGTATTTCCAGTTACAGAACGCGTACTTTCCTCTCCCCATGCTGACTTTGTTTTCATTGGTAGAATCAGCCTCACAGGCGCATTCCAGTCAAAGTAGGTCTCAGGTAGAGGATGTCACGTGTTCTAGCCAACACCCTTTTTACAATCTGGATTATAAAACACATTTTGTCGGCAATGATGTAACGCAGCAGTAACGCATGCTTGTAACTATACTCTAATTACTAATTTGGAAATTATAACGCGTTAAATTACTCCGTTACTAAAAAAAGGATCAAATTACAGTAACGCGTTACAAAGTAATGCGTTACTGCCCAACACTGTTTGTGAAGCAGATAATCAAACCTTCCATTAATATTTACTATCATTTTAGATTGTGAGAATACTTTGGAGAAACTGACAAACAAAGAAGGTATTTGAAGAAGTTGCTTGTTCTTTGCTATACTTTTATAAGAACTGTAAACTGCTGAATTGACCCACTGATTAATAAATAAACATCTACACATACACTAATCAGTCACAACATTAAAACCATTTGCCTAATATCATATAGGTGCAAAACTTGCCGTTTTCTCCTTGTATCTACACTTGTGTTTTCAGTCATTCTTTGTCAGATCATTTTTACATGCACCCAAATAATCCATTTGTAATCGGACTGAAAAACGTTCATGTAAACACCTTAATCGATCCAACTGAGCTCAAATGGAATGAAATTTCGATCGGCTTGAAGGGGGTGGTTTATTCCTTTTATGATACGATTGAGAGTGCGTGTAAACACACGATCGGATTGAAAACCAAAACTGAAAGGACTACGTATGTGCAATGACGCAGAAATAGCGTAAGGACGTATGACGCGTGGAATAAGCGGTTCTTCCTTTTGAATAAAATGTTGTATAAATGCTTGTCCTGTCATTATAAAATTCTCCTTTCACTCAACTACTATGAAGTGGAGCGGGACAACCTCCCACCAGTCCTTGTTTTGGATTCTCATCCACAAGCAACCCATTTTTTAGGGCGCAGGGAGGGGCTTTTTTTATAGCATGATAAATATGATCAGTATGGCACTGCTGTTTATATGTATATTTATTCAGAAATGGATAAATATTAATTCTGCTAGTAAAAACAAATAAACAGACAGTGTAGGAGAGTGGTTATTATGTACACACAGTTAGAAGTTCTATATTTGTGCAGTGTGTGCATGTAAACAAAAAAAAAAAATGTAAATTCCAATTTGACGCTTGTGACATGAAAATGTGCACATCAACCTGATCACTTTATTTAGCGTTCATGTAAACACTACATTCAGATTCATCAATCGGAATGAATTCAGTCTGATTGAACCAAAAATTGTGCATGTAATTGTAGCCAGTGTTGCTCAGGGCTTACCTTCTCAGTTCTGTCCTAGTGTTTCATCCTTTGTTCTCGTTGTGGATTAGGCCTACCTGTTGTTTTTTCTGTTCCTGGTTGAGCAGTTTCAAGCAGTTTCAACCTTATCCACCGTATTCCTCCAGCACTCCAACTACTGCTCACAGTAAACCTTAACTACCTCCTCCAGCCATCTGTTCTGATGAGAAAAAATGGTGTCATTCATTTCTGGCAGTGTTCTCTGTTTTTTACTCTCTAGCCATCTGCTTTTCCATCAGAGAAATCTAAGGTTTGTAGATAAATCTAATGGCTTTGGTGATCACACTGTTGGCGGGTCAAGTGGCTTAATAGGAAACAGCGGTGTGGGAACAGAGACACCAGTGCTGCTCCTCATTCACAGTCCAGTCCAGTCCAGTCCTTTTTGACAGTGTTGTCTCTGGCAGGAAAGTGTTACAGATGTTGGCAGAGCTATGACAAGGTCATCAATCTGTGGCAGAAAACTCCATTGAGTATCACATGCTGGAAGTGTAACTGGAACACGGAGACACTGTGGAACACGTTCATGCATGGGTTGGTTGACTGTATACAGAAACTGATCTATGCTCTGGAATTAGCATTTGCCTTGGAATATCTGATTGATCTGGATCTAAGAGTGGACATTCATCTTCAGCAGTGAGATCAACATTCTATGCAAGGTTTTGCTCCAGTGACAACGGGCAGCCCTATTTCAGATCCCGAATCCATGCAGGTGGGTAGAACTCGGCACTCCTGGGAGGTGAACGACAAAAGGCTCATGGACTTTGTTTGAATTGTGCTGCTCGCTGTCCAGTAAAATCCAATGCCTGTCAGTAAAGTCAAGGTTATTGACAGGTGGTATTACCTTTAAGAAATCTTCTTTATCTGCTACTCTCCTCTTGGTCAGACTGCAGTGGGCTAGCTCTCATCACTCTTGTCAAGCCTTGTTGGACTCTTTTTGGACTTTGGTCAATCACTTCCTTCCAGTCTCACCATCTCTGGCAATTACTCTCCCACTCCTCCCTTGCTCCCTCCAGTGTTCCTAGGACATCTCTGGCTCATGCCTTATAACCCTCGCATAAAACTGGTCTCAAAATACTGTGTTATCATTGAGTGGCTATTATCATACTTGTTGTCTATGTGCTCCCCTGTTTCTTTTTTTGTTCCAGGATGAGCTCATAGACCTGTCTAACGTGCCCAAGAAGTGCCTCAACCTGAAGGGGGTGTTGAGTAAGTCCTGAGCTGCTCCCCTTCTTTCACACTGTCCCTATGACTGTGCCATAGATTTATTGGCAGGTATGTCTCCGTCCATAGGGCAGATTATATTCACTCTCTGCTTCAGACAGAGAGGTCATGGAGAAATATATTTCTCATGCTCTGGCAGCCGAACCCATCCGCCCTCCCACTTCACCTGCAGGCACAGGGTTCTTCTTTGTAGAAAAGAAGGACGGTTCCTTGCATCCATGCATTGACTATTGGGTTTTAATAACGTCATGGTAAATAATACTTATCCTATGCTGTTGATGTCTTTGGCCTTTAAAAGAACACTCCACTTTTTTTGAAAATAGCTTAGCATAGATAATTGAATCAGATTAGACCGTTAGATCGAGCGAGATGCTAACGGTCTAATCTGATTCAATGATCTATGCTAAGCTATTTTCCAAAAAAGTGGAGTGTTCCTTTAAACGTCTGGCCTCCTTTTTCACAAAATTGGACGTTCGTAATGCATAACATTGTTGAGTGGAAGACTGCTTTTAATACCCCACTTTGAATATTTGCCGTTTGTGTTATCCAACGCAATCTTCCAGGCACTGGCCAATGACGTGCTAAGAGATATGGTTGATCAGTTTATTTATGTCTACCTGGATGATATATTATTTTTTCTTTTTGTTTCTCCAGGGTCATATTTAGCACGTCAAGCGAGTGCTTCAGAGGCTGCTAGAGAATGGTGTTTTTGGAGGCGAAGAAATGTGTTTTTCATGCGCAGCCCATTCCCTTTTTGGAGTGCTTTGTCTTGTCCAAAGGGGAGTGCGTGGATACCGATGAGATTCAGGCTGTGGTGGATTAGCCAACCCCCAGATTTCTGCAGGCCCCTGCAGAGGTTGCAGGGCTTTGCCAATTTCTACCTCCGTATTATTCGCAATCACAGCCAAATAGATGCTTTTCTGAGTGCCTTGATCTCTACCAAGACAGGGTTCAGGTGGTCCAGGACAGCCAAGTCTGCCTTCCCCAACCTCAGGAGCCACTTTGTTTCAGCTTTCGTTCTTGTTGCCTCTGATACTTCTCACCAGTTTGTGGTGAAGGTTGACGTGTGTTAGGGGTTGGTGTGGTTCTCTCCCAGTGCACCTCTGTGGGGGGTAAGATGCACCCTTGCACATTTTTTTCCTATCGTTCATCTCCTGCTGAACACAAATAAGATATTTGGTAACAGAGAGTTGCTGGCCGTCAAGCTATCTTTGGAGGAATGGCATCATTGGTTGGAAGGCTCAGAGGTGCCTTTCATTGTCTAGATGATCACAAGAACCTTGAATATATCAGATATCAAATGTCTAAACTCTAGACAGGCCGGGTGGGCTTTATTTTTTGGTCGTTTTAATTTCTCCATTTCCTACTGTCTGGGTTCCAAGTACATCAACTTTGATGCCTTGTCCTGGATTTCTGACCAATCTGAACACTCACGGTCTCCCACTTCCAGCTTGCCTAAGAACCTTATGTGATGTGGGAGATCAAATCGAATGTCCGCATGCTCTTATAAGGGGTAACTCCTCTGCCTGATTGCCCACCAGCATTTATTTGATTATGAGAGTTTAGGGTCCAACGGGGCCATTGCTCCAAGGTTGCTTGTCATCCAGGGGTGAATCATACTATTTTTCTCATTAAACAGTGGTTCTGGTGGCAATCCATTACTCATGTGCAGTCGAAGCACCCTGTAAACGATGTTGATCAAAAAGTATGGCTTTTTATCCAAAGATATTCCTCGTCACTTCTTTTGTAATAAACTTGCTCCCAAATTCATTGACCTGTTTCTTGTCACTAAGACCCCCTTAGCTCAGTGGCAGTCTGTCTCAAACTCTGTCCAGCGTACAGGAAAATGTATTCCAAACTAAAACCTATTTTTCATTCTGCCATTAAAACACCTGCCCTGGTTCCCCCAGTTTAATCAGGCCAAATGTACCTGATACCTCTTTCTTTTTTCCCTATATCTACCCTTGTGTTGGCACTCATTCTTTGTCATCGTTGTTGCTCATGTCTTGCGGTTTCAGTTCTGTTTGTCCTTCGCTGTTTCTGGGTTCCCTGTGGCTCTTCTCATTGGCAGTTTGCGTCATCATCCCATTGCACTTTGAATCGTGCTACCAAACTGTGCCACTGTGCGCAGGTCTACAACGTTTGACCAACATAAATGCTTTGTTTGATTGCATTTGCTATTGGATTCAGCTCCTTATTTTCCTTGACATCTAGGTCAGTTTTTCTTGTTTTAAAGACATGAATTCAAAAACTGACTGTCCATTTGCTGTCTAATATATCCCGCCGCTTGACAGGTGCCATTACAATGACATAATCAATGTTATTCAATTGACCTGTCAGTGGTTTCAGTGTTGTGACTGATCAGTGTATGCCATCATTACTAATAATCAAACCGCATTAATGATGAAAAAATAAACGCCACTCACTGCTTTTGGAAAATGTTATATTTTATAGTAAATATAATATACAAGTATTTAAACAGAGATTTTTTCTCTCTGTCTGAAATGGTTAATGTGCAATTTAATGTGGTTAACAAAGTCTGGATTATTTGTGAAACACACTGAAAATTAAATTTTACATTCAAATCTTGTCTCATTTCAGTTTGTGAGGAGGAAACTACGGAGAAACTGACAAAAGAAGGTATTTAACGACGCTTATTCTTTGCTGTTTTATAAGAACTGTAACTGCCGAAATGACCCACTAATCATTACGTTAGCAACATCAACATGCATATTACAGTGGAAGAAAAATATTCTGAAAGCATCAGTGAAAGTTATTTTATCAGAATACAGAGCCACACAATTATCCACTTACTATTGCCGCTATTCTCCTTCTGTAGCAGACTTATTACAGTTATTTACTGATACTGTAAATATCTTTTTTTTTATTATTTGTAGGCGACATAAATATAGAAGAACTAAGGATGCATGCAGGTATGACATCATCTAAGTTATATATAAATTTAATCATCTCAGTTGCATGTATGTGCAAATATGATCTCACACACAGTGATTAATAATTGTTGCTCATACATTTTCTCCTCACAGTTGATATCACTATTGACAGTAAGCATTTCCATAAAGGCCTGATTCTCACTAATGACTATAAAATTGTGAGGGACGATCCAGGAGATCATCACACTGGAGAGAGATTTCCATATGATTTATGTGCATTTGGAGCCCAAAGATTCACCTCTGGTCGTCACTATTGGGAGGTAGATTTTGCAGTTGGCAGTTCACTACCTAAGAACTACTGGATAATTGGTGTGGTGAAAGATGGAAATTTTTGTTCAAAAGACAGAGATGCTTTTACACCATCAAATGGTTACTGGTTCTTGTGTTCAGACGGTCCTAATGGCTTTCACACCAACACTGATCCACCAGTTAAACTCTCTCTGACACCGAGACCTGAACGACTGGGAGTTCTGTTAGATTATGATGAGGGTCAGCTGTCATTTTACAACGTCAAAGAGAGTAAACATCTCCTGACCATCAGCACCAGATTCTCTGGATCAGTCGTTCCTCTGTTCAATCCTGGTGTTGGTGATCATTGTGCACTTAGAATTCTGGATTGTCCAGAACCTGTAGAATCAGCTGTGGAGTCCAGTCAACCATTACTGAGTAATAACAGCTCAGATGTCTGACTGACCACTGCAAACCAAAATAAAACACACCTGAAGAATCTAACCAAAGTCTTCAGGATTACACGAAAATTACAGGCAGTTGTGTTTGATTGGGGATGGAGCTAAGCTCCGCACACTCCTGAAAATAAAGATTGCAAAAGGGTGTTTTCACAGTGATGCCACAGAAGAACTATTACTGGTTCCCCAAAAAACATTTCAGTTCAGAATGAAGAACATTTTAAAAAATGTTTTTACAATAAAAAAAAAAAAAGTTTTTGCTAAATGAAGAGGTTCTGTTAATGTTGGAACCATCAATGCTAATTAGCGATGGGAAGTTCGGATCATTTTACCGACTCTGACCTTTGAGTCTCGTTCAGCAAAATGAACAAATCTTTTTTCGAGTCATTTCGTTCATTTTAGCAAAATATAATTAAAATGTTACGTATCACCTCCCTAACACATCTACGGCTTACACAAACGTTGATCACACTACAAACAAAACAAAACTATAATGCTATAAGAAACAGAAAAGATTAATTCATTGTTTACCTGGGTCTTTAGTCTATGACTAGCTCACCTCGCCTCTTATCTGACAAGTTTTCGGTTTTGAGTCGTTTGTTCATCACGTGACAGCCCCATAAGCGAAACCTATGCAGTCTGAGCAGGAAAGAGAATTGATTAGTCCATCTCTCGAGTCTTCGGGTTCGAGTCGTGCGTTCATAACGTGACAGCCCCACAAGATGAACGAACGACCCAAAAGACCAGAAGACTCGAAACTGGTGAACAAATTCCAGTACAGAACCTAATAGGCAGTGGTGGACAAAGTACACAAATCAAGTACTTGAGTGAAAGTACAGATACGTATAATAAAATATTACTCCAGTAAAAGTAAAAGTGCTCCTTTTTTACTCAATTTTACTCGAGTTAAAGTACGAAAGTACTCGATTTTTTATGTACTTAAGTAAAAAAGTACTGATAGATTTATTTTGCAATTTTATATAGGCTACTTAATTTAATTTTATATTAGCACATATTTTTTAGAACCCTACTGCTCAAAATACCTGGAAATTTCCCAAAGTAAAAATACATTTTTTGTTGTTGATATGGACTATGTTGATGAGAGTGATGTAGTAATATTGACTGTGAAGCTTACACTGCGATGTACCTGAGGGAAAACAGATTTGACCATCTAATTTTCACCAGTAAGAAAAAAAGTGTTTTAAAGCTTGTTGTTTTGCATAACATCACAGTTATATATGTGTTAGCAAGAATATTTTAAGGAAAATAAATTATATTTTAATGATGATTTTTTCCTTTCAAACATTGTCTGTGTAAAAACACCCCTGGCCAAATGACCCCAGAGGGCATCGCTTCCCACTTTGATAATTACTGTAGTTACCATGTTCGGAACGTCACATACTTTCTTTTCCCCTCGAGTGTAATGCATCTAGGTGGTTGAATAAAAATATTTGGACTTTATATCTAAAAAATACCTCAATTTAGCACCAGCAAGCTTGTTAGCTAGACAGTTAGCATCAGCTAACAATATTTACTTATTTTCAGTATGGTTATGAATAAACATTCATATCTGTCTACAGTTGATCCAAACAATATAAAAATTTATACTGTTGATTAACAGTATAGACATCACAAATAAACAGACGTCACATAGGGCAAAATGCGTAGCATTTTAAAAAAATTGCTAACGTTACAGCAGCGGGGAATATGAATGTGCATGAGTTATTTTATTTAATCTGTGTTATTAATCTGTAGACACTGATGTTGATTTCAGTGGGCTTAAACAGATCACCCTTTACAGCTGATGTAACAACGGACAGCTTTGACTTAAATATGACTTCCAGTTACAATAATTAATCCTAAAATTCAACATTAGTAACTTACTTTTCGCAGATGTGTGCGCGTTCACGTGGTCTCACGGTTCTTGAATTCAGTTGACTGGAGACTCGCTCTAAATGGATCATTTGAATCCATGAGTTGTCAACTCAAGAACAGCTGCAATCGAATCATTCCAATTCGTGAATGAATCGTTTGGAGCGATTCGCGAATCGAGTTAACAGGTTCATTGAAAAGAATCAGTTTGTTCATGAATCAGACACCGCTTCTGCGTGAGCACGTGATATATTATAAGGATTAACGATATGTTTTATGAAATGTAGTGAAGTAAAAAGTACGATCTTGCGCTTTGGAATGTAGTGAAGTAAAAGTGAAAGTTACTCAAAATAAAACTACTCCAGTAAAGTACAGATACTTAAAAAATGTACTTAAGTACAGTAACGAAGTACAACTACTTCGTTACTGCCCACAACTGCTAATAGGATGTTGCGCATACGCGACTGAACGAATCACTCAAGAAGACGACTCGTTCTTCCCGAGTCACATTAAAGATTCATTTAAAATGAACGAATCATTCAAGAACGACCCATCACTAATGCTAATAAAGTACTGGACCACTGTTGCTTGAATCCTACTGTATAACCTTTTTGAGAGCATTTTGATTTTCAATACTTTGCACTTTACAATAAGCTTCTGTATGTCTGTACATGTAACAGATTACACTATTTAATTGTGGTGCTTGTAAATGAGTGGCAATGTGCAACACTTTATGTTTTACTACCAAAATAAATGGAATATCTAATTAAACTTTAAATGGTAAGATTTCTTGTACTTGAAAAATCCTGTGATTTAGGAGTACATGAGGGATACTGAAACAGGCTGGACCTAAACTTTAGAGGAACAGGTTTAAAGACCTCCGATAAAATGTACAGCTTAAATTCAATGCCATTGATTCAACAAAATTCAAGCAATTTCATCAACAGAATCACATGACAACAACAACAACAACAACATCAAGTGCTGCACACTCTTATCTTTCCTGATCATATACAGGTGCCTCTCAAAAAATTATAATATCCTGAAAAGGTTCATTTTTGTATTGTAACTTATTTTAAAAACTGAAACTTTCATATATTCTAGATTCATTACATGTGAAGTAAAATATTTCTAAAGTTTTCTTTTGTTGTTGTTTTAATTTTGATGATTAGAGTTTACAGCTCATGAAAGTCAAAAGTCCAGTATCTCAAAATATTAGAATATTTCCTAAGATCAATCAAAAAATGGATTTGCAAAACAGAAAAGTTCAAGTTTTTTATAGTATGTTCATTTATGCACTCAAAACTTGGTCGGCAGCACAAATTACAGCAGATGACTTGCTCCTAGCACAAATTACATCATCAGTGAAGTGTGGCATGTAAGCGATCAGCCTGTGGCACTGCTGAGGCACTAATGAGCCTTCAGATCGTCTGTATATTGTTGGATCGACTGTTTCTCATCTTTCTCCTGAAAATATCCCATAGATTCTCTATGGGGTGCAGGTTAGGCATGTTGGCTGGCCAATAAAGTACAGTAATATCATGGTCAGCAAACCACTTGGAAGTGGTTTTTGCTTTGTGGGCAGGTACTAAAGTCCTGCTAGAAAAGAAAATCAGCATCTCCATAAAGCTTGTCAGTAGATGGAAGCATAAAGTGCTCCAAAATCTCCTGGTAGACGGCTGCACTGACTTTGCACTTGATAAAACACAATGGACCAACCCCAGCAGACGTCACGGCACCCCAAATCATCACTGACTCTAGAAACTTCACACTGGACTTCAAGCAGCTTGGATTCTGTGCCTCTCCAGTCTTCTGGTGTCAACGATTGTCTTCTGGACCACTGTCCTGTCAGCAGTCTTCCCCATTATTGTGGTTTCAAAGAACAAGAGATACCCGACATTTGCACTGTAGGGATGGACATTTAATGAAACTCAAATGTAAATATTCTAATATTTTGAGATACTGGATTTTTGACTTCTATGAGCTGTAAGCTCTACTCATAAAAAGTAAAACAAAATAACTTTAGAAATGTTTTACTTTCCATGTAATAATTCTAGAAAAGCAAAAAATGAACTTTTTCACGATATTAAAATTTTTTGAGATGCACATGTACATCTTGAGTTACAGGCACACAAATTTGGGGAAAATAATATTTATGAGACTAAAACAGGTATGCTAAACACTGTACTTGGTTGTTGTAGATGCATTATGAAATGAAGATTTGAAAAAGAGCTTAATCTAACTCAGAGAGAACTTTTAAGGTTTTAAACACCAACCTCATCAGATTGGTGAAAAGTGGAAGTCAGAGTGGAAGTTTATTCACAGTACTAACTTTGGGAAACTCGTTAATCTGCTAATCTGAAGTTGCTGCAATCTTTTTTTCTATTTTACGCATTTTATCTCGCAGGTTCGTTTGCAAAATAAATAAAGAAATATTGCTGTTTGCACTGTCACTGCAGGTCTGAACTCTGGAGTAAAAAACAGGTTTTTGTAACAGTGTTTTGAACTGATTTCTCTAGTGTTCTCTAGACTGTCCTCTGAAGCAGTTTGTGCATTTGTAATTTTGTTTGTCATATGAGGCCAAACTTATTTTGTTTGTTTGTTTGTTTGTTTTTTTACAGGCGATAATATTTGTAGTTATGAGATTATTTGTGAGAAAATTGTGAATTTTTTAATGAATTATATTAGCAATTGAGAAAATGTGTAATATGATATAAAGCACTATTAAAGTATCCTAACAGTAGTCTGCATGACCTGTGTGCTTTATGCTAAATGTGACATCACATATATCATATGATAGTTTTGTGTGGGTTGGAACAGGGGTTGATCAGTTTGACTCGATAGCAGAAGAGTGACATACCTGTCCAAAGACGCTGCTCAGCAGGTTGGTCTACACCTCCTTCAGGATGTCCTTGTTTGATTTCTTGTTTTTCCTCTTCTTGGTCACAAGGGTTTGTGGGTGGAGCAATCAGCTGATTGGCTGGATTTGAAGCTGTCATGAGAAGAAAATGCAAACGTGAAACTTATTAACTGAAGACTGAAGTTTCTGTTTCATGCATCCCTATTGTTTCCAACCAGGACAGACGTGATACATTTCAAGATAAAAACAGGCTATAAGTGAATGAAGAAATATTATGAAACTCGTAACTTGTCATGATTATGGATGATTAGGACAAAAACACTGATGGGCTGTGACCAAACTGCTCTAGCATCACATTCTTAGATTCAAAACAAACAGAGCTGTGATTTCTGTGATCAATAGACTGAACCTTTCCTTAGATGGCGCTCTCTGTGCTATTCTGTATCTTTCATTTAGAGACAGAGTCTTGTAGGGTCATTCTATAATTAGGGGTACATTTAGAATTTGACAATGTGAAGAAAAAAGTTTTCCTGTTTCCCAAAAACCCAAACATGACCTTACATAGCTACTTTGAAACAATCTATATTGTATAATGTGCTATATAAATAAAGGTGATCTTTAGGAATATGTGCATAAAATACCATCTATGGTATGGGGGTTTCTAATGGGTAACTTAGTTGACAATGGTTTTTCAGACAAAAATAAAACAAGTTCTATCACAAATAAACACTTATTATTTTTGAAGCGCACACTCAAATGTCTTGATAACCTAATCTAACTGAAGGCAAAACTATGAAATTAATTTATATTTGAGATCATTTTTATGCTTAAATGCAGAGTAGAATGAGCAACTTTACAAAATCAGACAGCTGAATACCAGGGTTGCATGTGACATGAACATCATTTTTGAACAAAAGATATGAAAAAAAAAAAAAAACAGCATAAATCCCCACTGACCCTGTTAGATAATGAGATCTCTCAAAAACAGTAAAGCTCAAACTGTTCACTTTAACAGGTTCAAATAAATTGCAAAGCCATATGTAAAATTCCCAAAGCTGTTCATTCGTCAACCAGAATGATGTAACTTCTTCTCTCCTCCTCCACCGGGGAGATACTGAGGAGCTGGACGTCCATGCTGTCATAGTACTGATCTATATATGGCATCATATTTCAAACTATTCCTTCTTGATATGTTGTTCTCAAAATGGTTAAATTCCTTACACGCGTCACGTGTCCTAGTGTGGATATTCTCCAATATATTCATTCGCCTCAGGCGTCTCATAACAACAGAAAACACGCACATTTATTTTTCCACGAACAATATTAACACACAAAATCACATCTAACATAATCACACCGAATATGAAGCGTTATTCATCAAACGATGACTTCTGTACTGATATTAAAGTTGGTTCGACGTTTGACGTTGGATGTTAGACAGATATTCACCCGCGAAAAACTTCAATACATTCGTAGTAAATGAATACAAAATGGCTTATCTGAAAAGCATTAGAACGTAGAACTGAAGACACGTCGCAGAGCTAGGGACCGTCTACAAAGTGCATGTGCAAGGATAAAACGATTAATGTTTTCCCATTGGAAGGTTTTTTTTTTTTTTTTCAATTTGTACACCAAGGTCTTTGAAAGATATAAAGACAAACACTTATAACGCTCACTTGCATTTAAATAAGAAATATTGTAAACAAGATATGTGATTGCAGTTACATATTATCACTATTAATAAATAAATAAAATGAATAAAAGGAAAACCATATAAAAAATCATTATCATTCCATAATCCAGTGTTTATGCAGTAGGCTTATTCCAGGTCCTTGTGAGAACATTTTAATGTTCAATGTATTCACAGAAGTATGACACCAAAAAGTTGCTACTGAAATAAACCAATAAATAAATTCATTTAAAATAAATACACTTCTGTATCACCTTCATGGTGTGTGTCTTGTTTCTGTTTTTTATAAGAACATTTCTGTATTTGTTTTAGTCACAGAACTATAACAGAACACATGCTTTTGAAATTCAACAATGCAGTCACAGCTGGCAAAAGTGTTGTTTTGCCATTGTACTGACTTGAATTTAAAAATCAATCTAAAAAAATTTAAAAAAGAAAACAAAAAATAATTATGACACAGTTTTATATCACAATTTTAAAGGGTGTGTCTTGTTACAGATTAGCAAACATTTTGGTGGTGGCTTTAGCTAGAGAACTATAATAGAACACCCCAGCTAGGAATGTTCTACGAATGCTCAGAGAACATTATGCTATGTTCTGGTTTCTGGTTTTCAGTGGCAAGTTTTATTTTAGTTCCCAGAATATAACATTCTCTAAAAAACATTCTACAAATGTTTATTAATAACAACATTATCCTCAAACGATTTTAATAGATTTAAGTGGGAAGCTTCACATTGGATATTGGATGTGGACTCAAATGTTGCTCAGAAGTCAAATTTTGGTCGAAAGTAAATCCCAACCTTTGTTTACAAAAGGTCTTATTGAGTTTAACAGGGGTTTAAATGCTGATCTCCAATTGAAAGTAATAGTTTGGTTTGATGTTACCATTATGGTGAGAAGTGTTTGCTTTAGTTGGGCAAATTGACTCCTGAATTTTTAGTGTTGTAATTTGATCTCGACTGCATTGAAATTCAGCAGAACTTTAATTTGCTAAACATTTCAAGAATCTAAAAACAAACACATTTTTTTTGACACAAACATCAAGAATCAGTGTATGAATCTCAGCAATGGTGACATGCTGCAATGTATTCTGGGTGCATCATACAAAACTCATCCAGGGCTCCCAGAATGCATTGCGGCATAAAGCATGTTACCACTGTTGAGATTCATACACTGATTCTTGATGTTTGTGTGTGTCGATGCTTTCAGTAGTTCAAAGTGATTCGTAAACAGTGTGTTTTGAAAATTACAGATAGTAATATAGGTTTTCTATTCAGAACATTGCTGGATTTTATGCTGTTGAAACACATTAGTACAGTCACTAATATGAATTTAATAACAGAGGTTGAAGTCTAGATGTGATCAGATCACTACATGATGATTAACATCAGCAAGCAGTCAACATGATCTGATCACATTTTCTCTTGCTGTTGTTGCCATAACAAACACAGAAAACACAACTAGAAGAAAACATTGAAAAGAGTCAAATTTCCCAACTAAAGCAAACGCTTCTCACCATAATGGTGACATCAAACCAAACTATTATTTCAATCAACATCTAAACCTCTGTTAATTTCAATAAAAACTTGTGTAAATGTATGACAGAAATAAAGCCAATCTGGTTTATAATAAGTGAAGCTGGTAATCCTGTTTTTGGGGTTATTTAAAGACGCTGGAGCTTGACTTCAAACAAAGGTTGTGTTTTCACTTTCAACCAAAATTTGACATCTGAGCAATGTAAGTCCACATCTAGTGTGATGGGAAGCTTTATTAGAATGTTAGAGGATAATGTTCTAACAATGTTATCAATAAACATTTGTAGAATATTTTTACAGAATGTTATCCTACCGTTTAGGAGAATATTATGGGAACTAAAATAAAACTTGCCACCGAAAACATTCCCAGAATATGAAATATTTCTAGCTGGGACATACTATTAAAAATAAAAGCAATACATAATTTAGTTAAAAAAATTCAATCTTTTATCTCAGCTTCAAAGGCTGTGTCTTGTCATAGATTTAATAACAAACATTTTGCAGTAGTTTTCATTGTCAAAATTGATGCAGAAGTCATGCTATTGACATTTAAAAATAGCTTGCTAAACCTTCCAAAGAGTGTCCTGTATTACTGCCCCCTAGAGGAACATACTGTTGTTTTGACTGAGTTTGACATTCAAACTTATAAATTAATTTAAAATCAATACAGTCTTCTATCCTAACTTCAAAGGGTTTCTAGAAAAACATTTTGGTGGTGGTTTTAGTCACAGAACTATAATAGAACACATACTATTGAAAATGAAAGCAACACATAATTTAGTTTGAAATAAATACAATCTTCTATCTCAGCTTCAAAAGCTGTGTCTTGTTTCAGATTTAATAACAAACATTTTGCAGTAGTTTTCATTGTCATTTTTCATTGTGCAGAAGTCACGCTATTGACTAAAAAAAAAACGCTTGCGAAACCTTCCAAAGAGTGTCCTGTATTACTGCCCCCTAGAAGAACATACTGTTGTTTTGACTGAGTTCGACATTCAAACCTATAAATTCATTTAAAATCAATACAGTCTTCTATTTCAACTTCAGAAGGTGTGTCTTGTTTCTGATTCCCAAATGAACATTTAAATTCAGGTTTTACTGTCATGTGTCATTCAGGACACATGCTATTGAATTAAAATTTAAATCTGTCAATACATTAATTTAATTGCATGCAGTTTCCCATCACAAATTTCAAAAGCTGTGTCTTGTTACTGGTTTCTAGAAGAATATTTCAATGTTGGTTTTAGTCACAGAATTATAAGAGAACACATGCAACTGAAACTAAATTGCCAGTTCAATACATCAATACAGCACATTTTTAAAAGGTCTGTTTTGTTTCTTTAAAAACACAATTTTTTTCTGTTTGTTTTGTTTTTGTTTTTTGAGAAAAAAAACAGTCCATATATAGTGTACTATTTTATTGATATATAATACATCAATGTCATATGTGCACTCTTGCACTCTTGCACTCTTAAGGGAGGCAGTATATTATTATAGGTTTTGTTGTTGTTGTTGTTCTTTTTTTTTTTTTTTTTTTTTTTTGAAATTTACTGTACTGTTGAGTAAAATATTTGAGGACGGCCCCATATGTTATTTCAGTTACATGTAATATGGAAAATTTATTCAAACAGGAAATGATACTGCTCAATGAACATTGATATTATAAATAAATAAATAAATAATAAAAAATTATTACAATTATTGAATGACTGCAATTAATTAATTATTTATCTATTTAAATTGTTTATTTTGGAGGGTAACATTTAAACATTTTGATTCTAAGTAACAGTTGGTAAACAATAAATAAATATAAACATTTGCTAGCTGTCATAGAGTACAAAGGGTTCATTTGACTCCACTCATGGGACTTAGTCTGACTTACAGTTCTATGAAGAGACACAGTTGTGTTCAGAAGTTTACATAACCCTTGCAGAATCTGCAAAATGTTTATTTATTTATTTATTTATTTATTTTACCAAAATAAGAGGAATCTCACAAAATGGATTTTATTTTTTAGAACTGTTCTAAAGTCTTAAAGTAAGCATTTTGCATCAAAGATGTTTACATATGACAGTAAAACCTGAATTGAAATGTTAATTTGGGAATCAGAAACAAGCAGTGGTGGATTAAGACTCTTTGGTGCCCCTGGGCAATGACACCTAGAGTGCAACCCCCCCCCCCCCCCCCCCTCCCCTCCACACACACACACACACACACACACACATATGTTGTGTTTCCATGTTTTATAGGGAGATTCCATAGGTGTAATGGTTTTTATACTGTACAAACTGTATTTTCTATCGCCCTACACCTAAACCTAGCCCTCACAGGAGACTGTGCACACTTTTACTTTCTCAAAAAAACTCATTCTGCATGATTTATAAGCCTGTTTCCTCATGGGGACCTCACAAATGTCCCCACAAGGTCAAAATTTACTGGTATTACTATCCTTGTGGGGACAACTTAGTAAAAACCCTTACAAAGGGTGACCACCTTTTTCAGTGTACTCTGATAAATTATTTATAACTTGTGAACCCAACTCATACAATTGTAATCTGTTCTAAGATGAGATATAAATCTGAAAAGTATGCAGCAAATTTAAACATTTTATGACTAGTGAATCCAACTGTCACAGGTATAATAATAATCCTATCTGTTAATTACTTTAGACTTTATGGTCAACAAAGAAAGTGTGGATAGTCTTTTTAGAGTCATTGTTGTCCTCATCTCATTTGTCATTCACTTATATTTAATTTACAAAATAATTTTTGAACATTTTACTGCTTTCAAAAAAAAAAAAAAAAAGTGCATGGTCTTGTTTGCAGTTACATACACTGTGCGTAACAAATTTATTATACCCCCACCAAATGTAAGGTTTGTGCCACAGCTGCTCTAAACTACAGTACTGGTGATAACCAATGTTATGTTTGTTTCTGTAATGATTAGTGTAAAGATCTTTAGTCACAGTAATGTTTCGAATGCAATACAATTAGATATTGTTGGGACTGAATGGATTCAAAGATAGATTGCACAAAAGTTTAATCAAAAGCAAGTCTTTGGGAACAGCTGGAAACTATTTGGAAGCCTGTAGCAGTCAGCAACAATGGCTGTGGAAAAGTGCATAAAAATTATGCTAGCAAGAATGCATGCTTTTATCAAGGCCAAAGGAGGCCATACAAAATAAAAATCAAATATTTATTTATTTCTATTTGTATTTTTTTCTAGATCTATATTTCTCGGTTCTATACGATGGTTTGGTTGTTATCAATTAAATCTTTTTGACGCCGAATTGCCGCTAATTCTAAAGTGAAAGTAAAATTCACATTTGCAATGCACAGGCATTTACAAGCTATTTAAAAGCGAACAAAAGCGAATAAAAGCGAGGAAAAGAGGGAAAACTGCCTCACCGTCACAACCCTACTGGAAAGAGAGGCAGACATGTTACCAGCTACGTCGTTCGCCTAATAAATGACAGTATAATTTTTTGTGTAAAAAAAAAAAAAAGTGGGTATAATAACAGGTGGTAACTGGTGGTATAATAAATTTAAGAACTGTATATAGGTACATAGTTTTGTGAGGATTTTAACTGAAAATTAAACTTAGAAATGGGTTAACACCCTTTCTTGATTGCCAACGGCTGCAAACTACAACGTGAAAGCACAAGGCTGACGCTCTGTAGCAGATTCAGATTCACACATCTATGAGTGAGGTAGTTTCATGTTTCATGTAGTTTAATTTCTTGCAGAGAATTGCGCAACACCATGCTCCTAGAATCTGTTTGAGTAATATATGGGCATCGAAACGAAATCGCGCAGGTTCACCTATGTGTCCATCCGGCGATAGATCGCACATCCACTGATTCATGCAGGAGGAAACAAAAAAACTTTTAACAAAACATTCAGGGTAGACTACGTTCTGGCGAAAGGGAATAGGCTATGGCTAGATAGACATTTGAGAATACATTGCTTGTCTTACACGAAAAAAAATATTTGCGTGGTGCCCCCCTGGGCACCTGCCCAATTGCCCATATGGTTAATCCGCCTATGGAAACAAGACACACCTTTCAATAGCGTACATCCTGATTTACATTTGATAGTAAAAGATGGCTGTAAATATTGTTTTTGAGCAAGTAACAAGACACACCACCTGGAGTTTACATATCAAACTGTGTGCATTCTAAAATTAATAATTTAAACTTCTGAATGTCAAATTTGTTCAAAACAAGTTCAGTATCTTCCTGTAGGGGGCGGTAAACTGCACAATCTTTGTCATGCTTTGCAAGATTTTTCTCAATGGTTTCATTTCAATAACTTTTGTTGTGCTATAGTTCTGTAAATAAAACATATATCACTTTAGAATAATGGGCCGTTGTTAACAAGTAACTATGCAGGAAGTAATAGGTAGTTCTACATTAACACTTAAATTAATACTATTAACTAATATAGAAGCAAGATTAACTAAGCAGTAGCTAAATGCTAATTTTGGACAAAGGTAGTCCCTTATTAGGTATTTGATAATTACTAAAGAAAAAACTGTGAACTGTGAACTGTGACCAATTCATAAAGAATAACTAATTAATTATCACAACAGTAACACTTATAAAATGAACAATTAGGTTCTTTGTGCAAACTAATTTATGAACACCACCACCATCACTGGCTGAAGTACTGGTTGAAATTGTGACTCTTACCAAAATATGAATGGATGTGTTCTCTGTTCATTTCAAACAAACAATAATATAATTTCTTTAATTAGGATGTAATGCCGGCAATGATTGGATGCTCATTATTGGATTATTTCACTATTATGAGCTGCATTTAGTTCAATGTTCAATGGCTGCATGGCTGTACAGTATGTCATATAAAATATGTTAAAAAAGTTTATTATAATTACTTGCAAAATCCATCTTAACCCCTCAATAATAACTCAATAATAACCTTGTCAGTCTGCAGGAACTACTAGTGATCTGGCCCATTATTTTAAAGTGAAAAACATGTTAACTCCTCACCAACATGTCTATATGCAATGTGATCTCATGATAATTCCTATGTATTTACATAAAATGTGGTTGTACAAAACGTACATTTACTTACGTTTTTCCAGACACTAAAACATACAATACTGACGTATTTACAGCATCTAAACGTACAAACACTTATGTATTTTTAGCATTTTAAGGTCTACAAAATGTTAAACAAGACTACACTTTAAACCATTAAAATAAATGACATTTCTGCAATCGTTTAACCATTCATGTAATATAAACTTTGTTTGGGGTGGTGGGACACAAAAGGCGTTTTCTCCGACATGCTGTGACTAACAATAGAACCATAAAATACACCGAACACGCATCATAATCATAAAATGAAACAATTTTATTTGTGCGCTGTCGTAACATCTCCATCCCGAGCAGCGACTCCAGCAGCAACAGTTTTACGGCAGGAAAATCGAACGCTCATTGGCTCTTGCCAGCATTCGCCACAGATTACGAAATGCCGTGTTACTGGTGAGATGTGTTTGAACGATGCGCAGGCGCCATCACGGAGAGAATCAGGAGGATAATATTTTCAGCCATCAGCAACCTAAATCCTGCTCTGTACCCCAAAGAAACCTACTGTATTCCGCCAGAGGCGACTGCGGCTGCAAACGCATAGTTATTTGGATTACTTTTTGGTACGGCTGTTGACATTTTTTGCAATGAATAAATGATTGCAATTGCACGTTTCCGTCTTTCATCTTTTTCTTTATTACTGTACAGAGAGAGTTATGGTTAACGTTAGGTTTACACTTAGGAGTGTGATTAGCGACTATAAAAAATATTGTTATGCTATATTGTTATCAAAATGAGAATTTTCCTGCATATTTTGGTCAGTTAACGTTACGTTTTATATATTACGTTTTAAATCACTTATTAATATAATAAAAAAAAATGCATATTTGCTATACAATGGGTAGGTTTATGTTTGGGGGTATTAAAATTAAACTAGATTTTAAAATTAAAGTAAAATTAAACTCTTAAAAGAAATTTGGCACAGTAAATATACCTAGCCACAAGCAAGGTAACACTTGAGTTATTAGTGAATGGTTAACATGTTTTTCACTTTAAAATAATGGGCCAGATCACACTAGTAGTTCATGCGGACTGACAAGGTAAGACTTGAGTTATTATTGAGGGGTTAAGACGGATTTTGCAAGTAATTTACAATAAACTTTTTTAACATATTTTATATGGCATACTGTACAGCCATGCATTTCTTTGAAGCACTATACTGATATTCTAACAGACATTGTAATGTGGAAAATGTTTTTGTACTTAACAAAATAAATGCAGTTAATGTCTTCATTACGGAAGTAAAAGAACATAATTATTTACTATCACACTAAAGAGAAGCCTGCCCCAGAATACTATTAATACTAATACTAATACTAAAAAAAAAAAAAATTGAACATTGAACTAAATGCAGCTCATAATAATGAAATAATCCAATCATGAGCATCCAATCATTGCCGGCATTACATCCGAATTAAAGAAATTATATTATTGTTTGTTTGAAATGAACAGAGAACACATCCATTCATATTTTGGTAAGAGTCACCATTTCAACCAGTACTTCAACCAGTGATGGTGGTGGTGTTCATAAATTAGTTTGCACAAAGAACCTAATTGTTCATTTTATAAATGTTACTGTTGTGATTATTAATTAATTAGTTAGTCTTTATGAATTGGTCACAGTTCACAAGTAGTTCTCAATGACAATTTTTTTATTTTAGTAATTATCAAATACCTAATAAGGGACTCCCTTTGTCCAAAATTAGCAATTACCTACTGCTTAGTTAATCTTGCTTCTATATTAGTTAATAGTATTAATTTAAGTGTTAATTCCATTATTCTAAAGTGTTACCCATATATCTAAATGTTCTTTTATGAAGCAGTAATAAGACACACCCCTTAAATTTGAGATTTATTTTTTTTATACATTTCACAAGTGAAGCATTTAGATGAAATAACTGTGCTTTTTGCTCTTCGTTTTGCACTTTGCAGACGGTCCTTATACTGCGCTATTACATTATAAGTCAGTGTCAGTTTCAATACCTTAAGGCAGGTTAAAACAAATAAAACATATTGCGTGTTCTCTTCTACATCTGAAAACAATAAGAACACAGTATGTTTCTTGTCATTGTGCTCAGTTGTTAAAGAACTATTGAAGATTTCCCAGGCTGAATCTCTGACAAATCTCAAACGTCAAGCATCGAACCAACTATATATCGGTGACATCCGTCTCCCTGAGGAATCAACCACTGGCATATATTTTAGAAAAAGGAAGTAAAACGGGAAGATCAGAAGCGCGTCATGATCGTCGCCTATTTTCATCTATTTTATCGTCTATATTCGACTATTATTGTGTTGAACGCCTCTAACAGATCAAATTCATCTAAACTAACCAGATTACTGTGATTTAACAGAGGAGTCTTTGTCTCCGGTGAGTTGTTTCCTTATTGAATACGACAGTGTGTTTATGTCTCTCATGTCGTTTATTCTGGAAAAAAATATCCCACAGCGTTTGTTTTATTTGAGTCTGTCTGTATTTTCACAGGCATGTTGTTGATTATTATCGTTTTACTGGTGAATCTCCTTATAGAGACTTCTGGTAAGAACACGACAAACATCACAAACACGTTTGGGTTTTATTCAGTTTTATGCCTTAATTATTCCATACGGGCCCGATGAGATAAAGATATTCATATTTGTCGAATAGCCTAATTATAGACGTGATCTGTTTCTATTGGATATTATGGCACCAGATTACATATAGATTGTGCTTATGGAAGGTGATTTATTAGAGTAATGTTTCTTGTCGCTGTTACCACAGTCAAAAAATAACATGCAGGTTACTTCCTTAAAAGCGACCTTTCTGCCAGTCAGATAACAGGTAAACAAATGACTGATTGAGCAACCGTTTGGCGAACAATAAACGAATCAAATATGTTTCAAATTAGTGGAAGATCAACTGAAGAATTATAAGCACACATCTTTCATTATATAAGAAACGAATGCCAGCAAGACATTTATTACTCTGTAAAGGCCAGAACGCAACCTGTCAATCTTTTAATTGCCTTTAACGTCAGTTTTAAGTAGGACTCAATGATCAGGTGTTCAAAAAAACATTTAAAGTGCAATGAATATTAACTCTTATTTGTTTTCATAACAACATCAACAACAAAAGGATATGCTGCAGATATAGAATAAATATTGTCCATCAGCTCCCTAGTTCAGTAGTCAGGGCACTGATGAGGGAGTTTTTTTAAATTGTGAAATCCTTCCAGTGCACTGGAATGTTTGCTTCCTGAAAAATCTAAATCTAATCCTGATGCTGACTATGCCCCCTTACCAGGAATTACTTCGCATTTCTGAAACGCTAAACATAAACCACACAAGCAAACTTGTTTAAACACACATGGAAATGAACACATCAAGCTGACATTTATAATTAACATTCAGCTGAAATGTTGTAGGGACATGTAACAGAACAATGTATTTAAAGAGAATAAAAAAATAATATTGAAATGAAAATTGTTCCTGCCTGTTGTTGATTGATTCCAGTGGTGATGTTCTACAACGTTGTCCATTGACGTTGCACGTAGTCAGGTCGCTGGAAATTGAGTATTCACTGTCACAATGTGACCGAATTTGTGTACAAGTTTTACTGATTCACAAGCTCAGGAGCTGACTGAGATGCATCCAACAAGTTTTGTGGCTACTTCTGCAAATGGTGAAACCTGCTCTAATGCAAATTACCCAAATTTGTTTATACTTATTAAAATTACTGGATTTCACCCATGAACATTTGCAGAACAACGGTAAATGTGACCACACCTAAATATATCAAGTAGGTTACTAATTAATTCTCTGTCTGTCAGTGTCGTTCCTTGTTGTGGTTCCTGGTGATCCTGTAGTGGCTCATGTGGGATCCACAGTGATTCTGCCCTGCTGGATCTCTCCTCCTGAGAACGTTGAAGCTCTGGAGATCCGCTGGTACCGTCAGGATCAGTTCAACAACCCTGTTCTCCTCTATAATCATGGGAAGATCCAGGACATGCAGGAGGAATCGTACAGGAACCGAACCTCTTTGACTCTGCGGTCAGATCAGTCTGGTGGACTGAAGGATGGAGACGTCTCTTTACGGCTGGAGAAACTCAAAATTCAGGATGAAGATTCATTTCGTTGTTATGTGAGTGGAGAAAGTTCATATGGCAGTGAAGAAGTGGTTCTCAAAGTCACGGGTGAGTAGTCTGTTTAAAGCCATACTTCAACCAAACATTAAAATTCTCTGCTCCAGGACTGTTGATATAAAACTCGTCCATATGACTTGTACACTATTTTGCAAGTCTTGCGATTGCTTTATGTGAGAAACAGACTGAAATAGACACCAGAAAATGGTGACATCATGCCATCAAACCTGGTGTAATCATACCCGAGTTAAACTTGAGTCATTTGGATTACTGTTGTGATAATAGTGCTTTTTGTAGCGGTTAGCTCAGCTGACTTAGATTTTTTAATGGTCATTATCAATGCTAAAATCATAAAGAGCAGGGAGCCTGATGGCCAGTAAATAAAAAACGATATACTGTATATGATATTACACTATTTCATTTTAAGATTCCAAAAAACTCCCATTCATAACAACTGGAATTTTTTTGCAAATAGTATTTATTAAAAATAATTTGAAAATTTGAAAAATTATAAAAATAAATCAAAGTAACACTTTGTTGACTTGTAGCTGCAAAGTTACTTACAGTTAGTAGAATGTCTGAAGTGGATATTTTTGTGTCTGGAGAAGATCTGAACATCTTCCTCTCCTCCAGCTTTAGGATCCACTCCTGTCTTGTTTCCAAAGCCTTTGGATGATGGGCGTGTGAACATCAGCTGCAGGTCCAGCGGCTGGCATCCAAAGCCCAGCATCACATGGACATCAGATGATGGAAGGGTTCTCCATCCTGGAGGATCATCTCACAGTCGTGGAGCAGACGGGATGTTCTCTGTCCACAGCTGGACGGCCGTCTCTCAGTCAGACGCTCAACTGGTCTCATGTTCAGTGTCCCTCAGATCTGGAGAGTTAAAAGAAAGTAGGATTGATGTACAGGCTGTCATCTCATCAGGTTAGAGAACACGGATATCTGTAGATAACCCCAAAAAGGTGACCAAGTTTGCTTGAACGCCAGGCCTGTGATAGTTTCCTGTACTTTTCCTTGTGACCTTACCTTCACTTAATATAATTTATAATATATAAGCATACATTCTTAAATGCATGTTCCTACATCTATTGTGCTGTCGGTCTTCTTGGATGTCATCATTCCTATCCAATCCAATCAATTAAAAACAAAAATCAAATCCCATTCTACATTTTGCTCTCAATCCTGTTTTTACAGTTTTAAAAATATGTTTTTACTTCAGCATAATTGATTTATATATTTTGCTTTGTGAAGGTCTAGATCTGGTTTCTGTTTCTCAGATTCATCAGGTCCATGGAAGGCTCTTTTCTTCACTCTTCTCATTGCTCTTCTGGGTTTGGTTGGCTTTATCTTGTACAAATACAGAGAGAAACTAACAGGTAACTAGCAGAATTCATTTTAAGGTTTTGTGTATCCATCATCTCATGTGGTGATATTTCTGATCTGTTTTGCAGGAAAGAAACCAGCTAAAGAAAGTAAGTACCAAACTTCATTTATGATCTGAACACAGTTATGAATCAGATGAATCCATCAGGCAGTGGTTAACTGGGGGGTCTCATCTCTATTTATATTTTTAAGCAGAAATATTTCTATATTATGAATGTCTTAAACTGAGTTGACTTTGAAAATCTATGCATACAATAATATCACTATAAAATTAATTTTACAATGGAAAGTTTATTGTCTTTAAACACTATGGATTAGTATGAAATGTGCTGGTTTCACACCAAACCTCCAGTGCATACAAAATAACATCATGATTAGATCACATAGCAGGTAAGATGGAAATCAGTCTGAAATACATTTCAGTAAATTAAAGTATCATGAAATAAAATGGTTTAGTTTGCACATTCACAGCAATATAAAGTAATACTTGAAAGAAATTATGTCTCTCTCACTGCCTGAAAGGGTTAAAAATGTAATTTAATGTGCTTTATAGAGTCTGGAGTATTTGTGAAGCAGATTGATAATTAATATTGTACACTTATATAATTGATATTTTCTCTCATTTTAGATTGTGAGGAGGAAAGTATGGAGAAAGTGGCAAAAGAAGGTATTTGAAGACATTGTTTGTTCTTGTGCTATACGTTTATAAGAACTGTAACTGCTGACATAAGCATTCCCATGCATATTGCAGCAGAAAATAACAGCAGGGTTTGGTGACTCTCTGTGGAATAATGGTGTAGATGAGAGTGGAAATATAATGAACGAAACAAAACAGTCAGTTTTTAGACACAATTGTATATTTTACAAACTATTGCAAACACTATAAAGCTATATAAAGCTGTCAAGAAAGTATCCAGCCATGTAATATGAGATGATTTTGCAGAGTGTTCTAAACAGTGGAAGAGATGCTGGAAGAACTGTGTGTGTTTCCAAGGTGCCTACTTCGAATGGCACTAAAGTGTCATTGTCCTATGTAAAATGTTTCTTGTATCTTCTTTGATACATGTCCCTATTTGTTATATTAAATGGGTGGACTTTTCGGACAGCTCTTGTGTACATTTTCTATGCAAATGCTATGTGTCTAGGAGAACATCATGTGAATAAAATCAAATGTGTAAATTCAATATGTAAAATTATTATAATGCATGGATTAATTTGTACCTTCTCATATTGGAACACTGAACTTATTTTTGTTAGACACCGGTAACTTAAGATGTTAACTACAGCTATAGTTTTTTTTTTTTTTTTTACCTTTAAAATCTCAAATGACTTGTTTTTCATTGTAGATATGGGAAAAACAAATATTGAAGAACTGTGGAAACATTCAGGTATGATATTGAGTTAAATATGCATATCTTTTATCATCTCAGTTATACATACAGTACATTAATGTATAAATATCATATATATGAGCATTAATAATTGTTGCTGATATATTTTCTCCTCACAGTTGAGATCACTGTTGACCGTGAGCATTCACATCCAGATCTGACGGTTTCTAAGAACTGTAAAATCATTAGGGATGGTCCAGGATATGATCACACTGGAGAGGGATTTCCATATGAATTATGTGCATTTGGAGCCCAAAGATTCACCTCTGGTCGTCACTATTGGGAGGTAGAGCTGGCACAAAAAAATACACCTCCTAAAAACTACTGGTTAATTGGTGTGGTGAAAGAGGGAGCTTTTACTTCAAGAGACAGATCTGCTTTAACTCCATCAAACGGTTTCTGGTTCTTGTGTTCAGACAGTCCTGATGGCTTTCACATCAACTCTCATCCAATAGTTACATTCTCACTGACACCGAGACCTGAACGACTGGGAGTTCTGTTAGATTATGATGGCGGTCAGCTGTCATTTTACAACGTCAAAGAGAGTAAACATCTCCTGACCATCAGCACCAGATTCTCTGGATCAGTCGTTCCTCTGTTCAATCCTGGTGTTGGTGATCAGAGTTCACTTACAATTCTGGATTGTCCAAAACCTGTAGAATCAGCTGTAGAGTCCAGTCAACCTTTACTGAGTAATAACAGCTCAGACGCCTGACTGACCAGTGCTGTTTAACCAGAAGGATGCATGTAGACAAAATAATACCTTACACATACAAACTACAAATTTTATAAAGATGTACTAGTATGGTGCTTTGAACGTAAAGCTCATGGGTTTGATTCCCAGTGATAATGTGTACTTACAAAGTGTACAACTTTAACACAGCATCATCAGGTTAGCCAGAAGTTATTTTATGACAACTTCAGTTGACGTTATCCAAACTTCACAGTTTTTAAGACCCGATGTCAGGTTAAAAGTATGCTTTTCATTCATTCATTCAAGACACATTTTGAGCTAGATTTTTTGGCATCTTAAAACAACTGTGCTCATTCGCTAGACACTGAGATGCACTAAAGATGCAGTGCAGCAATCGAAGACATGCATCTAGTGCATGTTTACACTAAAAAAATGATAAAATGTTTCAGCTTGAGAAATAAACATCATCTGTGAGCCAGTCCTTAGTCAATTATAGGAAACACAAGCATGATGTATTACTGCGCTCATTTATGTCTTTTCATGCTAAACAATTAAATCATTTAAATACAGTAAATTTAGTAATGTAATTGGTGGTAATACTAGGTATGTTTAAAATGTGTAAAGATAACACTATTAGGGCTTGGTGCTGACAGAAATTTCATGATTCAGTTCAGTTCCTATCTTGATTTGATATACATTGTTTTAGACATATCACAAGTCAGTTTTTTTCAAGGGGAAAACAATTCTCTCATCTAATGTTATGAACTATACAGGGACTCTGCAAGTTGGTAGCCTACAGTAGTATAACATTTCTGTCATGACAACTCTTGAAGATTTTAGCATGGCAATGTACATGGCAATTTCGTAAAAGCTGACAGAATTTAAAAACTGAGAAAACTTGAGATTTAAAAGCACGGTCACATTTACTGTCGTTTGGACAAATTGTGAAGGCGAAATTCAGTCATTCCAATAATAATCTGGACCAATAAGAGTTTATCGTGAGGGTTAAAAGGTCCACACATATTTAATTTACGTTTAAGTTTGTTGCTTAAGTTTGCCATATTCACCAACAGAAAGCTGGTTGGTTTCTAAGTGACTTGTGTCATACATAGCTAAGATATAGACAATGGACCTAATATTTGCACTCGAAATCTGGCTGAAATTTCACTAACGTGCCACCACTTATGAAGCCAGATTGGCTCATTAAAATAGGAATTGCTTAAAATCCAGAAATCATTATTGTCTCTTTCTTTCTCTCTCTCTGGCTTATTTTCAGTAATTCATTTGTAAGACAAACATTTGAAAAGCTACAAGCAAAAGCCTTCAGTAACTTGCAAACATTCAATCACAGTATATACGTGTTCATTTGAGAAAACGTCTGCCTACAGTGGATTCAAAAGAGCTGAAAGACCACTGAAGGAAAATGGTGGTAAAAGATGGTAAAGTTTGTTTACACTATAAACCATGTAAATACTAAGGCAGCTACCAGGGCCGAACAGATCTAAACATACATTTTTACGCTGTTGTACTGCATGTGTAAAACTGCTCTGTAAATACATGAATATGCCACTCCTTACTTGTGTTGAAATTAAGTATTTTTGGTGCTGTTAAAATCTATGTGAAACGTGAAATCATTAACTGCTCTTTTTTTAGGATTGCTAATCTATAGAATGAACATTGTACTTTTAGATATTTGTAATTCATGTATTTTAGGAAACACTAATGTTTTTTTTTTTATTTTAATAAAAAACAGTGATCTGAAATGCAAAGTGTGACATGATTCTATAAAATACAGTGTGTGCATAATTATTAGCATGTTGATATTCTTGTCATATATTTCTTTCCAAGCACATTTTACCAATTCCAAATCACATCAGTCTACTATTACAAACTACTATTAATTTTGTGTTTGTTTATAAGTGGTATATAATTGTCCTGGAAGTGGAAAAACTCCTTATATTCAGGTGTTATATAATTATTAGGCAATTTTTTTTTTACAGATAAAATAAGCCAAAAAAAGAGATTTAACACAGACTGAAAGTCAAAAATTATTAAATGCCCATGAGAAGGATGCAATACTAGAAGTTAAGACATGACCACTGGACAGCAAAATGCTCACTGGGTCAGCATGGTCAGAAAAAAACAGGTGAAGAAAAAAAAAAAAAGACATTTACTGCAAAAGAATTAAAAATTAAGGTCAAGAATTAGGCTAAAAAATGACCCTCACTTAATAAGAATAACATGCTGAAGTGTTGTGAAATATATGAGAAATGTTTTTTTTTTTTTTTTTTTTTTTTATAGGCTTTGTAGACAGTTACGTTGGAAGTGACTCTTCAAGGACAAGCAACACATCCTCTTGTACCACTCTTTAAAGAATTTATCTTCCAGAATCTAGTATTAAGTTTTGGGAGTTCATTTTTAGTCCATCTCTGCAAGACAGACTTTTCAGGATAGGAGATGGACTAAAAATGAACAAAACTTACTTCCAGATTCTGGAAGACAAATTCTTGAAAGAGTGGTACAATGGTCATGCCTTAACTTCGCAAATTCTTGTAATGCATTAGTATTGCATCCTTCTCATGCACATTTAATAATTTTTGACTTTCATTCTGAGTTAAATCTCTTTTTTGGCTCATTTTATCTGTAAAAAAAAATATACATAATAATTATGCACACCTGAATATAAGGAATGCTTCACTTCCAGCCTTCATGGACAATTATATATCACTTATAAACTATTAAATACAAAATTAATAGTAGTTATGAAGATAGATGTGGTTTGGAATTGGTAAGTGTTTGGAAAAAAAAAAAAAAAATTATATATATATATATGACCAGAATATCTATACACACTTGTAAATCTACAGCTGTATTATGTCTGTCACGCTGTACCTCAGTCTACCAGTTTATCACCGAGGGCTGCTGAAGACTTGAACTTCTGCTGTATCCTGATGTGTGGAAGAGGGAACTGAACAGGTGGGACTAGACTGGAAAACATTTATTTATTATAAGTTTAACATTAAGAGTTGGTAAGCCCACACTGTGAAGCACTTTCAGTGAAAGATTACAAAAAGTAACAGTGTTTTATTCAACTTGTGATGCTGCTTAGTTATTCTGTTAAATTGTTATTCTGTATTTTTAATCCAATTTTGGGTCTGATCAAATTACAAGCCAAGTGATGCCCATCCAGTTCATCCAATCACTGGAAATGGAAAGGGTTGCATTGTGGGATACAGTCTGTGAAATCTATACATGCATGTTAAAATGTAGGTATTTCACACACAGAATAGATTTTACATACGAAATACAGCAAATGAGTATAGCATGCCATTTTAAACACAAACCTGGACTGATGGGGAATTTATTCTGTGGCTCCATCTAGTGTTCATCAGAGGAACTCATGTGAACGTCATAAACCCCCTCATGTGTTGGGAATTTGCTTAAATAACTTATACAATATTGATCTGCATTGCATTGTTACTTCATAAGAACATGTTTCCAAGAGTATGTGTGTAAATGAGCATATGCTGATATGGACTCAATCCATGAAAAGTGTTGCAAACCATGTGCAAACAATTACATGATTTAGAAACAAAAAGAAAATTATTTTAAAGATTATTAACAGAGATGCTTTTTTTTTTTTAAATGAAGCAATAGAAATAACAATTAAAACATTTTTAAAGCTGCAGCCACAGAAAACACAGACAATTTAACCACAAAAGTACTAGTTACAAGACTAATTTACACCAGTTGGTTTGTAACAGTTATCGCAGATAGATCCATACGTTATGCTGTAAAACCCCATTCACACCAGTATCTATAATGATAATCATAACTATATTAGCTTCTACGCCAGTGGATGATAACAGTTTGCTTACTATTAGCATGCTGCAGTTTTCATATCTGCAGGTTCACATGCTGGAGCTCTTTAAAGTCAGGTGGATTCTGACTGGCAGCCAGTGTTTTTATCATTCATCAGCTAGGAAAAACACTGAAAGTGACTGCGACAATATCGTCCCTCTGTTGTTATCATTATAGTTGTGGTGTGAACTCTCTGTTCTTTTAACCCTCTGGTGCTCCTCATGTGCCGAGTGATCTGAAATCAGTGTACTATGTTTTAGTGTCAGTGTTTTTTTTTTTTTTTTTTTTTTTAGAATTTTAGGGGATCATATGGTACTAAACTATTTTCATGGAACAGTTATAACTGAAAATGAAAATCTATTAAAAAAAGCCATAAATCTAAAACTAGTTATCCTCCACATTTAATGCGGACAAAAATGAGCTTTCTGTAAGATTTTGTTTGGGTGCAGTACCAAACGCTTCCACTAGATTAAGTTCACTTCTCATTCTAATGTGGTCATATTTGACCGCAAACAGTACAAGTGTGAGTATTTTTTAGGACCTTTTCAAATCACAGCATTCATTCATTTATTGTGTTCACATAGCAAGTGCCAAAACCTTTACCAAGTTTTGTGCCATTACGATGAAGTAAAACATTCTAAAAAAAAAAAAAAAAAAATTTTTCAGTCAAAAATGACCAAAGAGCACCAGAAGTTTTTTTTTGCATTTATGACGACTGATAACTTTTACTATCCTGCAGCATGTGAAGCTTGTGTTGTGTGAGAGAACTTAAAATCATAAATGACATCCAGATACACACCGACTGATGTTTCCATGTGTTTGTAATTTAATAAAAAGACATGACAATCTGAAATTCAAATGTTTTTCTTTGCAGTGACATTAAGCTCTGTATTTGTCAAGATATCGTCTCTCTAAAATCTGATATACCTTTACAACAGCATTAAGAAAACAACTTTAAAACGTAGCATATTCATATAAGTCATATTTACAGAATGTACATCATCACGCAGTGGAAACACTCTACCGGCTAATATCATGTTACGACACGTCACTGTACACAGATCAGAGATCAGAGCACTGCACAGGAGAGAGAGGGAGGAGATTCAGCGTCCTTCAACAGTCTGACGGGAGAGATTTCACGAAATAACAACACGCACTCATGTTTGGATTGGCACAGAAGAGCAAAACAAACTCCAACGGAATGAAACGCAACTGATCTCCAAACTCAATGATCCCGAAAACACCACGTTCCTCTTGAAATGAACTGATGATGCATAGAAACGAATGAATGTGATTATGTTTAATATCAGCTGCAGCCAGACGAGATCAATAGAAAACCAATAACACAACAAAAGTTAAGGCAACCAACACTTCAGAATACAGACGGATGAATCTCACAAACAGGTCCAGATCATCGTGCACCCTGAAATTATGATGCATGTGTGCAAAAAAAAAAAGAGAAAATTAAGCCAGTTTCTCAGACCACTGAGATTTTCTGCATTTTGTTGCTATGTTCAGACATTTAATAACATTTTAGCAGCAAATAGTATTAATGTCTAATGCAAAAAAAATCTCATTCTGATCAAATGACTATTTAAATGGCAGAAGTTTTATACATTATGGTAGAATTTCCTCTGCTGATGCAAAGAAAAAAAATCAATGTATTGCAGTAACGAGACTCTAAATAGAATCACTATTGATAATGACAATTAGAAAACAAAAGTAAAATGTCCAGCAATTATGGTTTGCATTCTGCAGGGTCGATGAATTTGATAGTTTAGGGTAAATCAATGGTTATCTAAAAAATAAAGAAATAAAACATTAAAAAAAGAAAGAAAGAAAGAAAAGGGAATTGGAACTTTTTAATTCAGATTTTTTTATACTATTTTTAGACTTCTATCTTACAGTTTTGATTTTATACCTCACAATTTTTTGAGAAAAAAAGGTAACTGCAACTGTTGGAAAAAAAAAAATGTAACTGCAACTTTTAATCTCACAATCGAGATTTTTTTTGGGGGAAAAACATTTGTAATTGTGAGACAAAAAGTTAGACTTTCCTTTTTAATTTTTATCATGAGGTGGAAACAAGCCTGTTGATATTAATTTTTGCAAATATAGATAAATTAAAAATATAGAATAATAAAAAAAAGATGATAAAATCAGACATCGTTTTCTTTATGCAAAATATAATTTCCTATTTTTTCCTGTTGATTTGAGAGTGAATTTTGATCTGGATGTGTTTGTGAGATTGATCCTGATAGTAGAGCGGATCTCCGGAGGTGCAGACTGACGTCTGTCGGACACAATCAGACTCCAGACGCGTGAGGTAAGACTGACCTCGAGCTTCGAGAAAGAAAAGCTGGTCCCATATAATCCAACACTGTTTACACCACCTCCAGCGGGTGAAGAGAAAAACCAGTCCAAACCCATCACAGCCAAACAGTCCATATAGAGGGAGTTACACCGTAACGTCAACATACCTGCCGTGCTCATCGCTGCTGCGCTTCTGAGGAGTCTGAACACTGGTGTGTGAAAAAGTTTGTTAGTTTGTCAGAGAAATGGTCTGAGAAACACACACACAGGGGAATGTGGGAAGTGCGTGTGCGATTGCACTGTGCGCTAGCTTAGGAGAACAGTGCAACAAAATACAACACCGCTCTGTCATCTGTACATGTGTGTGTGTGTGTGTGTGTGTGTGTTACTGTGGTTAGCAGACAGCGGTGGCGGCTGTGTTCCCGTCCCGGCGTCCCTGTTTCTTGAGTAACTGTATGCGGTTGTGGCAGTAGAACTTGATGGCCCTCCAGTCGCGCTGGTTGCTGACCAGCAGAGGGCAGAGCTGCAGGCATCGCTCACAGTCCGCTTTAGCAGGAACACGCAGCTCCATGATGTTGCGCTTCAGGTGCGTCTCCACCGCCACACGCTCCGCCTCCGACCACGGGCGCTTCAGGACGCCACGCTTCCCTGAGACACACACATAACACGATTAACACGCGTGCCAATACTAACACAGCCCTAACATACAAGACACAACAATTACTGACAATTAGGGGTGTGATATATATCGTCTGCGATAATATCGTAATTGTTGTTTTAACGATGCTCAGTTTGACATTATGAAGTATTCTGCAAAAACCATTCAAAACACCTACCGAGAGCAGTGCAGGCATTACGTAAAGTCTAGACTAGTGCGCATTAGTGCGTTCTTTCACAGCATGATTCAGTCTATTAAAATACATTTAGAATGATCACAGATTGAACACATGGGGACAGAAAATGTATAGATTTATTCCTCTTCATATAGTTAATCAATATCACACGAAGAGTGCCGTTTTCTTTTCCAAAAACTACTATCATTACAAATGTGATATTGATATACAACAGTTCAATAGACTTAAGTTTTAGACACCATATTGCCTGTTTCTGTGCTATTTCGCCAGCAAAAATGATTCCAAACACAGCCACGGCACTGTTTTGTGTCTCTGAGCAACATGATGGTGTTTCGTTCCTGAATGATTCAACCGTTTAAATGATTCGGTTCAATCGCAATGACTCACTTATTAACTGTGACTTACTGACACCTACTGGTGGTTTTAATTACACATTTAAAGTATCTTTTTTATTATTTAAATAATTTCAAATATCAGTATTGACTGTTTTACATTTAAAATATCAAAACATTATTTATGCATTTGTGACTGCAGGTTAAATGCATTCATGACCTGCATTAAACAGTGTGTAAATACATCTAAATGCCACTTCAGATGCAGCTTCTGTGTTTCCTTTGCATTGCCAAGATGAATTTTGTTGTTACTGATTTCATTTGCTTGGCAACAGCAGAATGTAAGAATTTGACTCAAAAGATAATGCACACTTTTTGAAAAAATGGCTTTTTTTTTTTTAAAAGTTAAACTTATTGGAAAAGACTCAAAAGACCACCACACAGAATATGAAGAATATCAAAAAATGTAGTAGTCAGCTGTCCATGGTTGTCCTTGAGATACTAGCACAATAACACACTCAGCAGAATATCATCTAATTATCATTATCAATAAAATCCCAGAAAATATCGAGATTATTTTTTGTCAATATCGCACACCCCTACTGACAATGACCATAAAAATGTCTGGTGACATGCAGGATTTATAGTTAACTAAAACCAGAACCATTAAAAAACATTTTTGTTAATGGATTTTTTTTTTCTATTAGTTTAACTTGATGCATTAAAATAACAAAAACTGAAACAGAAGACTACACAGACATGTTTTTAAAAAAGTAAATATAAATAATAATAATCTAATAATATATATTTAATATATAATATACAACTATAATAGTATAATAGTATCTTATATAATAGTATCTTACAAAACTAAAAACAAAACTAAAATTGTAACAAAAACTGAAATTAACATAGAAAATATACTGTAAAATAAAAACTAAATAAAATACATTGAATTAAATATATAAATGACTACAAAAAATTGAAATACACAAATATTTAAACATTCAAAATATAAAGAAAATATCTTTATTACATTGTAGCAGTTTAGATATTATTACTGGAATTCAAGATTGTTTTTGGAAATATATCTCAAATCAAGTTTATTGATTCAAATTTAGGGAGGTTTTCACACTGTTTTCTTGCTGGGTGCAACCAGAGAACACAAAAAAAACATGCTGCTATTGATTAATTTCTCTATAATTTCTAATCACACTCACTTCAGAATGCAAACTCAGATTCATCAAAACTTCTAATCCAAATAACTTTTAATAAAATATGATTCAACTCATTTAGAGCAGGAGTGTACCTGATTTGACCTGAGCGCTGCGTCTCTTGTGTCCCGTTGCAGGTGAGCTCGTGGACGCTGACAGATGAGGGCTGCTGCTCTTCTTCGGCCGCGGCGCTCGATTACCGGACCCTTCCTTCTTTCCAGCGTCAGCTCTGTCTTTACTCTTACGGGCCTCTCCATCAGAATCATCCGAGAAAGAGTCGGCAGAGTTCCCCGACATCACTGAACCAAAGAGAGGAAACGCTTTATCATGTTGGACACAATAAAACCCTCTAATATCAAGTTCTCACAACAGTCTTGACTCATTTTGGACATATTCCACTGTGTATTTTCACAGCTGCACATTAAATCTATTATTAAATCTAAATTAAAGCTCAGGGATAAATAAAGTAATATGTAATATGTAATAATGTAAATACGTAACATAATACTAACAGTGTGGGATAATCTGTACTGTCACACCGCCAAGTCCTAATATGTGACCCTGGACCACAAAACCAGTCATAAGGATAAACTCTTTCGAAATTGAGATTTAAATAGGGATGTAACGGTATGAAAATTTCTTATCACGATTATAGTGACCAAAATGATCACGGTTATCAGTATTATCACGGTATTGTTAAAATATACTGGAAATGTTCAAAAAGTACTGACACATAAATCACTTCACCAAGTTTTATATTTCAAATTAACAAACAACAATACAATTATTTTTGTTTGCATAATCATTAATTTAAATGACAGCATGACTGCTCTAAATAACATGCTCAAATATCTAATGTAAATTTTCAAATAAAGCTGTGGAAAAAGTTTCATAAAAAAGGATAAACCTCACAATTTCAACCTTTAAATAAAGAAAAGGGTTAAGTGAAAATGATAATTAATTTAATAAAAAAAATATTATATGTATCTTATCTGTTCCATAAATAATCTAGATAAATGGTCTGAATTAAGCTTGTTTTTCATCAACCGGTCAACATTTTGGCTACAGCAGGGCATGCAAATTCGGTCCGCTTTTTGGCCCAACAAAAACTGCACACAAGCTGAATGTGAACTTAAGTCTCTGTAAATCCACTGTATGACACTAGATGGCGCTTATGGAAAAGCTGAATTACATCGCCCGTGAACTCCGTGCATAAAGCAGCATTGCGATTAAGAACACTGGATTAGATATTACATGAAGTGAAGATGAAAACGAAATGCCGTCGAATCTTTTCTGAAGAAAGTCAGAACCTTAGAGGTTGATTCATATAATTAATTAATTTAAATATTAATTATAATTCCCGATTTATGTTTCTGCCAGTGGGTGCTTAACCCCCAATTGCAAAGTGAAACGTAAGGACTGCAAATACATTAGTTACCAAATAATACACACATTCTTTCTATGAGAGTTGAGCATCACTAAATAAAATCATTTAATAAATACCTCTTTACAATTAGCAGTTATTCGCGCGTATACAGGACAATGTTTGAGGGCGCATACGTAATATCTGATCATATGGGAGAGGAAGCCCGCTGCAAGCCGAGAGGATGCATTGCATTTCTTTTTGGTTAAAATGAACATAGACTATCTCGTGTTTTTTCGTGGGTGCTCGATTATTTCCGTGGGGATTGGCGCCTATATGCTCTAGCACTCTTTTAAAACATCCGCCGTCTTTTTACACAAAACGAAACTACTCTGCATGCCGTGCGCAAATGAGACTGCTACTTAAAACTGTGCTTTATGCCGTATTGTATTTATTTATCATCAGTTGTTCGAATTATGAAACGGTAATGCTAACCGTGGGGAATTTTATCATGATTTATCGTCAAACATCGGTAATCGTTACATCCCTAGATTTAAACATCAGAAAGCTGAATAAATAAGTTTTCCATTGATGTATTGACAATATTTGGTCGAGATACAACTATTTAAAAATCTGGAATATGAGGGTGCAAAAAAAATCTACATGTTGAGAAAATCGCCTTTGAAGTTGTCCAAATGAAGTTCTTAGAAATGCATATTACTAATCAAAAATTAAGTTTTGATATATTTACGGTAGGAAATTTACAAAATATCTTCATGGAACATGATCTTTAATATTCTAATGATTTTCGGCATAAAAAAAAATCGATAACTTTGACCCATACAATGTATTTTAGGCTCTTGCTACAAATATACCTGTGCTACTTACGGCTGGTTCTGTGCTCCAGAGTCACATATAAGAGTTGCTTAATTACACAGATTTTGTAAAATAAATGTAATGCAGCTGCCAGTTAAAAAGAAAAGTCTGCATGTTATTAACAAATCCTGTACAAGAGCATCTACAGTATCAGTAATGTCATAACCAGATACATAAGTACATGAGCGGTTAAAAGTTTGGAATAATTAGGATTTTTCTTAATGTTTCTGAGAGCCTCTTCTGTTCACTAATGATACATTTACTTATCAAAAATACAGTGAAAACAGTGAAATATTATTAGAATTGTTTTAGAAATGTTTTGTGTGAATATCTGGTAAAATGTAATTAATCGCTGTGATCAAAGCTGAATTTTCAGCATCATTACTCCAGTCTTCAGTGTCACATGATCCTTCAGAAATCATTCTGATATGCTGATTTGCTACTCAAGAAAACATTTTTGTTAAAAGTTTAGAATTAAGTTAAATTTAAAAAAAAACAAAATGATACTTTTATTTATCAAGGGCACATTAAATGGATTTTTAATGTTACAAAAATTTCTAATTCAAATAAATGCTGTTCTCTTGAACTTTCTATTCATCTGTGAATCCTGAAAAATAAAACGTATCACAGTTTCCACAAAAATATTGTGCAGCACAACTGTTTTCAACATTGATAATAATCAGAAATGTTTGTTGAGCAGCAAATCAGCATATTAGAATGATTTCTGAAGGATCATGTGACACTGAAGACTGGAGTAATGATGCTGAAAATTCAGCTGCGCATCACAGGAATAAATTACATTTTAACAGATATTCACACAGAATAAAGACATTCTGAACTGTAATAACATTTCACTGTTTTGGATCAAACGAATGCACTCTCGGTGATCAGAAGTGTATGTGATTTGTTTCCCGGTACCGTCCAGCTCGAGGCAGATGTGCTGCAGGCTCATTCCTCTGAACAGCACTCCTTCTCTCTCTCCGTACAGCACGACTCTCCCCACGCGGTTCATCAGCGCCGGGTCCTGACCAATCCGAGCGCAGTTCTGACTCACGTGATACTCCCTCTGCAGGAAATCCTCCAATCGTTTCGTGGCTGCACCCGGCGCCCGTTCGCCCTCCTCCAGCAGCAGCAACTGGGTCAGAATGGCCACCTGTCGTCGGGCGCGGGGAGCGGTGAGCGCCGCCGGGTTTTTAGCGCCACTAGTGCGCGCCAGGCTCCGGAGCAGGTCGGTCCCGCGCAGCGGCGTGGCCGGGGAGTGATACGGCCGGGAGAACACGTACGGGCTCTCGGGATCGACGCCCACGTCTGCAGACGTCTTTAGGAGGAGATCCAGACACGCTTCTGAATGTGGAGGAAGAATGAGCGGCTGGAGGCGGCCGCGTTTGCCCAGGACACCCACACGTGACAGGTGACAGAGAACGGCACGCTCGAACGGGGAGAGCGACGCGTCGAGCGGGCAGGAGGAGGTAGAGGAGGGTGCGGCGCGGCTGCGGTAGTCCTGAACGGTGAGTTTGGCCACCTCGCACTCGCGGTGCCGGTTGTAGAGAATCAGGAGAGCCAGACTGGAGTGGCAGAGCAGACGCCAGGCCTCGGCCGACGCCGGAGCGCGGGACAGCGACAGGAACGACGAGTGCTGCTGCCGGCGCAGGTACAGGACCAGCGTGGAGAGCGACGACAGCAGAGGAGGCATGTGAGAGCGCTGAGAGCTGCAGGAACACAACCACACAACTTACTACAGTAAAATATCAACATTTTGAAAATCCAGGTGCCTGAAACGCACAACAACCTTCCAGGATATCTAGACGTATCCATCTGGACAGCCAACACAAACCACTGACTGATACAAAGTCATATGGACATTATGTCATGTGTTGCAACCAATGTTGGGGAAAGTTACTTTTAAAAGTAATCCATTACAATTCTGTGTAACTTTTTTAAAAAGTATTTAATTGCATTACTTAGTTACTTTTTATGGATAGTTACTTTTGTGTTTTGTCACCTGGGCTTGGCTTGCTTATTTTAAGACAGCGTTTTAGTGAAAAAAAAAAAAAATGGGAGATTAAAGTTGTAATATTTCAAGAATAAAGTTGAAATAACCAGAATAAAGACTAAATATTACAAAAAAAAGTCGAAATGTTATGAGAATATTGTTGAAATGCTATGAGAATAAAGTTGAAATATTACGAAAATAAAGTCGAAACATTACAAGAAAAAAGTTGAAATATTATGTGAATAAAGTCGAAATATTACGAGAATAAAGTCAAAATGTTTTAAGAATGAAGTTGAAATATTACGAGAATAAAGTCGAAACATTACAAGAAAAAAGTTGAAATATTAAGTGAATAAAGTCGAAATACTACGAGAATAAAGTCTACGTTTTTACTTTTTTTTTTGTTTTATGATTTTTATGATTATTCTACTTCCTTTTTTGTGATTATTGTTTTTATTATTGTTTTTATGACTATTCTACTTATTTTTATGTAAAGCACTTTGAATTACCTTTGTGTATGAAATGTGCTATATAAATAAACTTGCCTTGCTTTGCCTAAATATTTTGAGAATAAAGTCTAAATGTTTCAAAAATAAAGTCTAAATGTAGAAATTAAAATAATAATATTTTGAGAGTATAGCCTAAATTGCATGGAATTTACCTGAATATTGGCCGCATCATCTTACTGGGATGAGGAAGAGTCCATTTTAAGGACTTGAAGAAACTGCTTAATATCAAGAATATGATATTTATTAACAGACAGAGCAGGAACAACTTTTTATTCAGCTCAAACACCCAATAGACATTCCTTTAGGGGTGCCAGCTCTCTTATTTAACCCTTTTTAATACACTACAAATTAGGGGTGTAACGACACATGTATTCGTACCGAACTGTCACGGTACGGGCATCTCAGTTTGGTGCATTAGGCCTCACAACGAACACAGGCAATTCACTCTCAATCCAGAAGGGGGCGCCCGCAGTAATGCAACTCTGTTTAACCGCCGGCAAAAGAACAGCGAGTCAGGAGTTGAGCACTTGAAAACAAAGCCCACTAGACAGTGACCATGTGCCGATTCTGAACGCGTCTCTCACTGACAAAGGAGTATAACGTTACTTTAAAGGCTTGCACACTCAACTGTCTGTGAAATTGAGCTTTGTGCTCTTGTATCCTCCTCTCTCATTCGGCACAAATACAAGTATTACATAATATTTCCATATTTGCGGCGCATTCAGATGCTGAACTATTATTTATTAAGTAAATTATAGACTTTGTACTTCAGCCACGTTCTAACGGTGACACGGGCGCGCTGATGTTTGGTTCACTGTGTTTTATTTTGATAAAGTACCAACTGCGCTATCAAGTTAGCAATGCTAGAAAACTGGAACTGATATGTTTTGTGTTTGTGTGCGCCGATTACTTCAACTTTCCTCATTTCTTCCGTTTGAGTTTCCTTTCTGTCACAAAACTGAACTGAAACTCAGCTACTTTACATGTTGCACAGTTTTTTCCCTTGTCTATCAGTTAACTAAATTAAATATAATTCAAGTATTTATTCCTCGTATGTATATATGTACTGTAGATTTTATAGCCTATATATGACATTAATTTTATATAATACTTAGTATTTTTACGTGTAGGTAGAAATTTTTTTGATTTGTAGTACTGTCTGTTTAAAATACATGAAAATAAACCTAGCATAGTAGATTTGTTTTTGTTTTTTTGTTGATTTTTTTGGGATTATTAGTAGAAATCATACCTTGTGTCATACTCGTGAGGACAGTATGCTTGGAAATAATATTTAATGTTTTTGATTGCATTCGTTATTTGTAATATAAAACAAAGTCTCAGCTTTTTATAATGAAATACAAACAATGTGCCTTACAATAATGTGTGTTTAATCTGGCATGACAGATTGCTGTATTCATGTGAATCATTTCATTACATTATACTGTTTTCCTGATGAAAATTCCACCACCTACTACACAAAAACGGCTGTGGCATCCAACCTTTTATTCCTCACATGTATTTAATTAAAAAACCAAAATAAAACGTTAGAAATGTTGAAGTGGTCTCGGTATATATAACATTTGTTATACTGTTGTCTTCTCTGAGGTATACAATGTTAAGTGAGTATTTACAAGCTATTCACAATATAATACAGTAAATGACTGGACATATTTAATGTCTTCCATTCATTATTTGCAGCGCACCAGCAACCCAGTAATTGCAATAATCTTGTGCTTTGTTGCTTTTAATATAACACAACTTAGCTTTCAAATTCTGTCAGTTTTATCACGGAATACAAATTATATATGTGTTTTTACACACTATTTCAAGTTTATAGCAAGAAATAAAGGTGAAGGAACATCAGAAGGCATGAAAAAAAACAGTATAGCCAAATATAATGAAACAAATGTCTTGTTGTAATCAGAAAGATGATTGACTTACATTCTGCTTAAACTGAAACGAATGAAGCGATCTGTCACGCCACATTAAAGAGTGTGAAAAACACATTATTGTAATAGACATATTGTTTGTATTTCAATACAAAACTTTTTTAAAAGCTGAGACTTTGGAATTTCTCCCGTTGCTCTCAATCTGGGCCATCTGCATGTGCAATAGGCTAGAACATACTCTCAAAATATAACTTTAATCTCATAATTTCTGCAAATTAATTCTCGTAATTTTGACTTTATTCTCGTAATATTTTGACTTTGTTATTGTTATATTTCAACTATTCTTGTAATTTCGAGATTACAGTCGAAATTACGTGAATAATCTCGAAATATTTCGATTTTATTCTAGTAATTTCGACTTTATTCTCGTAATATTTCCACTATTCTCATAATTTCAACTTTATTGTCATAATTTTTGTTATTTTCGGAATATTTCGACTTTGTTGTTGAAATATGTCAACTTTATTGTCGCAATATTTAACATTTATTCACGTAATATTTCAACTTTATTCTCGTAATTCTGGAATTTTTCTTGAAATATTTCAACTTTATTGTCATAATTTCGACTTTATTCTCGAAATATTCCAACTTTATTCTCATCATTTTGAATTTCAACTTTCTTCTCATTATTTTATTTTTATTCTCAAAATAATTCAACTTTATTTTCGTAATTTTGACTTTATTCTTGAAATAGTTTGACTTTACTGTCATATTTCAAATTTATTCTCGTTATATTTCAACTTCAGTCTCGTAATTTTGACTTTATTCTCGTAATTTCAATTTTGTTCTCATTATTTTGATTTTGTTCTCGTAATATTTCAACTTTACTGTCGTAATTTCAACATTATTCTCGAAATATTTCAACTTTATTTTCGTAATTTTGACTTTATTATTGAAATATTTCAACTTTATTGTCATATTTCAAATTTATTCTTATAATTTCGACTTTATTCTCATAATTTTGACTGTAATCTCAAAATATTTAGATTTTATTCTAGTAATTTCAATTTTGTTCTCGTAATATTTCCACTATTCTTGTAATTTAGATTTTATTCTAAAAATATTTCACCTTTATTGTCACAATTTTTACGTTATTCTCAGAATATTTCGACTTTGTTGTCGAAATATGTCAACTTTATTGTTGCAATATTTAACATTTATTTGTGTAATATTTCCACTTTATTCTCGTAATTTCGAAATATTTTGACTTTTTTCTCGTAATATTTCAACTTTATTCTCATAATTTCAACTTTATTGTCGTAATTTCGCCCTTATTCTCTATATTTCGACTATTCTTGTAATTTCGACTTTATTCTAATTATTTCGACTGTATTCTCGTAATATTTCAAATATTCTCTTAATTTTTACTTTATTCTCGTAATTTCAACTTTCTTCTCATTATTTTTATTTTCTTCTCGTAATATTTCAACTTTATTGTCATAATTTCGACTTTATTCGCGAAATATTCCAACTTTATTCTCATCATTTTGACTTTACTCTCGTAATTTCAACTTGATTCTCATTATTTCGATTTTATTCTCGTAATATTTCTACTTTATTCTCTAATATTTCAACTATTCTCATAATTTCAACTTTATTCTCGTAATTTCAACTTTCTTCTCATTATTTTGATTTTATTCTCGCAATATTTCAACGTTATTCTTGTAATTTTGTCATTATTCTCAAAATATTTCAACTTTATTCTCGTAATTTCAACCTTCTTCTCATTATTTAGACTTTATTCTTGTAGTATTTCAACTTTATTGTCACAACTTTGTCATTATTCTTAAAATATTTCAACTTTATTCTTGTAATTTCAACTTTCTTCTCATTATTTTATTTTTCTTCTTGTAATATTTCAACTTTATTCTTGTAATTTCAACTTTCTTCTCATTATTTTATTTTTCTTCTTGTAATATTTCAACTTTATTCTCGTAATTTTGTCATTATTCTCCAAATATTTCAATTTTATTTTCGTAAATTTGACTTTATTCTTGAAATAGTTCGACTTTATTGTCATATTTCAAATTTATTTTCGTAATATTTCAACTTCAGTCTCGTAATTTTGACTTTATTCTCATATTATTTCGACTTTATTCTCATAATTTCAACTGTATTCTCGAAGTATTTCTCGTAATTTCAACTTTATTCTAATTATTTCGACTTTATTCTCATAATATTTCAACTATTCTCGTAATTTTGACTTTATTCTCGTAATTTCAATTTTGTTCTCATTATTTTGATTTTGTTCTCGTAATATTTCAACTTTACTGTCGTAATTTCAACATTATTCTCGAAATATTTCAACTTTATTTTCGTAATTTTGACTTTATTATTGAAATATTTGAACTTTTTTGTCATATTTCAAATTTATTCTTATAATTTCGACTTTATTCTCATAATTTCAACTTTATTCTCGTAATTTCAACTTTCTTCTCATTATTTTGATTTTATTCTCGCAATATTTCAACTTTATTCTCGTAATTCTGGAATTTTTCTTGAAATATTTCAACTTTATTGTCATAATTTCGACTTTATTCTCGAAATATTCCAACTTTATTCTCATCATTTTGAATTTCAACTTTCTTCTTATTATTTTATTTTTATTCTCAAAATAATTCAACTTTATTTTCGTAATTTTGACTTTATTCTTGAAATAGTTTGACTTTATTGTCATATTTCAAATTTATTCTCGTTATATTTCAACTTCATTCTCGTAATTTTGACTTTATTCTCGTAATTTCAATTTTGTTCTCATTATTTTGATTTTGTTCTCGTAATATTTCAACTTTACTGTCGTAATTTCAACATTATTCTCGAAATATTTCAACTTTATTTTCGTAATTTTGACTTTATTATTGAAATATTTGAACTTTATTGTCATATTTCAAATTTATTCTTATAATTTCGACTTTATTCTCATAATTTCAACTTTATTCTCGTAATTTCAACTTTCTTCTCATTATTTTGATTTTATTCTCGCAATATTTCAACTTTATTCTTGTAATTTTGTCATTATTCTCAAAATATTTCAACTTTATTCTCGTAATTTCAACCTTCTTCTCATTATTTAGACTTTATTCTTGTAGTATTTCAACTTTATTGTCGCAACTTTGTCATTATTCTTAAAATATTTCAACTTTATTCTTGTAATTTCAACTTTCTTCTCATTATTTTATTTTTCTTCTTGTAATATTTCAACTTTATTCTCGTAATTTTGTCATTATTCTCAAAATATTTCAATTTTATTTTCGTAAATTTGACTTTATTCTTGAAATAGTTTGACTTTATTGTCATATTTCAAATTTATTTTCGTAATATTTCAACTTCAGTCTCGTAATTTTGACTTTATTCTCATATTATTTCGACTTTATTCTCATAATTTCAACTGTATTCTCGAAGTATTTCTCGTAATTTCAACTTTATTCTAATTATTTCGACTTTATTCTCATAATATTTCAACTATTCTCGTAATTTTGACTTTATTCTCATATTATTTCGACTTTATTCTCATAATTTCAACTGTATTCTCGAAGTATTTCTCGTAATTTCAACTTTATTCTAATTATTTCGACTTTATTCTCATAATATTTCAACTATTCTCGTAATTTTGACTTTATTCTCGTAATTTCAATTTTGTTCTCATTATTTTGATTTTGTTCTCGTAATATTTCAACTTTACTGTCGTAATTTCAACATTATTCTCGAAATATTTCAACTTTATTTTCGTAATTTTGACTTTATTATTGAAATATTTGAACTTTATTGTCATATTTCAAATTTATTCTTATAATTTCGACTTTATTCTCATAATTTCAACTTTATTCTCGTAATTTCAACTTTCTTCTCATTATTTTGATTTTATTCTCGCAATATTTCAACTTTATTCTTGTAATTTTGTCATTATTCTCAAAATATTTCAACTTTATTCTCGTAATTTCAACCTTCTTCTCATTATTTAGACTTTATTCTTGTAGTATTTCAACTTTATTGTCGCAACTTTGTCATTATTCTTAAAATATTTCAACTCTATTCTTGTAATTTCAACTTTCTTCTCATTATTTTATTTTTCTTCTTGTAATATTTCAACTTTATTGTCGTAATTTCGCCCTTATTCTCTATATTTCGACTATTCTTGTAATTTCGACTTTATTCTAATTATTTCGACTGTATTCTCGTAATATTTCAAATATTCTCTTAATTTTTACTTTATTCTCGTAATTTCAACTTTCTTCTCATTATTTTTATTTTCTTCTCGTAATATTTCAACTTTATTGTCATAATTTCGACTTTATTCGCGAAATATTCCAACTTTATTCTCATCATTTTGACTTTACTCTCGTAATTTCAACTTGATTCTCATTATTTCGATTTTATTCTCGTAATATTTCTACTTTATTCTCTAATATTTCAACTATTCTCATAATTTCAACTTTATTCTCGTAATTTCAACTTTCTTCTCATTATTTTGATTTTATTCTCGCAATATTTCAACGTTATTCTTGTAATTTTGTCATTATTCTCAAAATATTTCAACTTTATTCTCGTAATTTCAACCTTCTTCTCATTATTTAGACTTTATTCTTGTAGTATTTCAACTTTATTGTCACAACTTTGTCATTATTCTTAAAATATTTCAACTTTATTCTTGTAATTTCAACTTTCTTCTCATTATTTTATTTTTCTTCTTGTAATATTTCAACTTTATTCTTGTAATTTCAACTTTCTTCTCATTATTTTATTTTTCTTCTTGTAATATTTCAACTTTATTCTCGTAATTTTGTCATTATTCTCCAAATATTTCAATTTTATTTTCGTAAATTTGACTTTATTCTTGAAATAGTTCGACTTTATTGTCATATTTCAAATTTATTTTCGTAATATTTCAACTTCAGTCTCGTAATTTTGACTTTATTCTCATATTATTTCGACTTTATTCTCATAATTTCAACTGTATTCTCGAAGTATTTCTCGTAATTTCAACTTTATTCTAATTATTTCGACTTTATTCTCATAATATTTCAACTATTCTCGTAATTTTGACTTTATTCTCGTAATTTCAATTTTGTTCTCATTATTTTGATTTTGTTCTCGTAATATTTCAACTTTACTGTCGTAATTTCAACATTATTCTCGAAATATTTCAACTTTATTTTCGTAATTTTGACTTTATTATTGAAATATTTGAACTTTTTTGTCATATTTCAAATTTATTCTTATAATTTCGACTTTATTCTCATAATTTCAACTTTATTCTCGTAATTTCAACTTTCTTCTCATTATTTTGATTTTATTCTCGCAATATTTCAACTTTATTCTCGTAATTCTGGAATTTTTCTTGAAATATTTCAACTTTATTGTCATAATTTCGACTTTATTCTCGAAATATTCCAACTTTATTCTCATCATTTTGAATTTCAACTTTCTTCTTATTATTTTATTTTTATTCTCAAAATAATTCAACTTTATTTTCGTAATTTTGACTTTATTCTTGAAATAGTTTGACTTTATTGTCATATTTCAAATTTATTCTCGTTATATTTCAACTTCATTCTCGTAATTTTGACTTTATTCTCGTAATTTCAATTTTGTTCTCATTATTTTGATTTTGTTCTCGTAATATTTCAACTTTACTGTCGTAATTTCAACATTATTCTCGAAATATTTCAACTTTATTTTCGTAATTTTGACTTTATTATTGAAATATTTGAACTTTATTGTCATATTTCAAATTTATTCTTATAATTTCGACTTTATTCTCATAATTTCAACTTTATTCTCGTAATTTCAACTTTCTTCTCATTATTTTGATTTTATTCTCGCAATATTTCAACTTTATTCTTGTAATTTTGTCATTATTCTCAAAATATTTCAACTTTATTCTCGTAATTTCAACCTTCTTCTCATTATTTAGACTTTATTCTTGTAGTATTTCAACTTTATTGTCGCAACTTTGTCATTATTCTTAAAATATTTCAACTTTATTCTTGTAATTTCAACTTTCTTCTCATTATTTTATTTTTCTTCTTGTAATATTTCAACTTTATTCTCGTAATTTTGTCATTATTCTCAAAATATTTCAATTTTATTTTCGTAAATTTGACTTTATTCTTGAAATAGTTTGACTTTATTGTCATATTTCAAATTTATTTTCGTAATATTTCAACTTCAGTCTCGTAATTTTGACTTTATTCTCATATTATTTCGACTTTATTCTCATAATTTCAACTGTATTCTCGAAGTATTTCTCGTAATTTCAACTTTATTCTAATTATTTCGACTTTATTCTTATAATATTTCAACTATTCTCGTAATTTTGACTTTATTCTCGTAATTTCAATTTTGTTCTCATTATTTTGATTTTGTTCTCATTATTTTGATTTTGTTCTCGTAATATTTCAACTTTACTGTCATAATTTCAACATTATTCTCGAAATATTTCAACTTTATTTTCGTAATTTTGACTTTATTATTGAAATATTTGAACTTTATTGTCATATTTCAAATTTATTCTTATAATTTCTACTTTATTCTCATAATTTCAACTTTATTCTCGTAATTTTGACTGTAATCTCAAAATATTTAGATTTTATTCTAGTAATTTCAACTTTGTTCTCGTAATATTTCCACTATTCTTGTAATTTAGATTTTATTCTAAAAATATTTCACCTTTATTGTCACAATTTTGACATTATTCTCAGAATATTTCGACTTTGTTGTCGAAATATGTCAACTTTATTGTTGCAATATTTAACATTTATTTGTGTAATATTTCCACTTTATTCTCGTAATTTCGAAATATTTTGACTTTATTCTCGTAATATTTCAACTTTATTCTCATAATTTCGACTTTATTGTCATAATTTCGCCCTTATTCTCCTTATATTTCGACTATTCTTGTAATTTCGACTTTATTCTCATTATTTCTACTGTATTCTCGTAATATTTCAATTATTCTCTTAATTTTTACTTTATTCTCGTAATTTCAACTTTCTTCTCATTATTTTTATTTTCTTCTCGTAATATTTCACCTTTATTGTCATAATTTCGACATTATTCTTGAAATATTTCAACTTTATTTTTGTAATTTTGACTTTATTCTTGAATATTTAGACTTTATTCTTGTAATTTTAACTTTATTTTCATAATCTTGACATTATTCTCAAAATATTTCAACTTTATTGTCAGAATTTTGACTTTATTCTCGAAATATCTCCACTTTATTTTCTCAATTTTGAATTGATTCTTTAAATATTTCGACTTCATTCTCATATTTTGACTTTATTCTCATAATTTCCACATTATTCTCAAAATATTTCAACTTTATTGTCAGAATTTAGACTTTATTCTCATAATTATTATAATTTTTCAACCTTATTCTATTATATTTTGACTTTATTGTCTTATTTTTGACTTTATTCTCGAAATAATTCAACTTTATTATTTATTTTTTTAATGTGCCACTAAAATGCTGTTTTTAACAGCAAAAAAAATCTTTTTTTGGCAACTGTAAAGGCCCTTTTACACCAAAAGATTAAGGAAGTGTCTCTGTCTCTTACTCCTGATTTCTCTCAATACGGGACAAGAGATCTGACAAACAAACACAAATCACCTGTTTCTAACAACCTGTATTCAGACAAACTCACCTCGCCATTTCACCGTTCTTTTCCTCCGCGCTTCCGTCTTCTCTCATGTCGAACTCCTCCTCCTCCTCTTCATTCTCCTCCTCCTCTTCCTCCTGTTTCCCGGGCGTGGGAGGCGGCTCCTCTTTCGTTCGCTCCACCTCCTCCTGCTTCTTCTGCTGCTGTTCTTTCTCTTTCTTCGGCGGTCGTCCTCTCCTGGCGGGAGGGTTGGGCGTGACGGCGGGGCTCTTGTTAGCGGCGAGCGCTGCGCCCTTTCTAGGCGAAGTCGACGAGCTCTTCTTTGAGGTATTGGAGACGGGAGGTGGAGACAGCGAGAGCGAGAAGGAGACGCTTCCGGATTTTGAACCCGAAGACAAAGTGTCTCGCTCACGGGAAAACAGGGAGGTTCCTAGGGAGGACGAGGGCTGAGCGGGAGAAGCGAACGGGTGCGAGGCGGCGCCGGCTGTGTGAGCGGGGAGGTGCGACAACTCCATGGCGGCTCTGACCTCGGGCTGCTGGTCGTGGTGTTTCTCCAGGTGGCGTGCAAGCGAGCGGAAATGCCGGCCGCAGTACGGACAATGCTGCCGGCGGGAGAGCGTGCTGCTCGCGCCGATGTTTATGTTTATATTGTTGTTTATGTTCGTTGTGGGCGGGGCTAGAGGCTGCTGGAAGGGTGACGGAGAAGAAGGGGCGGGGCATGTGAAGGACAAGGGGCGTGGCTGGGTCCTGGGCGGGGCTTTTTTCTTGACAGTCACCGAGGTTTTCCGTTTTTTGCGGCGTCTCATCATGCGGCCCCGCAGATCCTCCAGGTCCTCTTCGTCGTCGTCATCATCGTCGTCGTCTTCCTCCTCTTCATCCTCCTCTCGGTCAGAGTCGCTGGCCTCAGAGTGAGACAGCGGTGAGGAGGAGGGCGACAGCGACCATGACGGAGTGAGGTAGTCAGAAACGGTGAGAGACAGAGGGAGCGAACCCGGCTCCTCCTCCTGCGGAGAACCAAATGAGCTGTGAGTGAGACATTTTTATTAAAGAGACATTTGAGTTAGAAAAGCACAATCCCAATAGCTACAAATGGGAAAATGTACCTACTGAACAGAAATATTGAAATTTATGGCCTGTTCACACCAAGACAAATGTTCAGAACTGTTTAGTATCATGGTACAGTATTATAGTTTGTGTTAATATTTACATTCAATTTTATTTTTCTATTTTCAATTTCCATTTCAATTTTAGTTAAAGTTTTAGTAATTTGGTTGTGTATTTTTTAATATATATATATATATATTAATTTTAGTTTATTTAGTTGTAGTTATTTTAGTGCCTTCAAAAGTACCTTCAAAATAAGTGAAAATGAGGAATGTTGCCTAGTCAAAACAATGTTAAATCTATTTTTTAGTTAAAGTTTACTTTATTTGAAGTAATTTATCTTTTTATGGTTTTTGTTTCTTCTCCATAACAATGGAAAATTGCTTGTTTATTTTACATTTAGTTTAGTTTCATGTACTATAAAAAATAATGTCGTTTTCTTAAACGTTGTTAGATTTAGTTAACTATAATAACCCTGCTTTTATGATCTTGAATATTACTAAATAAAAATATAAAACAAAAAATATTACTATTGCAATATTTCACTCTAAAACAGAAACAGAGTATTTAAGAAAAATAATCATTTTCTTTTAGTTTTGTTGACAACAGCAAGTTTGATAAGACAGTTGATGACTGGAGAACTACATACGGCAGAATTTAAGGACACCACATCTAATTTGTGAGATTTTCAATACTTATCTTGTTTGCCAGTTTATTGTAGCATATTTTACCATTTATTTTCCTATTAGAAAACTAATTATGCAGTAGTGAGCGACTCCTTTTGGTCAATTTCCTTACTATTTTTCACATGCACTGACATTTTATTTAAATGCGTGTGATGCACATCAGATTGCAGTGTCAGTGCATAAACACTTCATAATCTACTGAATTGACTCATGCTGTGCTTGTAAACAGTCTGTGTCAATGCAGCGTGATTTGTGTTTGTGTGTTGCATGAATCACCTTCTTGATGTTGCTCTCTGGGTTGAATCCACATTCAAACCCACGTGGAGATACTGAAGTATGAAAGCCCTGCAATTTAACCGAACATGAATGAATTTTAGTTTACTGGTCAAGCACATACAGAGAGCATATAACGTGTTTCAGAGGCATTCTTATCATTCACCATGGCATTTTCTCCCCAGTCGGTCAGGCTGTAGTCCACTGTGATCTCCTCGCCTTTGGCAATGTCTCGAATGGCTATGACGACGAGCCGGACCTGACTCCCACAATGCACCTCTCTAATCCTGCAGTTGGGCGGTGGGTGGAACAGCACAGGGCCACGGACGCCACTAGCGCCCTCTTCAGCCAGCTCAGGAACACTGCAGGACACACACACAAACACACAGTACATTCAGAGTCAAGGCATCTGTGGAATGGGGAAGCTCATTTCCACCAAAGAATAAAGAAAGTGACTTCTCACAATCCTGCATTTTACCTGTATTTTTTATGTAAACTTTGAGAAAGAAGTCAAAATTACAAGATATAAACACAATAAAGAGAAAAAAAAAAGTTACAATTGCAAAATAAAAACTCAATTCAGAGAAAAAAGTCAGAATTGTGAGATGTAAAAATTAAAAATGTGAGATATAAACTCAAAATTAAGAAGGAAATTTTGAGAAAAGTCAGAATTGCAATACATACATTTAGAATTCTGAGAACAAAAGTCAGGGCTGCAAGATGTAAACCAAGAATTACAAGAAAAAGCAAAAATTACGATATGTAAACTCAGAATTATGAGATATAGGAGATGTAAACTTAAAATTACAAGAAAAAAATCAAAATTTTGAGATATGAACTACGACAAAAATCAGAATTGCAAAATAAAAAGTCATAATTACTCCAGTTTTATTTTTTATTCTGTGGTGGAAATGAGCTTCCATAGCACACTGAGTCCGAACTTTTCACACTTTAAAAAATAAATACGACCTTACTCTGTGTCAATCACATTTACACACTGCCTCCGAAAATTTCATCCATCATAAAAAATCAAAAAAAAAGGATCATGTTCAATTCTCTGTGTTTTTCAGACTCAGTGTGCAAGGATCTTAACAACACAAACGTTTACTCTTCTTCAGAATGATGTGCTCTGATGAGTCGTGCATTAATGAAGTGTTAATGAGAGGTTTCGTGCATTAATAAAACTCTCGTACCAGAGCTGTGAAGGGTCGGTGAGGTAGTACGGGCTGCCTGGCGGAGGAAGTCGGTCTTCAGCTCCCTCTGCGTACTGCTCGTCCCCTACACAAACACCAAAATCACAAACAAAAATGAACAATTCAAGAAACCAACCCTCTACAGCCTGACATATGAAATAATGGTAAGAAAAATCTGGTTTTTGAAATGGAACAATATATTAAACCTTTATACAAAACATTAAAAAAAAAATAGTTTTATGTTTTGTATCATATTTGATTTATCAGGCTTTTATGTCTCGCATAGTCTGATATATATAGTGCAAAAATATGATATAAAAAGATATTTATCTGATGAAATTCTGATGCTTGTAATGTAAATCAATGAGATCTTTACAACAGCAGAGCAGATACTGACATAAAGCCTCTGGAAACAAACATTCCTCAAGAGATCCTGATGATCAGATTTGAGACCAAAATATGATTCATGGAGAATCAAGTAAAGCCAAGCTGCTTCAGTCCAGTAAGTGTTCATCTGGAAATATGACTACAGTTATTCTGAGGTTTGCTTGATAAAAATCAGTCAAGATTTGACAGCAAAAAGACACGTGAAGCACCGGCTGGACGTTTGTACAATTACACCAAAAGAGCTTTTACTGGATAAAGAACTCTAAACTAAGGATCAGACGACAGAAGACGTGCAGTAGATTGTGTGTTTCAGTACCAGGGCTGTAACTGTGTTCAGACAGACTCTCCTCCTCATCCTCCGTCACATACGCCGCTCTGTCACACACCTTCACCGGCGTCCCCTTCCTCTTCCTGCCACAAACACGCCTGTGCAGAACACACAAACACACCGCATCACACCATCAGACACACCGATACAAGCCCTGAACATGCTACTGCATTCACACACACACAAATGATTCACTCAAACACTAACCGAACGGATCACTTCATGTGTATAACAATGGAATACATGCTTCAAAAAGTCGGATATGATATCGCAGTACGCGAAAGACACAGGAGTCGATTCAGTGTTCTGACTGACCGATTCAGACTAACGACTTTGTTGATTCAAAACAACTCGGCTAACAGATACGTTCTGGCAACCTTCTGAGCAAATGTTCATTCCAGTAACGTTATTAGACCCTTCATTTAAAGTTGTCTGGTCTTTAATAACATTATTTATTCATAGCTCATGGAACATTTTTAGCTGCAAAATGTTTTAGAACATTATCAGGTCTACCTACTATCTGTTTCAGACCATTTAGAAAACATTCCCATAAAGGTTTGCACAATCACAAAATGGATGTTTACATAACCAAGAAAAATGTTTTAAAACCTGAAGAGAACATTCAGAAATATTTTCAAATCTTCATGGGAACGTTAGGAAAACATTCTTAGAACATATTACGCTAGCTGGGAGTAAAATGATAACAGTAACAAACAAACTTATTATTTTAAAAATGTGCATAATGTTCCAACTGTTTTGTAATTTAGGTATTGCATATATACAAGTATCAAATAAAGAAATACACCAAGCAAAATATCGGACACTTAATTGATACAATGTAGTAATGTAGCAATCGGACAATATTTGATACAATGTATCAATCAAATTGATACAATAACTGTAGCGTTACTGGAATCAAAGTATCGATCGATGTCCGCCGATTCGGTTTCCATGGTGAATTGTTGTAACGGTCGCTTGCACACGTGAGCGCGCTCAGCAGCAGTGTCTGTGCACGCGCTGACAGGTCTCGCGCACTCGCGCAGTGTTTTGCTAATCGTTCGAGTCGCCGCCGCTTCTGACATTAACGCGCCCCGGTAAAGCGGAACGGAAAAATAACATAGTAACGATACGCGCGGGCTCGGAGCACGAGAAAGGCGCCTTGCGGTTTAACGGCCGCGGGTTTTTCTCTCATCACGGCGTGTGCACGAGGACAACAGAACCGGACCGGCTAACCGTTAGCACGCACGCTAATCCGAGCATTCCCCCCGAAACAAACAGCACGATCCGTTTCCCCAGCGAGAGTGACTGACCCGCGCGGTGGCGGCGGCTTGCTGCCATCCCCGTCGCTGTCGAGGGTCGGGGGCTCCCGGTAATCGAACGGCGACCGCACGCTCTCCGCCATTAGCGCTGCTCCGGTGCGCATGCGCAGCAGCTCCGAGCTGGCCAGGCCCTGAGATGGGCTCCTACAGCCACTGTCATTCAATAAAACTACATTTTCATCATTTCACGACATTATAGTCAGTATTATTAATGATCGCAGCTCACAGTCACGGGAAACCCACAAATACAAAGGAATTAAAAAGAAAACCCAGGCCTTAAAAAATAGTTTAAACTCATGCAATCTTAAAAAGTCACGGGATTTTCTAAGCTCTTTTCTCAGTTACACTCTATTTTAAGAATCAGAATCAGAATTAGCTTTATTGGCCAGGTGTGCGCAAAACACACAAGGAATTTGTTGTGTTTTTTTTTAAGGTGCTCCTGGTACGTACATACATGCATACATACAGGGGTTGGACAATGAAACTGAAACACCTGGTTTTAGATCACAATTAGTATGATATTGGGCCTCCTTTTGCAGCTAATACAACATCATTTCATTGTGGGAGTGACAAATACAAGTCCTGCAAAGCAGCCAGAGGGATTTTGAGCCATTTTCCTCTTGCAGAACAGTGGCCAGGTCACTATGTGATGCTGATGTGGGAAAACGTTTCCTGACTCGCTCCTCCAAAACACCCCAAAGTGGCTCAATAATATTCAGATCTGGTGACTATGCAGGCCATGGGAGATGTTCAACTTAATTTTCATGTTCATTAAACCAGTCTGTCACCAGTCTTGCTGTGTGTATTGGTGCATTATTATCCTGATACAGAGCACTACCTTCAAGGTACAATGTTTGAACCATTGGGTGCACATAATGAAACTTTACACTCTGCTCTAACTGGTGTAATGTACAGTAAGTGAAGATTGGGCACCAGACAGCGCAAATATAGCCATGAGACCTCCAATACTATATTGGCGAGTGTTTCAGTTTCATTGTCCAACCCCTGTACATACATATCTGACATGAAAACAGAAAAGCATGTAAATGAAGTCCTTAAAGAATGTGTATGAGTCTGGAACAGAAGATTTACGTACAGATTTGTGCATTAATTCCTCTATAGACAACTGCATAAATAAAGAGATATGAGTATGTATTTACATAATGCTAGAGAAAGAGGCAATAATTAGAGATGGAGAATAAATTACAGAAATGAATTGCAGAGCACAGGTAAAGATTCATGTTTTAGCTGTTTAAGCTGGAGATGGCATGGGGGAAAAACTGTTTTTATGCCTAGATGTTCTAGTGCTCAGAGATCTGTAGCGTCTGCCTGAGGGGAGGAGTGCAAACAGGTTGTGTCCGGGGTGAGGAGTCTTTGTTTCTGGTGTCCTTCTTACAGTTTAATTATACATTAAAGTACTGAATAATATTAATTAACTAACTAACACGTACTTACTATATGGTTAGGGTTACTTGCATGTAATTATGCAATATTAATAATGTATTGTTATTATAATAGTAATTACATGTAATGTGTGTAATAAGGACACCTTAAAATAAAGTGTTACCCTTTACTCTTTTCTAAGATCCTCTCTCTCTCTCTCTCTCTCTCTATACAAAGAGTTTATTTGTAAGATAACTCAGGTTTTTTATTTTTTTTTAATTTTCCAAAATCATGTTTTTTATTATAATATCGTGTTTTTATTGTGTTTTTGTGTGTGTGTGTGTGTGTGTGTGTGTGTTAGTTAGCTTATAGTATTTTTTAGTTATTTTTGAATTTATATCAAAATAACTCAGCTGCAGTTTGATTGAGATTAATTGGAATGCACAATGAAAAAAACATGATTTTTTTTTATTTTAATTTTAATATATATATACTATTGCTCAAATAGTACAATGTTTGTTTCCTTCCAGTATATGTAACTAAATATTACTGTAATACAAACTTGTACTAAAAAAAAAAAAAAAAAAATTAAATGACAAGATAATGTATTTATAAATGCATTTCTGGTTTTCATTTTAAATGGTCACATGAACATATGTTAAATATATTAATATATAAATATATTACAATGCTATAAAGCCAGGAGATTTTATTCTAGACTTTCTATAGTAGCTTCAATATTAGATATTTTTTAAATGATTAATTCAGTGGGAAGCATGATAATCTTTTTCTTTCTTTTTTATTATTATTTTATTATTTGTTTTTCTTTCTCACATTCAAAAACTATTACACACAAAACACAGCAGGCATGCAGAGAATACTTAGACACTTTAAGTTTCATCCCATAATTTATTGATTAATATAGACATATACATGATACTGTGATCAATAATATAACAAAATAGAGAATGTGAGGAATATGAGCTGAACGTTCTGCTGCAAAGCATCATTAGTGTGTGTTTCTCACAGATAAAACCGACACAGAGTGACGTTCAGACGACAAACGTGCAGCGACTGCATTCAGATCAGACAAACAGTGCATAAACCTCCAGATACGACCACAGATTCACAGCATTCACAACTCAGAGTTAGTAGTCGGGAGCTACGCTGGTTTATTAATAGCAGAGAGAAGCATCACAGTGTTACATTTACATAACCTCTCAGTAAAAATGAATAAATAACCACATTAATATATTAATAATTCAGATTTTTGGCTGTAAGTCTATAGACTATAGTCTAAAAATAACACTACTATCTTCACTATTCAGTAATGCCTTTGATTCTGATTTAGTTCACAACGAAATCTGACTTCAATCATACAGTAATTCACAGTCTAAGTCACAGGCGGTTTGCTACATCATCCGTTAGTGCAGTAAGGAGGTTAGTAGGTTTGTTTTGCAGGTCACATAGTTGCGTTCGATCACTAGCGGCTCACTAACTAACCGGTTTTCACACTTGTATGTATCTCAGTATGTGGGTCACGTCGTTTTAATATCACTTTCATGTATGTGGAACAATTCGAGTGCAACTATTAACTGTTATTATTTTTAAATCTAACTTAAAAATTGTAAACATCAAACCTTGTTAGTGTTTGTGGGTGAAATGATACTAGTAATGTGCAGGACTTTCTTGTTTCTCACAATTCTGACAGGTCATATCTCATAATTCTGAGTTTGTATCTCCAATTCTCACGAAAAGTCAAATATAAGTCAGATATAAACTTTGTGAGAAAAATGTCCGAATTGTGAAATAAAAAGTCGCAATTGCTCATTTTACTTTATATTCCATAGTGGATCTACATCTCAAATCTTATTTATGGTTACGTGCATTAAGATTTGTCGAGTCAAGATGCGGCTATTTTTCATGCATTTTGATGCTTGACAGCTTCTGTTCACCGTCTGCTTCCACTGTTTGGAGCAGAACGGTGTGAAAATGCTTCAGCATGTGATGTTTGTGTCGTCAAAATCAAGTCTCATGGGTTTGGACTGAGAATAAATGAAGGCAGAACTCTTCTCCAGTGAAGGACTCGATACTGACCTCTGCTGCTTTCTACAGGAAAATGTCTATGATTCTTTTAACACCGACGGTAAAATCAACTAACACGTGTGTAAGTAAGGCTGAAGCGTGTGTGAAGCCCGTGATGTATTTCACAGAAGAGCCCTAATGGTTCAGTCCCGTCAAGCGCTACCGTATTAGACCTCGAGCACAGCGCGTTATTATAGATCTGCGTTTTACACAATATCAAGACCGCAGACGTATACACTCAGAAAACAGCTTGTATTTTGTCTTGTTTTCTAATAAAACCAAAAGACGAATTTAGAAGATTCCAAGCCTTGTTTTGCATTTTACCCCAAACAAATTGATTTGTTATTGTTTGAAGCATAAATCTCATCTAAAATATGGAGAGATTTATCAAACATGGGGTATAAAATAAAGTTGTTCGAAAACAAGTCTTCAAGCAAATGTGTTCTTTAAAGGCTATTTTTCAAAAAGCCATTGTTTATGCTTAGATGCTTGAGAGGTAAATCATTCGTTTTTTTCTTACCACGCTTCATACCAAATAAAAACAAATTCTGCTTGTTAATAATGGATCAGTTTCAGTCCTGAACTCGTCTTCGTCTAAACTAAAGATCTGATTTAACCCAAGCGTCATTCAGATTGAGTTCTAGACGTCTACGGTCTGGATCTGTGTTGGAGGATCTGCGCTAGTTTCCTGCACTAAACCTGGTCCTGGACTAAAAATACTGATTCTCCACTGAATATGGTGTTTAGTTCAGGAAAACAGCTCAGGATCCGTGCGTGTGGAGTCTAGAGGAGCTGCTGCTGCTGCTGCTGGCTTTGTTTCTCGCTGTGGAATAAGTGAAGGGTTTGAGAGGCAGAATCAGACCAGTGGATGAGCTCCAGCAGAACTCTGTAGTTCCAGAGTTTAGCAGCAAAACTACCAGAACCTTCCACTTCATCCTGACCCTGAAAATGACAGCAGACACAACAACATGAGACAAAACTGAGCCTCTTTACTTCTTAAGCACATGCTCCTGAACTCATTGGTGCACTCATTTGTGTCTTTTATCAAAACAAAAGTAACTTCTGAAACCAGGTGCTTTGATAATGTTCACCACCTATTGTTTTTTTTTAGATAAGTTTCTTATCCTTACCAAGGCTGCATTTAATTGAGAGAAAAAAAAATACATTAAAAACATGAAATATTATTATTTTGTTACATTTCTGTGGAAAACATGATACACTAACATTAGCCAAAAGTTTGGAGTCAGTAAGAATAAAAAACAAAAATTATTACTTTTATTCGTTAAGGATGCATTAAATTGATCAAAAGACATTTATAATGTTCCAAAAGATTTCTATTTCAAATAAATGCTGTTCTTTTGAACTTTTTATTAATCTGTGAACACTGAAAAATAAAATGTATGATGATTTTCAACAGCACAACTGTTCTGAACATTGCTAATAATCAGAAATGTTTCTTGAGCAGCAAATCAGCATATCAGAATGATTTCTGAAGGATCATGTGACACTGAAGACTGGAGTAATGATGCTGAAAATTCGGTTTTGATCACAGAAATAAATTATGGTTTAAAAGATATTCACATAGAAAACAGCTGTTTGAAATTGTAATAATATTCCACTGTTTTACTGTATTTGTAATCAAATATCAAAAACAAACAAACAAACAAAAAAAAAAAAAAACAGAAGTATTCCAAAAATTTGACTGATAGTGGATAGTGGATGGTCACTTTTCATGATCCAGGTCATTTGTAAGGATAAAATCAAATTAAAAAATCCATTTAATACACTGTTATGTTTGGAAATGAGTCACACTGAATTCACGGTGGCTTTAAACAAATAAAACTGCATGCTTTTCTTGGTGTGTGTGTATGTGTGTGTGTGTGTGTATGAACACAGCAGAGTTAAATAAAGTCATCAGCAGTCTGCATCCACAGAGGTTCTAGATAAAATACAAATTTACACACCCACTCTGTGGTCAATTTCAGGCGTCACAGGGCACAGAAATAGATGAGACGCGCACTTCACGCCAACACACTCAGATCCAGCGTAAAGTGACTTTCTGATCGCAAGCCAAACGTCTGTTCATAGGAAACGTCCAAAAACATTCATTTGCTTTACTGCGATCGGCTTCATTTACTCGCGTGTGAAGGAGAGCGTTGGTCTGCTGCACATCCTGACGTAGGAGATCCGATGGACAGTGTTGGAGGGTCTGCAACTAAAAGTAGCAACGCTACTAACTTACCTACATTAGTCAGTGTGACGGTAGTTCAGCTGTTTGAAAATAGTGCAGCTGTTACACTAACAAACTGCTTTCGCAGTGTCGTGTGACACTGCATGCAGCTTTACTACTAACGAGATGATGCAATAATTGAACACCATCTCCTAAATGTATATATACTTTTACAGGAAATATGCCTTGAATTGTCTTATTAAATTGTTACAGTATATTTTATATAACCATATATGTTATAATTTACAGCTTTTCCAGTATACTACAATAAAACATACTAGTATGTTCTAGCACGTCAAAAATCTTTGTCCAAAATCAAAAATTAAATACTAAATAAAAATTGAAACTTTATTAAATAAGAATAATGAAATTACAATTACATCAATTTAATTTAAATTAAATAAATACACATACAGTGAACTTTAAGCAAAAATAAATAAGGCATAAAATCAGCATTTATTTAGAAATTTAATTCATACTGTATTTCAGGTCACTGTTACATAAATAAAAGCATTTCGTACCCAATTCATGTATTTTTTCTCACTTTTTATTATGCTTATATTTATTGTTATATATTCCATATTGTAATATTACATTATGTATTTAATTATTTTGTGATGTACTGGTTTGTTTTATATTGTCTGCTTCATTTTATTTCATGAGGTTTTTCATTATTTTACATCCACATTTCACTGTTCTTTTATTTATTTATTGCATGACATATTTAATGTAGTCTCTATAGTATTTAAACAGATACGGCAGAATTTAATTGTTTCATGGGCGGTTGTGAACAGGTTTTCGTTTGGCTTTTCGCACAACAGCGCTGTCAGATTGTGAAAGGCCTGTGACTTACAGGAATAGGGATTTAGGGTTTAGCGGTGTGGCTTGGGAAGGGTTTGATGAGCGTCCAAATGCTTATCGCTGCTTCTATGTCAACTCCAGCGGACCAAATAATAGAGCATGGGATACAGAGTACAGGACGACATGATGGAATTAACTGAAAAAACATTCCTTTCAGGCAGCATGTCAGTGCAAACAATGAGAATGATTCAGCACAGATATCAGCAGCTATAAACGAGTAAAGCGGAGACTACAGTGAAAGAGTGATATTCAGACATTTTAAAATCTTCACCACTGGATAATAATTCTGTCCACTTGGCATATGAACAGAAGTGCTATTATTTATTGTTTGTGATTAACAGTTGTGAAATCTGCTTTGTCTACAAATAAAAGCAAACAAGTTTGTAAGTTTCACTGAATTTTGATTAAGCAACTATACTATAACTAATATAAAATACTGTCAATGGACAGAAAGCAAATATATTTTCAGCATGTTTTTAGGAATACAATTTTATAAAAAATCATGTGAGAAACCCCTCTATAAAAATCTTCAGAATACAGATACGAATAAAACTGCTACGTTTGGTGTGCTGCTAAAAACTGCCTTTAAAGATATAACTTGAAGCAATTGAAATCTACAGACGCAAACCATTAAAGTGTAACAAAATAAACACTTAAAAGTGTATTTTTGGAATCTCAAAATTGACCAGTGCATGGAAAAAAACAACAAAAAAAAAAAAAAAACAATGGTTTTGTCTGTAGCGTCTCACCTGAAATACAGTGAAAGTAAGTGTTTTTGGAATTTTAGAGTTGCTGTCATTCTATGTGTGTTAAATCTGGGGCTCCAGTTCCAAAAAAGCTTATTTTCTGACAGAAAATGACAGATTTTGTTCTATGTGTGACAACTAGCCTCGGCCCTCTCCAAACAGGCATCCGATGCTCTCTAGATATTTTCACATAGACGACTCTTTATCGAGCTGAAATTGCAGAATTTCAGTCAGCCGTGCTCAAAGTATTACATTTGGCCAGGAATGCGTATCAGTGGGGTGAAAGGCTGCACGCGTGTACCTCGGTGCACTGAAGCGGCGGGGACGGCGGGCAGCCCCCTTCTCCGTTCTCCAGCAGGGCCGCGGTGCTGTCGACCAGTTTGCCGAGCCGATCCTTCACGGTCTTCCTCAGACTTTCGTACTCTCCCTCCAGCTCCTCGCCCATCTCCTCCACCTCTCGGCTGATCAGGCACTCCAGGAGCTCCATGCAGCGGCGCAGGGCCGAGCGCACGTGTCCCACCTGCTCGGCCGTGGTCAGGGCCTCGGGGCAGAGGGCGAGGGTCACCAGACGCTCGTCGCCCGGCAGGAAGTTGTCCCGGAAGTTCTCCCGCTCTTTCTGAGGAGGAGGAGGAGAAGAGTTGTAATTAGTTATTACAGGAAAAGTGGCCCTTTAGAGGAAGATTAGTCACTCGGACCGCCCACTCGACGCTTACGGTTAATGCACCGTGATCCGTGTGTTCCCACGTGCGCACAAACCACCTGTAATTAACCAAACGGCCCTCTGAGTCACATGCACAAATGCATTCGATATCAATTATGCATCGCGTGCTACGCCACCTCTTCAGACGAACCCAAAAATGGCTCTGACGTCAGCGCTGACGGGTCACATACAGCAAACTCTGGTCAAATAATCATGCATGACTAGGAATGCAGGATAAATGTAATACAGGAGTTACTTTTAAGCAATTTCCACTCAGAAATTGCTACTATTTTTCTTGTAAAATGTACATTATGTATTACCTATCTTTTTAATTACTGTTTTTTATTAGGAAAAAACATTTCTAATGACTTCTGCTGTTGATGTCAAAAGTCATGTATAAGAATGAGCTACAGTATTTATAAATACTACAGAAATAAAATACAGTATTTCACTATTATAAAACACATTATTTAAATTTTATAAAATCTTATATTGTTTTGCTTAAATCTACTTTCTACTGCAGTCTGAGTCTTAATACTCTTTATTTCCTACATGATAAAACGGTTTAAAAATATATTTCCTACAATGTAAATGTTTTGAAATGTAGCCTAAGAAATGTGATTAATGTGGTGACATCTACATGAACTGACTGTTTATTATTCTATAATATTTACATAATGTAACATTTGATATAGAATATTTTATAATAATAGTAATATAGTTTATAATATAGTATAACTAAAAAAAAAAAAAAAAAAAAACATGTGGTCCATCAGAATGAGATATTTTGAAGCAGGAAAACCAGGATTTTCTTGAAAAACATATTCCAATAATCTACATTTACAGATGTTTTTTTTTTTTAGCATAGAAGAAATGTTTCTCATAACCTCAGTTGCTGTTGTGACAGATCAAGTGTCCAATCAAACTTTACAGTATTTCAGCAATTTCATCAGTAATTTGGCAGAAGCCATATTAGACCAGATTTACAAGTTGTGTGCTGCTTTTATTCTCAAAAACCATGACTAATACCACACTATGGGAATTATTGGTTTGAAACCACTGAGAATCGAGAGACATTTAATAAACAAACACACCAGCTATAAAGCCTGTAACTCAGTCATCTGCTGCGGGTTCTGCATTTACAAACCGGACAGTTTTTCCACTCTTTCACTATCAATCATCACTAGTACTAGTCCTGAAGCTGAGTGTGTGAATAAATCAGCCAATCAGTTCCGCGTTTGTTCGGTTGAGAGTCACTGCAATAAACCACTTTCCCATCATGAATCGATGACTATCCACATCATTAATTCAACAAATGCATAAAACGTGAGGAGGCTAGTCTAACCAGCATGTATCATAGTCTCAAACCTAGTGAGCATGACAGCATTTCTGTGCATCAAATATTTTAGCACCTTTACCGAATAACGGAGAAAAACACCAATCCGAGGCATCTGTGTGATGATTACAACGGTATATTAACGCGCCGTGATTGACAGCGGCAGTGTCGTCACGGTCGCGTGAATAACGGTAGTCGTACTCACGTAGAGCTCGAGCAGACGCGTGCATTCGCGGTGCAACAAGCGGGCGAGCGCCGCCGCTCTGTCCGTCGCTGTTCTCTCGGGGACAGACGTGTCTGGGTCCGCTGCTCCCTCCATCGCGTCGCGGCTCCGTTATCGTGTCCGTTATCGCGCGCGCCTCGAGCCTTAAATATCAGCCGCGCGTGTCCGGCCCGATCGGGGAGAGTTCGCGTCTGTGGCGCTCTTGCCGTCCGTGGGACACCGCGAGCACCGGAGGGCGTGATGACGTCACCCGCGCCGGTTCCGAGAAATTAAAAGCTCCGGGACTCGCGCCAGCTCCGTTGAAATGAGCCATAATTACAAAGCGCGTCATAATTCAGCGTGAGCGTGTCAGTGCAGTGACACACACCTGGGTTTGTTTCATCGAGCTCTTATTGTTATTTGAAATATTAGCATTATTGTTTGCACTGAAACATTTTAACAACAAAAACAACAAACTATTTTTCATTTAATGCATTTAAAAGGACAGTTCACCCCCAAAAATTAAAACTATTATTTACTCACCATCAAGTGATTTTTTTTTATTTTTATTTTTATTATTATTATTATTATTCTGTTGCACATTAAAAATATATTTTGAAGAATTTTAGTAGCCAAACACCCTCCAGTTGTTCCAAACTTCCATGAATTTCTTTCTTTCTGTAAGATATTTTGATGAATATTAACAAACAGTTTCTGGTCCCCATTGACTTCCATAGTATTTTTGTCCTTGCTAGAGAAGTCAATGGGGACCAGAAACTGTTTGTTAATATTCATCAAAATATCTTTCAGAAAGAAAGAAATTCATGCAAGTTTGGAACAACTGGAGGGTGAGTAAATGACAGAATTATCATTTTGGGGTTAACTTCAATCACTTTAATAATGAAAAAAAAATGTACAAAGCTTAAAAAAGCTTTCTGCACAGTGTTGGGGGTAACGCATTACAAGTAATGTAAGTTACGTATTTTTGTTCAAGTAACTAGTAAAGTAACGTATTACTTTTTAATTTACAAGAAAATATCTTGTATATAATATATACAAGAGTTACTTTTTCAAAGTAACATTTTTTTCCCCCATTTATTGATTGAAAGCTCTCCTATCCCCATGTTGAGAGAAATCGGGAGTAGGATGTTACTTTAATTCTACACTACATTAATTCATCTCACTTAACTTAACTTAAGTGTTCCTCAAAATGAATAAAAACAGTGAAATGCAATGTAGAATACAGTGCAAACCTGCAATAATTAAATATGTTGAAGAATACAAATATCCTTTATGTATTTAATCTCATTTTATTAACCAGTGTCTTTGCTGCTGGCCTTTGATGATCCAATTCAACCATAATAAGCAAAAACTACTCGAAACAACCTAACATTTGTTCTTTTTTTTTTATTGCTGAAGAGTGTTGAGCTCTCTTCTTCTGCATTCTTCTTCTTCTACTGTACAGACATGAATTTATTTTTCCTTCAGCCTGAGGCTTTTGGTGCTAAAGGGCTTTTACATTTGCCAAAAATAGTAATTTTTAAATTAAAAACAAACAAGCAAGCCCTGTCCAAATTTAAAAAGTAACACAAAAGTAATGTAATTACTTACTTTTATAGGGAGTAACACAATATTGTAATGCATTACTTTTAAAAGTAACTTTCCCCAACACTGTTTATCCATGCCCACACGTGTTAACAAAAGTCAAAACAAAAATAAAATAACTAATAAATAAATAAATATTTAATAAATCACATATTATTTAACCCTTTAACCCTTTAACTGTCACCGTCCACTCTGTGGGACGCCTTAGTTTACTTCACCATTTTACAAATAAATCCTAATCTAAAATCCTAAATGGCAGTTATTAAGCCTCTTATTAAGAAACCACAACTAGATCCCAGTGAACTGGTAAATTATAGACCCATTTCTAATCTTCCATTTATGTCTAAAATTTTAGAGAAAGTTGTATCTGCTCAACTGTGATATCCCTGATATCAAAAAAAATGATATATATGAAGAAATTCAGGTTTCAGGCCCCATCATAGCACAGAAACCGCACTTGTTAAAATCACTAATGACTTGCTTCTTGCGTCAGACCAAGGCTGCATCTCATTGCTAGTTTTACTTGATCTTAGTGCTGCGTTTGACACTATAGATCATGACATACTAATAGATCAACTACAAAATTATGCAGGTATCCAAGGACAGGCTTTAAGATGGTTTAGATCTTACCTGTCCGATCGCTACCACTTTGTTTATTAAAATGGGGAGTCATCTCAGTTATCACCAGTAAAGTATGGAGTGCCACAAGGATCTGTTCTAGGTCCTCTACTATTTTCAATATACTTGCTGCCCCTTGGTAATATTATTAGAAAACACGGGATTAGTTTCCATTGTTATGCTGATGATACTTCTGATACTGCTGATGAAACTTCTAAATTATCGCAGTTAACAGAGTGTGTTAAAAATGTAAAAGATTGGATGACCAATAATTTTCTCCTATTAAATTCAGATAAGACAGAGATATTACTTATTGGACCAAAAAACAATACACAGAATCTTTTGACTTACAATCTACAACTAGACGGATGTACAGTTACTTCCACTACAGTCAAAAGTCTGGGTGTTATATTAGACAGCAACTTGTCTTTTGAAAATCATATTTCTCATGTTACAAAAACAGCATTCTTCCATCTTAGAAACATTGCCAAGCTACGAAAGATGTTACCTGTTTCTGATGCAGAAAAGCTAGTTCACGCATTCATGACCTCTAGACTGGACTACTGTAATGCACTACTAGGTGGTTGTCCTGTATCTTCAATAAACAAGCTACAGATAGTCCAAAATGCAGCTGCTAGAGTCCTTACCAGGTCAAAAAAATATGATCATATTACCCCAATTTTAAAGTCTCTGCACTGGCTACCTATTAGGTTCCGCATCAGCTACAAAATAGCACTTCTTACCTATAAGGCACTTAACGGTTTAGCTCCTGTGTACCTAACTAGTATTCTACCACGCTACAATCCATCACGCTCCCTAAGGTCGGAAAACTCTGGACTTTTGGTAGTTCCTAGGATAGCAAAGTCCACTAAAGGAGGTGGAGCTTTTTCGCATTTTCGCAGTTTGGCCCCCTAACTCTGGAACAGCCTTCCGGATAACGTTCGGGGTTCAGACACACTCTCTCTGTTTAAATTTAGATTAAAGACTCATCTTTTTAGCCAAGCATTCAAATAATGCATCTCATAAACTTTTCCTGCAGTTATATCCGATCAAATGCTCATTATTAATCTTTTAGCTCTGGTTGAACAAATCTTTCTTTGCTTGCTTTAAACAGCAGCTACGCTAATTATGTTCCTATTTGTTCTCTGTTTCTGCCATGGGATTGACATCCCGTGGTAACTAGGAATTCACAAGCTCCAGTCTGGATCCAGAACACTTAAGAAGAGATGATGCCAACCCCTCAGAGGACTTCAGATGATGCCAACCCTGAAACAACATACAGCACTACCGAATTTTGCTATTAATTTATGGTGTTCTTTGTCAGTTTGATTACGTCATTAATTGATCTTTACCATACATCTCGGTCATATGTACATCAGTTTGACATAGTCACCATTAGTAAGCTACTACTAAATATATTGTAAAAACTTTAATTTGGTGTAAAGTTGCTTTGCAACGATATGTTTCGTGAAAAGCGCTATACAAATAAATTTAAATTGAATTGAATTGAATTAATCATGACAAACTATATATCACTGGGAAGGTCTAAGACTCCTAAATAGATATTTTGCCACTCTTTTGTGTTACAAATTATGTAGGAAAAGTAATAGATTAATTTATGACAAGAGTTCTGACCTTTGCCACAAAAAGACTTTCTTTGTTGCCTTTTTACCTATCATGAAATAGAAATCTTAAGAAATTATATATCACCTGAAAACTTAAAATCTCAAAATTCATCCTTTGAAATCCATTTTAAAATCAGACATTGCATTACCATGGAAACTGTAGATCAAAATCATATTACAAAATGTTTTCATTCATGAATTATAAAAATTTAACTCTGGATAGTGCGTTTTCATATCTATGTTCAAGATAGGGAGTGACAGTTAAAGGATGAAGTTTGCATGTAAAAATGTTCAAGGCCTCCAGTGTCATTTGCTTCCAGTTATTTTAGCTGTACAAAAACAATTTCTTATCATATTATTGTCATTTATTATCAGAATATTAAACACACTGGTTTGTAATGCAAATACCATTTATTGCACTTTGTTATGCTTCTAGTTAGTCTTGCACGTTCACAGAAAAAAAGAAACAAAAATCCCACAAGATATACTCAATATTACTGAAAAACCACCAAAAACATGTTTGAAAATGGAAAACATCCACTGATGATGGCGAGATCATGCATTAGCATACTAAAATATAATTGCTTTTCAGCAATAAAGCAGTGTTTTGGCCAATAGAAGTCATCGTATAACACTACAACGTACTTGGCCTGACATTTCTGAAAAACATCTTTCATAATATAACGCCTCTTGTCTTGTAACGTTGGTGTGGTTTTATTGTGATTTTTGTGAAGATATTGAATGTCAGTTTGAAGAGCAGAATACAAAAACTATAATTTCGCAACGTTTGGGTGTTTGAAACCAACATACAAAACCACTGCTAAAGAAAACCTGCGCTGATCTCACATATTACTCCTGCCTTGGACACAAAAGTGTAACTAAATAGTGTTCTGTCATGATGAACTTGTTGCCCCAGGGCCACAGACACTGCTCTTTGTGTGTCATACATCTGTTTCACAATAAAACATCTACTAAGTGACAGTTTATTCACTTCTGTCAAGAGATACAAAAGGCAGGAATTTGCACTTTGTCACAGCGTGTCTGTCCGAAACTAGACTGTATTATTTCACACCCACAAACACTTACTTAGCTAAATGCCAACAAGCGACAGTCCTGTTATGCTCTCATATAAAACATACTTTTTAATGACTACAAACTGACTGGCATTCCACCCAGCTAGTCAAATCAAGCAGATGCCCAACGTGAATTGGTGCGGCACACATTCACAAACCATGAAGAAGACTACACAAGATAAAAGAAGTAACACTCAAAGCTACAATAAATCTTCACTTTTACATCTCTGTACATTTTTTTTGTTTGTGGGTGCACTATCCCTTTAAATACCAGATCTATATAATCAGAAAAGATGTGCAGTAAGTATATAATATGTAGCATATGTCTATAGACAATAAATATACATAGATCTGGAAATAAACGGATTACGCCTTTAAGCTATTAATGAAAAACTTCAAGGGGTGCGTGATATCCTCTCTGATGGATATGAAATACAAGAGCTGATTTGTTAAGTTCGTATCAGTATTGTATCACTAGAGGGCGCCATGCATATTTCCAAACGCCGCTTTACTGACCCTGCAGTCTGAGTGTGATCACGTGACCTGATGATCTCACACTCAACAATATCATCACTATCATGTGATTTTGAAAATGATACATTTCAGCCTATTTTAACCTACAGACAGACGAAACAATTGAGTGACACACCCAACGCAACAATAATATCTACAACCTTATTTTAGAATATACTCCTATTATTATTAATGTTTTGAATAAAAACAATTGAAAATTGGTTATTTTCAGTTTTTACTTTGTGCTTGTAACTTTTTTTTTTTAAACATATATTATACTGAATATACGTCTGCAAGGTAAGATACAATATACAGATTTTCTGATGGGTCATTAGATTTGCCATTACCTCGACCGGAAATGTGCCCTTTTTTGCGGACACACATCTTTTTCAGTCTCGAAGCCCCACTGTCGTCTATCCTGAACAGTGACGTCAAAGACATCAGATAGGACCATTGAGAAAAATGCCGGTCACCAGGCAAAGTATCAAAAAAAATGTGGAATTCCTGCCTTCATACACAGACTGCATGCAATACGTCAGTGAATTGCACAATTAGGCCCTGTTGAGCAGCTGAGACAAAATGCAGATACTGTGATTTCACGGGTGTTTTATCGCTGCATCTACTGCACAGAGCAACGGCGGTGATGCATGTGAATACAGAATACACAGATCGAGTTCAGACCATGACAGGGGTCACATGAGTCTGAGTGATCTAAATATGGCAAATCAGAGTCCCAGGGAACCAGTGAGGAAATAGAAGTGTACTTTTTAGATGTGAAATCAAAGCATTTTTGCAGCAGAACACACACACACACACACACACACACACACACACACACGTCAACAGCGAACATCAAAGGCACCTGAACTTATTCCAAAAGTTGACCTGAAAGTCTGAAACACATAAAAACAAAAAAAAGGAAGACTATGAGATTGTAAGATTTGTCTCTATTTGTTTGTGTGCAAATTTCAGTGCGGCACTGGAAGAAAAACTGACAAAGAATCACTTGATCAGTGACACTTGATCAGTGATTTACATGAGATTAGTCACTAAAATTACAGCACAATCTGAAGTATTTCCCCTTTATTTAAATATCATAAAATTTACTTGTTTCACATTTTCATTTTCAAGTTTAAATTAGAGTTTGTATCCCAGACTTTCTCACGTGGACTTTGTGAAAAATTACAACTAGACATCAACACATTTCTGCCGTTAATTGATTGTGTTAAAAACTGCAAGCTTTTGTATTACACGTTTTCTCATTTGTTTTTTAAATACAAGAATAAGCCATTATCTAATTCAATATGTACTAATTTCCAGATATTTACAGGACATGAATCTAATGCCAGGTTCAAAATTCTTGTTTGATTTTGTTGCCATATTACAGTTAATCACTCCATAAATCAGGAAATATTGTCAACAGACGAAAAGTCACCATGTTTTTAGGAAGAAATGTTAAATACAAATCAATGTGACTGATATATGAAGTAAAATTTTAGGGGAATAAAACTGTCAATTTTGGTGTGTGTGTGTGTGTGTGTGTGTGTGCTGCTGAAGTGAAGAAACAAACTCATTTTGAGAAACAACCTTTAAATATATGTACTGCAACTGAAAACTACAAATGCAAATATACAAAGTGCAAAAATAGTCAGGTAATTCATGTTTAATTAATGCACAGATAATCACAAGTTAATGTATAATTCATGAAAAACTAAACCATTTATTAATGATTACTACATCAGCAACTAATGAACTTTCTATATGATTCATAGATTAAGTAATCAATAACTTGTTATTAGTTAAATGTGTCACATAATGTATTAATTCCCTAATAACTTATTTTATTAACTAATGATGTAAATTCATATGTTAATTACCATGGTGGTCAAAGCTATGTACTTCAACGTCCAATGTCCAGCTAATGATTTGCAAATGTATCATTATGTTGTGACGTTACTTGTTGAGGCACAGAACTATTAACTAATTGTTAAGTAATATGTCATTGTGGTTATGGATATAGAATTAGTTAGTCATGTGCCTCATTGAGTTGGAGCCATGCATTTCAACTTCCAGTTGTCTGCTTTAATTAATCTTTACCTAACGATTTGCAAATGTATCATTATGTTGTGACTTTACTTGTTGAGGCACATGACTAACTAACTAATTCTAAACAGTTAAGCATGAATTAATGCATGTTTGTGCACCCGTATTGTAAAGTGTTACAGAGGGAAATAAAACTGCTAAGTTTGGTGTGTGTAATAGGCCTAACAGTTGAAGTGGAGAAACAAACTCATTTTGAGAAAACCGTCTTATGTAAAATAATCTACAGATGCAAATAGATAATGTGTAATAAAACAAACACTTGAAAGTACATTTTGGATATTTTCTTTCCGCTTCTTTAAAACGACATGTTCTAAAAAACAAAATAGCCCAAAATCAGGGGATGCAAAATGACGCATTGTCTTGCCTTAATACATCAGAGTTATCTAAGAGAGATGTGATAAAGTCACTCAAATCAACTGATATTCAGATCCACAAGAGTCACCTGCATTTGACTCACTCATGAGCAATTCTGATAACCTTCATCCCCGAGAGAGGCGGAAGTCATTCATAACATGCTGATCGGGGATTAGGTGAAGTTTATTTTTAGTGCAGCAGATCTGACGAACGAACACTCGGATAGACACCTACAAACAAACCCAAACACGTTCCCCGTACATGCACACACACATGCAGGAGCTTCCCACGCATGTGAGCATGAGCCGTTCACATGCACTACCACATTCAATGGCAACCGCAGGGTGTGGTGATGAGGAATGAGGTCAATCTGCAGTATTTTTTCCGTTTATTTCCTTACTGAGATTGAATAAATAAATAAATGATATCTCGTGTAACCAGGTTTATATCAAGAAGAGATCAGATTGTGTGGTTTACTGGAGAGTCGTTGGATTTGCATTAATAACTGTGTTAAGTCCTTGTTACATTTGTTACGGTAACAGCATCACCGAAGGAAAATCATGCTAACACTGTCGCTATTAAACTAATTTAATATTTTTCATGCAGAAATTGTTGGTACATTTTACAAATAATCACAAAGAAACTGCAAATAACACACTGAATTAGACATGAAATTTGAGAAAGACTGATTTTGCTGAGTTAGATGTGTTCTTGGAACAACATTTTAATCCAAAAATTTAATCTTGACCACATCCCTACACCTAAACCTAACCTTACCCATGAGTAATCCCTAAAATCAGAGGAAATGATAGATGAATAACACTGGTGTACAAGCACCAAACACTGATTGTAAGCCTAAAAACTATAAACTGTTTTTTTCAAATCTGATTGGTTAATCACCATGTTGTTCCAGGGTCAACAGAGATGTTGATCCAGGAACATGTCGTACTTGGTAAAATCAGGTTCTGCGTATTTCCTTGTCAAACTTTCATAATCTTTGTTTTATTGACAACTTAGTTTTTTTGTTTGTTTGTTTGTTTGTTTTTTTGTGCTGACAAAAAAAAAAAAAAAAAAAGAAAAGAAAAAAAAAAGGAAAATATATGCTGACCAACTTGACACGGAATAACCTGAGGACAAGGATTCAAGTCTTAAGTAACACATTATGTCACCTAAAACTTAGAAGACAATAAATGACAAATATAGAACATTCTAGCTTTTATTTTCACAGCTTTTGTTCTTATAATAGTGTGCATGCTTACAGCAGGGAGATTCTGAAAACACACTTATTACTCTGAAAGCATCGATGACGTCAAGCGTCAAGCCTCAGAGAATGAGAACTGTGTCCAGAATTTCACTTCAGTTTGTTATGTTTTGTTTGAAATGCATGAGCCACACCAGTTGCGCAGCACGCTAATCCACCTACACACCAGCACTTATCATAATCAATTGACTTCAAGGTTTCATTATCAGTGCTCTTCAGCATGAAAGGAGACAGACAAAAGAATAAAGGGCCATAAGCATTTGACGTATTGGCCAGACAGATATATATTCTTCGAAAACAGAAGAGGTAATGAAGCGGGTTGATGACCTTGCCTCTCAAAACGATGATATAAAATGTTCTTTTCAGTAGTTTTTGTGTAAAGATTCAAGCTGATAATAAATACCTAGACAACTCCTCATCTCTACGGTGTCTTCATTTTCAAAATTGATATGCAGATGCTCCTTTTACATTTGTCAAGACTGCTGATTCATCTTAAGAACCTCTTAAGAGTCTACTCACTTTGTTTGCCAAATGACAGGTGCTTAAAGTGTCATTTACCCTCAGGTGAAGTGTTTGAGATGTACAGTAGGGTGTCATTAGACTACCAGAAAAAATGATATGTATGTGAATGAAACGTCTATGTGGTTTCACGTACACACAGGCCCTAAAGAAAGATTCTTAAAGTATGTCTTACAAGAAAACACTCTTTCAGTCTTTCTACTTTCACGTTTAATTAAATACATGGTCACGCTTTATTTTAAGGTCCAGTTCTTGCTATCATTAATAAACCATTAACCACTTTGCCTCAATAAACTCGTAATTTAGTGCTTATTCACAGTCAGTAAGGTAGTTGTTACGTTTAGGTATTAGGATTAGTTATGTAGAATATGTTCATGTAGAATATGTGCTTTATAAGCGCTAATAAACAGCCAGTATGTTAATAATACGCATGCTAATAAGCAACTAGTTAATAGTGAGAACTGTTCCCAAAGTGTTACCAAATGTAATTTACTTGTAATTATTTGTGAAAACTACTAGCAATTTCTTCGTAAAAATGTTCACAAAATTATTTTCAGTGTTGTAAAAACACCAGCTACTGCAGAGAATAAGCATAAATCTATCCATCCGTTTCCAAACCACTCGTAAATATATCTCCGCCCGCTGAAAGCCTTAAAAAGATAGCTCAACCAATAATGATCATTCTGTCATCATTTGCACACACACCCTCATTCATTCCAAACCTGTACGACTTACTTTCTTCTGTGCGACATAAAAGAAGATATTTAAAAAAAAAAATGCTTTTTTTTTGGAATGAAAGTCAAAGGTAACCAAAACAGGTGACAACATTCTTTAAACTTCTTTTGTTTTCGGTAGTAGAAAGTCAGTCGTACAGGTTTGCAACGACATGAGGGGGAGTCAGTGTTCATTTTCGGGGGAATTAATATTCCATTAATGTGGACTGTGATCTGAATGTATTTCTCGGATTCACTGTAACTTTGCCGGCTGTAACATCTGTAACATGTGTAAGGGCGTAGCTCTGCTCGCATGGATGGTTACATTGCAGTAATGGTTCAACACGTGTTAACATGAATGGCAGCTAATTGCCACTTCAACTTTGGCAGTATAAAAAACGGAGCCCAAAATAACACACCTGTTTACAGGTGACCGTGAACGCCTGACTGAACCAACAAGAACATTCATTCATTCATTCTTTTTATTTATAAAGCACTTTACAACTGCACCTGCAGACCAAAGTGCTGCACAATCAACATAACATCAACATACAATAAATAATAAATAAATAAATAAATAAAACACAGATGCTAGCCCAAATCCTCGAAAGCTAATGACAAGAAATAATTTTTTACCCCAGATTTGAATGCATTTATGGATGTAAACTCTGTAATCTCAGATGGAAGGCTATTCCAAAGCCTTGGACCTGCAACAACAAAGGCCTGGTCTCCTTTCAGCTTTAAATGAGGGACAGTGAGAAACAACTTACTTGATGATCTTAAAGACCTTGACCTACAACACATTGCAATAGCCCAGACGGGACAATATAAAAGCATTAATAACTTTTTCTAAATCTTTCATCGACAAAATGGGTTTTAATCGAGCAAGAGACCTAATTTGGAAAAAACAACCTGCTGGTCGAACATTGTTTCAGCATCATCTGTGGCCTGCATTTAAAAACAGAATTAGGCAGAAATTGAAGATTTATGTACTTGAATTGATGTCAAATTTCTATCCATCTGGAATTTTTAATCCATTTTTAACATAAACGAACAAAATTAATGTGCTAATATTTATCAGCCATATTTCAATGAAACACTCAAACCGCAGCATAGCTTATTTACTTTTCGCATTCATTGGGGGTAGCATATTACGAGTAACGCGAATTACGTAATCGGATTACTTTTTCAAGTAACTAGTAAAGTAATGCATTCGTTTTTAATTTACAATAAAAAATCTTAATAGAATAACTTTTTGAGTCGGTTCTGTGCTCTTCTATAACTGCCTGGTTTGGGGCAGCCAGCAAATCAGATATAAGAAGATTGCAATGGACTGTTGAAATGATCCTTTCAGGACAGCTGAAAGGATCATTGGTGTGCAACTGCCCAACAGGACTTCAGGACTTGTACAACTCCAGAATGAAGAAACGGGCAGGAAACATCATCATAAACCCCTCTCACCCCAGCATACATATGCATATTTCTATACAGCTGCATATAGAGTAAATAATGCACAAATCTGTATATAAATTTTCTGTTCCAGATTCATACACATTATTATTATACATTGTTAAGTCTTTAAATGTTCTGTTCTCATGTCAGATATGTATGTATGCATGTATGCACCAAAAGCTCCTTGAAAAAACACAAATTTCTTGTGTGTTTGCGCACACTTGGCGAATAAAGCCAATTCTGTAAAGCTAGTTACTTTGTTTTCCTTTTATTGACTGACAGTTCTCCTGTCCCCATATTGAGAGAAATTGGAAATGCGGAGGCATTGTGTAAACTTGATGTTACTGTAGTTCTAGACTAAATGTGAACATGCATTAATTCATCTCACTCAGAAAAAAAAAAAAAAACTGATTCAGTATTCATCAAAATGAATTAAAACAGTGAAATGCAAATTCAGAATATGACGTAAACCTGCAACAATTAAATATGTTAACACAAATATCCTCTATGTATTTAATCCCATTTTATTAGCCAATGTCTTTGCTGCTGACCTTTGATGATTCAGTTCAACCACACTAATAAGCAAAAATGATTTTAACTAACATTTGTGCTTCATAGATTTTTTTTATTGGTGAAGAGTGTTGAACCTCATTCTCCTGCTTTCTACTGTATAGACGTGAATTTATTTTTCAAAATAGAACTTTTTTATAATAAAAACAAACAAGCAAGCCTTGCCCAGGTTTAAAAAGTATCACAAAAATAACACAAAAGTAACGTAACTGTCCCGTATCATGTGAGGAAGGGGCGAGCAAAGACGAAGGTCAAAGATAAAGTCTTTATTATAATCCACAGGTAAATCCAAAAATAGGTAAATCCACAGCAGGAGGGTAAAACCACGCATACATTGACGAGACCGGACCACAAACACAGCACTGAAGGCAACTTAAATAGACAGGATAATGATACACAGACAGGTTGTCACACTGTTTTGTGTTTTTTTCCCCATGTATGCCCTTATTTGGTCTTTCCTGTTCCGTCTCTAATTATTACGTCACTGCTTAATCGATTTCACCTGTCTCCCCCTGATTGGTCTGTGTATTTAAGTTTGGTTGTCGGTTATTGTTTATGTCTCTCCCGTTTATTCTAAGTGTTGTCGTGTCTGTTTACGTTGGATTCCCTGCTGTTCCTGTCCGTTCCTGCTCGTTGTGTGGATTGTCTAATAAATGTGCACATTCTGGGCCTCCTCGTCTTCACTCCTCATTCCCCGCACACCACGACGCTGAAACAGGTGTGGGTGATTAACTAATAATGACTTGACAACGACAGGAACAGAAAGGACCAAATATGGGCAACAGAGAGAGAAACCAACTGAAAACGGTCCACAGGGGTGTGACATTACTCCCCCCTCCCGGCAGGCGCGACCTTGCGCCGTAGAACAAAACAAAAAAACAAGGAGGATGCTCTGGTGGAGGACGGATTCCCAGGAGGAGGACAACAAACAAAGCCCAGGGTGGTGACGACGGAGGAAGGAACCAGGGGGGAGACAGCAGAGCATCTTAAAGCAGGGACCAACGGAGGGAGGAGCCATGGTGGAGGATGGGCTGACGATTTCAGGGGGCCGACCGATGGCAGCGGAGCAGGTGGAGGTGGAGCCCGAGGCGGAGACGGAGAGCCAATGATCCTGGGCGACACCGAGGATCCAGAGGCCAAGGCGGAGCCCAAGGCTCTGGCGACCGAGGTGGAGATCCGGAGGTCCACTGTGGAGCCAGAGTGACAGAGGACTGAGGCGGAGCTGAAGGGAGGAGCCCAACGGAGCTGGTGGGATGGAGCAACGAGGCACAGCCGTAAGAGTGGAGTCCTGAAGCGATGGCGGGATGACGACCGACCAAGGCGGAGCCAGAGGGACGAGGGAGCCCAGTGGAGCTAGTGGGCCGACGGGCAACAGTGGAGATGAGGGAGCTGAGAGCCGGGGTGTAGCCGCTGGGTCGGAGGGCCGAGGCGGAGTGCAGGACTCAAAGGCTGGAGGCGGAGACTAGGGATCCTCCAGCCATAAGCAGAGGGCTGTCAGGTGACAACGGTGATGGGACTGAAGCAGCAGGGACGATAGGAGTAGATAACAGAGGGAGGGTGGGTGGAAAATCCAGGCAGGCAGATTGTTCAGGGCAGGCAGGAAGTTCCACATATATATCCTCAGGGAAATCAATCAAATCTAGTTCAGGTAAATCCAAAAGTAGGTAAATCCACAGCACAAGGACAGGAACAGGAAGGACCAAATATGGGCAACAGAGAGAGAAACCAACTCAGACAGTCCACAGGGGTGTGACAGTAACGCATTACTTTCCATATAAAGTAAATAACATCAGTATTTATTTTTTTATGGAGCAATGCAACATTGTAATACATTACTTTTAAAAGCAGCTTTCCCCAACGCTGGTCATGTGTGTTATAGTCAGAATTGCAAGATATAAACTTGGCGACAAAATGGTGAGATATAAACTCCCGATTCTGCATTTTTTCCTTTATAACTTGCAATTTCAAGTTTATATCTGCGAATTATGTGATGTCAATACGCAATTGTAAGGATTAAGTCAGAAATGTGACTTTTACCTTTTAAAATTTATTTAATCAGTCGCAGAAACAGGCTTCCATATGAATCCGTTCATTGTAAAAACACATTTTTTAGTGAATAAGTATGAACATGGCTAAAATATGGCTTGCTGTGGAAGCAGCAATCTTCAATTAACGTTGGATTGATTGATTATAAATTTAAGAACCTTTATTCAGTTTATTACGACCATTACAGAAATCTGATCTGTTTTATTTCTATATGACTGCCAAATATGATCACAGTGAGTTTATTAGTTTGTCATCCAAACAGAGGGAAATTTTATAGGCAGGTTAAATACATAAATCTTATGTTTCAGCAAAACTATGTGTGTGTAACAAAAGAGGTGTGGGAGGAGGACGTTGGTGCGACCTAAAACGCTGCTTCCTCCAGATGCTGATGGATGTTTGGCTGTTTTCGTCAGGTTTGTGCGGTTAAAGTCACCTGCTAGCATGAAAGTCCCCCAGGCGTTTGGAGATTCGCCAGCTGATACAGTTCATCAAAACAGTTTGGACATTAATAACAACAACAGCAGGGAAAAATGATCTTATCAGTCATTTTCCCCGATCAAAGCCTGACGGATCAATGGGAGGGTTCACTATAGTGCAGATTTTCATGCAGTGAATGATCTTACTGTAATCAATCTTGTGAACCCCCTTCACCCACCCACCCGTTACTATGAGGAAATGTTTGTGTTTTGTGTGGAGTATGAGAGAATCATATGAATGTTGACTTCCTGAACACACCCTGTTCAATGTACTGATGTCTCTTACCAGCATAAAGAACTGAAAACAAAGTTTCAGAAATGTTTCAATTAAAATACAAACAAGTATAAAGTCTTTGGTAACCAAGTACACTTGTACACACAAGATCTGTCTTCAAACATTATAAAGCACATTACAAGGCATAACTAATGCTAATTAAAACTATGCATATAATGCATTATATATTTAAAGGCTCATTTAAAGTAAAGTTATATAGTTATAGTTACAGTATAAATATGAATTCATACAATGTACATTTTATATTGCACAATTGCTCAGTAGAATAAAGCTCTATATTTTTTATTTCTGCATTTTTACTTAACATACAAACATAAAGCTTACAGAAATACTTAATTCTACATATTACAGTTTTTCTCGATTGCTAAAACACTATAACCAGTCTTTTGAACCCTGCTTTAACACATTAGTCCGATTTGGTGAACTGCTACTGCAAAACGCTACACACAAATCCCTACATTTCTCAGTGCTTATACCATGTGGTCACTTAGAAAGCACTAGCATTTGATATTGTTCACTCAAGTCTGCAAAGTTTGAGCTCAATTAGCACACAATTACCCAAGTGGAAACACTAGGAGTCAAAATTGATCACAAATCAATCAAAACCTTCGATGGAAATAAAAGGGCCAACGTCAGCTTACTGTTTGGTGTATTTCTCAGATCAGAAATTAAATTCTCAAAACTACTTGTTCAACCTCCACATCTAATCACTTGTGCACATCATAAAATGTTTCTAATTTTTTTTGAACAAGTTGCACTTGCTTTGGTACGTTCATGCAGCTGATTATACAACTGATTTGCCTGCGGTTTCCTACATTATCAGTTCCTATTGTCATGTTGCTCAAAATGTATTACATGTATATAGTTCTCTGTGCTATAGTCTTACCCCTCAAAACATCAAGTCATTAGCTCATCGTATATGTCTTTACAGTAAATGCTACATCTTTGATCTAGTTGTCATAAACTGTCAAGCATATTCTACACATTTCTATTAGACTTTTTGTAAATTTGCCATGAATTGTTGAAGTGAATATTGACTTAGACTACATATCAACCAATGATAAAGCAGTTCTCTGAAATAGCTCAAAGGTACATCTCAACATCTCATGAACCTTCAATTGGAAAGCATATATAGACATATATATATATATATATATATATATATATATATATATATATATATATATATATATATATATATATATATATATACATATATAACACAAGAGTTACAAATACTGACAGTGGACTTTCTTATTTATATTTCCGCCTTTGCCCATATTTCTTTTTCTTTTCTATTTCACAATGACTTTGTAATGTATTTTCATTTTATTTTCTTTTTTATCTTGATATTTTTTTTGTCAGGCCACAAGTAAAAGTGTAACTATGAATCCTATCTGGTCTTTTTCAATCAATGGATAATACAGTAATGTGTAATTTCGAAGAAGAAGAGTAGGAGGAGAAAGAGGAAGAGGACGAGAAGAAGGAGGAGGACGACAACAACAACATGGAAGAGAAAAAGGAAGGGCAAGGGCAAGAAAACAAGCAGTCTCATATATTTTAGTTGATGCATGCCAGGGTTGGATCAGGCACGCAAGAGGATTTTACCCCCGCTGCCTGTCCAGGGCCAATTTAGCCTGTGATGTTAAAGAGGTTCTTTTGCCTGTCCCAGACCAAAGACAGGATGCTGGGGCAGAATGCAGTTTTTCACATTTTATTAAAACACTAAACCCCATTCTCTAAACCAAATTATCAATAACCTAAACCAATTTGTCAAATAAATCACTCTTTCTGCAAAGCCTTAAACAAGTTTAGGCAGTTTAGGCACTGTTTGCAGATCTCATGCACTCTTTTTGCAATACACCCAAAACATTCTCACTCATTAAGACACAGTTTGCTCTGTGATGAACTTGTGATGCGAAACCCTAAACACAAGAAAGCAAAAGTTAAGCACAACTGCAACACGACTGTCATCGTTTACACACAATAATTCAAAATATACAAAATATAAGCCAGTGGAAAGTGCACAGAAGGCAAGGGTGCATCTGTCAGTCTGAGAGGTACAGAAGAGTGTGAATACGAGGGTGAAAAAATATATATATATATACTGTAAGATGATATTACTGTACAGTATATAGTAATCACACCTAAGAAAGAAATCATACCCAAGTTTGGTGAAAATACCAAAAAAAAAAAAGAAAATGTCTAATAAATGATCTGTAGTGCCTATAGTATTGACTAAAGTGTGTATGATTTGAAAGCTTTGTTTGATTTTGAGTACAGGTGAAATGGTTTTGAAGCGATTGTTTGATTTTGCCAGAAGAGTCAGGGGTTCTGTGAATTTAGTTTGAACATTTGGATTTGTGTTTAAAGTTATGAGAAAATGAGTGATGGTTTCAAAAAAGGTGTTTTAGTATTTCAGAAAAACTGTAATTATATTTGTTGTTGTTTGCTGTTTTGTGCTGTACTCTACAGTACGATAAATTAAGGATTAAAACACTTGCAAATGCATACATTTGTTGTGTTCATCATGTGATTTATTTTATTTTATTTCCCCAAGCAACACTTAAAACACTTATTGTAAAACTGTGTGTGTGTTTTTGAGGGTTTGTGTGTCATGTCTGAGAGCAAAGTTCGTTTTGAGTGGAGAGCTTCATTTTGACGTGAATATAGTAAGTTCGGGGAATTGAGTTAGAAGTTACGGATTTGTGTTTAGAGTTTCGCAAAAAAAGAGGCATAATTTCAAGAAATGTGTTTAAGCAATTGAGAAAAACTATAAAGGTATATTAGCATATTTGTAATAATAAAAATCACTTCCAGTACTAAATCTAATCGATACAAAAGACAAAATGTCCTTTTAGTTATACGACTGGTTGCATGTATTTCATATTTATTCATTTAGAATTATATTTAGCTTATTTTCGAACATGTTTTAAATTTGCAAAGCAAATCACTTAACATTTCTTTTATGTATTTTGTGCATTTTAACTATGCACTGAATATAAATTTAAATGATAGAATTCAATTATGTGTATCTTATCAGGTATAATGTATAAAAACCCCATCTGCATGTTTTCCTGCTGCTCTCAGCGTACGTATTATGATAACACAAAAACGCCATTGTGAGAACTGTTGCGAAACATCGAAGATATTTGCATAGCAGCTTTCCAAAATGGGAAAATTCTCACCCGACAGGTTCATCTCCATGTTTCTCTCACCACTGAAATGCTGTGTTCGTTTCTAGAAATCGAAAAGGTTTGAAAACATTTCTCTTCACTTACAGCAATTTGCTTTAAATGTACTGTGATCAATGAAGAGGGAACCTTCAGTTTTGGGGCAAAGCATCTTCACTCCATGATCTCTGAATAAATCTCATCACTTTTTTTTAAGTTCTCATCTGATGTGGTAAGTAAAGAAGTATTTTAAGAATGTGATTTCTATCTATGCCATTTCCTCTTCACAATTGCTAACTGCTAAAGCTAAAGCTAAAGCTAACTGCTGATGGAGTTTGTGTTTGATTTGCAAAATATATTGTACACTTGAACACCGGTGTCTTATTTTATCAATAAAAGTGTGAGGAAAACTGTGTCAGCTGGTTATTTCGTGTTTGTGGTAAACGAGATCAACATATAGAGGTGTTTTGTAACTAAAACCAGATTTCTTTATTTGATAAATTTACATTAATGAAACTGTATACACCGTGTAATGTGTGATCTTCTTTGAACAACATCACAGACAGGATTATTTTGGTATGTACATTTAAATTAATCATTTGGTACAATGCACTTTTTTTTGCACAAACATGTTTGTACTTATATTTTAAAAAACCTGCATGTTATTACACCTGTTGTTATAATAATTATTATACTGTCGCACTGTACACAATAATTACGCTGCTGACACATCCCTTACACCTTAACCCACCCATACCACCAAAGCTATCCCTGTCCCTATTCCCACCCGTATTACACCTCAACAGCAGCACAAGTGTTTTACAATGCAATACGAACACTGTAAGTACATTGTACATATATTTTGATGTTAAGGCCATTTCATATAAAGTGGGACCAAAATGTATTATTAAAAACAATAGTAATCAAATGAATGCGCAAAACAATTTAATGAATCTTTTAAAAAGTAAGCTAGTTAAAGTTAAAATTTTACAATTCTTTTTATTTTTTTTTGGCAAAGAAAGTAGTGCATGCCTTTCACTGGCTTACAAAAAAATAAAAAACAAAAAAACGTATTTTTTAAATTATATTAATTTAAGGGGGGGGGAATATCATCAAAATTCATTAAAAAATAATGGTAAAAAATCTATATTTTTATTGTAATTATTACTTTAAGTACATTCTGTTGTATTTTTTTTTTCTCAAGACTTTTTCGAAACTGCACTGTAAAAAACAATTTGTTGAGTCAACTTAAAATAATTTGTAACCTGGCTGCCTTAAAATTTTAAGTTCAGTCAACTCAAAAAAAGTTTATTCAACTTGAAATGTTAAATTATACTAAGTGACAACTTAGATATTTGAGTTGAATCAACTTAAAATTTTAAGGCAGCTGGGTTACTTACCTATCTGTTAAGTTTAGCAAACACAAATATCTAAGTTGTTACTTAGTACAACTTAACATTTCAAGTTGACTAAACTTATTTTAGTTGTCTGAACTTAAAATTTTAAGGCAGCAGGGTAACAAATTATTTTAAGCGGACACAACAAATTGTGTTTTTTTATTTTTTACAGTGTGGCTTCTGATTTAATCAAAAGATTAATCTGATTTGCATAAATGCTTTAGCAAATCAGTTGTGAAAACATCAAATGAATGATATTATCAGCAGGCCGAATTCCAGCCCTAGTGTAGAATGTGTCTCTAGGTTTACAAAGAAAATTAAACAAATGCAGAGATGTCAGCACCTGAACCTGTGGAGCGATTAGAATCAAATATGACAAAACACCTGTTGACATGGTGAAATATTTGCTTTTCAGATTTGGTGAGCATGCAGGATACCATGGGGCGTAATGCAGCATTCCTGCTCTTCTGGGGTGAGTTGTGATCAATGCGTTTGTGTCAGACTAGATGTGATGACGCAGAAGGGTGACAGTTACATCAGAAGGATTCTAAATTATTTCAGTGGATCTGTTTATATGCCAGATCTCATGTACATGACCAGTCAAAAGTTCAAACACACTTTTATAATATTTGTATGGCAACACTTTAGATTAGAGAACATGTATCCACTATTAACTAACAGTTCTACATCAATAAACTCCTAATTTGCTGCTTATTGATGGTAACTAAAGTAGTTGTTGTAGTAGCAGGTGTGTATAGGTATAGGTATTAGGGTTAAGGGATCCAATATATGGTCATGCAGAACAAGTGCATTATTATCTGCTTTATAAGTATTAATAAACAGTCAGTATGCTAGAAACATGCATGCAAGAAAGCAACTAATTTATCATGTTCCCTAATATAAAGTGTTACCATTTTTTTGTTAAAGTAATGAAAATTACGATATAACTCAAATAGAACTATGAGAATGATTTCATGAGCAAACCGTGACAAAATGTAGCTTTTTGCTGCTCCTTCATCTGCTCTAATGCATACATTAAAATAAAAACAGTAACAACAATTGTACATTTACACATTTAGCTGACACGTTAATCCTTAGCGATTTATAAGAGAGGAACGACAGGTACCAGGTTGTAAATACATTTATATGTATCCGCAATTTACAAAACGTATTATATGCGGAAACTTTTAGATCAAATGGAAATGTAGTCAATTGCGTCCAAGCTTTTCACTGGTTCCTTTGGGGAGTGTGAATTTCTTACTGAATTTCAATATCAGATAATAACATTTTCACCCTATTTTTATTTGCAGGAATCCTGAATTATAACTTTCCTCCAGACTGCTGCCAGACTGACTCTACCTATATTCCTAGCTCTTCTCCAAATCTATCCATGACTGTTTCTCAAAGCACTGCAACTCCAGCAATGGAGCCCTTAGCCAATGCATATGGAATCAGTTCAACAGGAAGCGCTAAAACAGCTACCATGGACACATCAATGGCATCTGAGACATCTACACAGACTTTGAGTCATATGGATGAAAATGATCCCATTACAACCACTGATTCCAATTCCCAGAATGACACAAACCAAACGTCAGACAGCAATATATCCAGTTCTTGGACCACTGGAACACTAATTCATACCCAAAATCCTGAGCCAACAACTGAAACCTCAACCAACAGAAGTGTCATAGAGCTAGAGCAGATGACATTTTCAGGATCAACAACAATTGCCCGTACAACAACTCCAGACTCGAGTCCAGCTATCCTCACAGCAACCTCAGAACCAAATCGCTCCACAACGCAAAGTATAACCGAGTCTTACTCCACCATTCAAGCCACTACACCACCAATGCACACTTCTCTCAGCGACTCTTCTGGCTCAACATCAATCCACCGATCCTCAAATGAATCTGATACTACATCCTTTAAAAGCCTACAAACAACTACTGCTGGCACTGCACTAGATTACTCTACATCATCACAAATCACACCGACCAATGCCAAAACTACAGAGGTTCCTGTTTCAACCTCAATTTCATCCAGCAGAAGTGTCACAGATCAGATGGCATTTTCTGAATCAACAATCACAACGATTGCCCGTACAACAACAGCAGACTCTAGTTCAGCTATCCTCACAGCAACCTCAGAACCAAATCGCTCCATAACGCAAAGTATAACCGAGTCTTACTCCACCATTCAAGCCACTACACAAGCAATGCACACTTCTCTCAGCGACTCTTCTGGCTCAACATCAATCCACCAATCTTCAAATGAATCAGGTACTATTTCCTCCAACCACCTGCAAAACTCTCAAACAAATACTGCTACCACTGCACTAGTTCACTCTACATCATCACAAATCACACCGACCAATGGCAACACTACAGAGGCTTCTTTTACAACCTCAATTTCATCCAGCAGAAGTGTCACGGATCAGACGGCATTTTCTGGATCAACAACGACAAAGATCGCACCTACAACAACTCCAGGCTCTTTATTTCCATCCTCTGATGCGCCATCTGGAACATCTCACTCCATTGAGTCAACATCACAACAGCTCGAGTCATCAGAGAATGCTCAAACCTCCTTAAAATCCACATCCTTCAAAAGCCTACAAACAACTATTGCTGCCACTGCACTAGATCACTCTACATCGTCACAAATCACACCGACCAATGCCAGCACTACAGAGGCTTCTGTTAGAACCTCAATTTCATCTAGCAAAAGTGTCACAGATCAGATGGCATTTTCTGAATCAACAATCACAACGATTGCCCGTACAACAACGGCAGACTCGAGTCCAGCTATCCTCACAGCAACCTCAGAACCAAATCGCTCCACATCAGAAAGTATAACCGAGTCTTACTCCACCATTCAAGCCACTACACCACCAATGCACACTTCTCTCAGCGACTCTTCTGGCTCAACATCAATCCACCGATCCTCAAATGAATCAGATACTACATCCTTTAAAAGCCTACAAACAACTACTGCTGGCACTGCACTAGATCACTCTACATCATCACAAATCACACTGACCAATGCCAAAACTACAGAGGTTCCTGTTTCAACCTCAATTTCATCCAGCAGAAGTGTCACAGATCAGATGGCATTTTCTGAATCAACAATCACAACGATTGCCCGTACAACAACAGCAGACTCTAGTTCAGCTATCCTCACAGCAACCTCAGAACCAAATCGCTCCACAACGCAAAGTATAACCGAGTCTTACTCCACCATTCAAGCCACTACACAAGCAATGCACACTTCTCTCAGCGACTCTTCTGGCTCAACATCAATCCACCAATCTTCAAATGAATCAGGTACTATTTCCTCCAACCACCTGCAAAACTCTCAAACAAATACTGCTACCACTGCACTAGTTCACTCTACATCATCACAAATCACACCAACCAATGGCAACACTACAGAGGCTTCTGTTACAACCTCAATTTCATCCAGCAGAAGTGTCACGGATCAGACAGCATTTTCTGGATCAACAACGACAAAGATCGTACCTACAACAACTCCAGGCTCTTTATTTCCATCCTCTGATGCGCCATCTGGAACATCTCACTCCACTGAGTCAACATCACAACAGCTCGAGTCATCAGAGAATGCTCAAACCTCCTTAAAATCCACATCCTTCAAAAGCCTACAAACAACTATTGCTGCCACTGCACTAGTTCACTCTACATCGCCACAAATCACACTGACCAATGCCAACACTACAGAGGCTTCTGTTAGAACCTCAATTTCATCTAGCAAAAGTGTCACAATCACAACGATTGCCCGTACAACAACGCCAGACTCAAGTTCAGCTATCCTCACAGCAACCTCAGAACCAAATCGCTCCACAACGCAAAGTATAACCGAGTCTTACTCCACCATTCAAGCCACTACACCACCAATGCACACTTCTCTCAGCGACTCTTCTGGCTCAACATCAATCCACCGATCCTCAAATGAATCAGATACTACATCCTTTAAAAGCCTACAAACAACTACTGCTGGCACTGCACTAGATTCACTCTACATCATCACAAATCACACCGACCAATGCCAAAACTACAGAGGTTCCTGTTTCAACCTCAATTTCATCCAGCAGAAGTGTCACAGATCAGATGGCATTTTCTGAATCAACAATCACAACGATTGCCCGTACAACAACAGCAGACTCTAGTTCAGCTATCCTCACAGCAACCTCAGAACCAAATCGCTCCACAACGCAAAGTATAACCGAGTCTTACTCCACCATTCAAGCCACTACACAAGCAATGCACACTTCTCTCAGCGACTCTTCTGGCTCAACATCAATCCACCAATCTTCAAATGAATCAGGTACTATTTCCTCCAACCACCTGCAAAACTCTCAAACAAATACTGCTACCACTGCACTAGTTCACTCTACATCATCACAAATCACACCGACCAATGGCAGCACTACAGAGGCTTCTGTTAGAACCTCAATTTCATCCAGCAGAAGTGTCACGGATCAGACGGCATTTTCTGGATCAACAACGACAAAGATCGCACCTACAACAACTCCAGGCTCTTTATTTCCATCCTCTGATGCGCCATCTGGAACATCTCACTCCATTGAGTCAACATCACAACAGCTCGAGTCATCAGAGAATGCTCAAACCTCCTTAAAATCCACATCCTTCAAAAGCCTACAAACAACTATTGCTGCCACTGCACTAGATCACTCTACATCGTCACAAATCACACCGACCAATGCCAGCACTACAGAGGCTTCTGTTAGAACCTCAATTTCATCTAGCAAAAGTGTCACAGATCAGATGGCATTTTCTGAATCAACAATCACAACGATTGCCCGTACAACAACGGCAGACTCGAGTCCAGCTATCCTCACAGCAACCTCAGAACCAAATCGCTCCACATCAGAAAGTATAACCGAGTCTTACTCCACCATTCAAGCCACTACACCACCAATGCACACTTCTCTCAGCGACTCTTCTGGCTCAACATCAATCCACCGATCCTCAAATGAATCAGATACTACATCCTTTAAAAGCCTACAAACAACTACTGCTGGCACTGCACTAGATCACTCTACATCATCACAAATCACACTGACCAATGCCAAAACTACAGAGGTTCCTGTTTCAACCTCAATTTCATCCAGCAGAAGTGTCACAGATCAGATGGCATTTTCTGAATCAACAATGACAACGATTGCCCGTACAACAACAGCAGACTCTAGTTCAGCTATCCTCACAGCAACCTCAGAACCAAATCGCTTCACAACGCAAAGTATAACCGAGTCTTACTCCACCATTCAAGCCACTACACAAGCAATGCACACTTCTCTCAGCGACTCTTCTGGCTCAACATCAATCCACCAATCTTCAAATGAATCAGGTACTATTTCCTCCAACCACCTGCAAAACTCTCAAACAAATACTGCTACCACTGCACTAGTTCACTCTACATCATCACAAATCACACCAACCAATGGCAACACTACAGAGGCTTCTGTTACAACCTCAATTTCATCCAGCAGAAGTGTCACGGATCAGACAGCATTTTCTGGATCAACAACGACAAAGATCGTACCTACAACAACTCCAGGCTCTTTATTTCCATCCTCTGATGCGCCATCTGGAACATCTCACTCCACTGAGTCAACATCACAACAGCTCGAGTCATCAGAGAATGCTCAAACTTCCTTAAAATCCAATGAATTAGATACTACATCCTTCAAAAGCCTACAAACAACTACTGCTGCCACTGCACTAGTTCACTCTACATCGTCACCAGTCATGCCAGACAGTGCAGACACTACAGAGGCTTCTGTATTGCATACAAATGCAATTTCAATCACTGACGACACTGCATCAGCCACAGAAAGTAACAATGAACCTTCATCTGAAATGACCTCTTCTGGTAACACCGACTTCAGAGACTTCAATAGCACATCTGTGTCAACTCAGTCAAAAAGTCTGCTAACTAACAGTCAAGAAACTCTGACACCAGTAATGGAATCTCAGTCCACAACTGATGCAACACTAAATCCAAGTTTGGTTATTTCCTTAGACTCAGCAACACTGGTTGAGACCTCAAGCCCTGACATAGCAGCACAAGTTACAGCTACACCTGGATTCACCAACCCAGACCGCTCGCAAACACCCGTAACTGTTTTTAGAGCGTCAACATCCATAACAACGCTAACGCTGGTGAGCAGCCATCTGCTCTCTACACACACCATGTACACAAAGCACAAGCAAACCGCTCGTCATACTGTGCATTTGAATGCTCTTGAATTTGACCGTGCATCAGACTTTTCAGTGACAACCAACCATATTTTCATTAATATTCACTCACTCTCGCTCACAAAAACAGCCAGCATTTAAATAACTTAATAGAACAAAAAAACAATCAACATTTAAATCTCTTAATTCTCTTAATAGAATAAAAATGGTCATTATTTAAATGCAATGTTCAAGTCAGTTTCATTCTGTTAAGAACAAAACCGATGTACCAAGGCATTTCATCTTAAAATATACTGATAACCATCATAATACAGGCTGTACATGGCCTTTCCCTAAAACATTCCAATATATAGACAAAACACTGTCACAATGCCTGTAACACCCAAACTTAGATTACTTATAACAAAAATGAACAAGAAAGAAAATGGTTTAAACAACATATTCTCATATGATATGCATCACTTTGGGACTTCTGTCCTTTTAATGATTTTTCTTGTAAATGATGGTATATGGTAATATGGGATCGCCAAAACCATAAAATTGACAGTATTTTACAGTGAAATGACATACAATATGATGTTAAACCATATACAATTTCTACAGTACTACAGTATGTGCTCAGGTAGTTTATAGTTAACCACTTAAGAAGTATTAACTGTTTACTGTTTTTACAGTATGGATCTCTCATTCAACCTTTTTCCTCCTTTTTTTCTTTTTTTTTTTTTTTTTAACAGGGAACAGTTTCAAGACAAGCAGTGACACCTGATTCAAAGTCCACATCAATGAACTCTCCCTCAATGTTTTCAGCCGCTCAGGAAAACCAACAAACTAGCACCAACACCTCCTTAAACCAGTCTTCTCCACCATCTCCTCTCACAGCTCTAAGAAATGACTCTCAGCCTGTCACCACTCCATTAGTTAACGAACACAGTGGCTCAACTTGGACAATATCAAATCAAACGGCGCTAAACAGGTCTGACTCAGAAGACATCACAGACACCTGGTCAAACAACATAACTTCAATACCAGCAGGTCTAAAAAACCCACCATTATCAAACAACACCAGCAGAGAGGGAAATGCAGATAATTCTGTGAAGTCAGCGAAAAGCACCCTTGTTTTTGTCTTCAGCACTCCCAAAGTACCTGTGTTTAAAACAATCACCTTTAATTACCTATTGGTTAATCAAGTCACAGTCATGAAAACAGTTTCAGGACCATGAAGCATTCATATAAAATTACCTAAAAGCGAAGTGTGTGCGTTTAGAGAGCATTTTTTTTTTTTTACGTGACAAATGCGGAAGAGACAGAAACTTCCAGCTAAACGCATTTTAATGGAGAGAGAGAGAGAGATCAGGAATATAAAGAATGTAGAAGTTGAAATATTTTAGAGGTTACTGATCAGACAGGAAGGTAATGTCAATTATTTCAACGTCAAGCAGATCATATGACTAAGTGCTTAAATCAAGGCAACATGCAAACAAACAAAGGCTGAAACAGAAATGAGATGGAAAAACAGGTTTAACGTTGGTTTAATAAGGACTAACTTTCATTTCAACAATGTATCAAGAATGTTAAAGGTTCTACGTAGAAATACTGTATGGTTATTCTATTTGTTGTAAAGCATGCAATGTACAAAGAGAGCCACTGAAAATCATCCATGCATATAAGCAAAAACATGCAAAACCTTTTGCTCTTTGTATTATTTCACCTCTTTTGTCACTATGTGCTGATTTTTGTACTTTAAAATCGTGTTGGTGCCTACGACAAGCTGCTTGTGATTTTCCTCGTGTGTAGGCTGCTATAATATCATCTGCTGAATTAATAAATGTACAATATGTCAGATTCAATCTTTTTACATTAAAAAAGCACATTCGGACTGACCACATTCCTTCAGCAAATGGAGAGATGGATAAGCAAACACCTCACGGATTATGTGAGCTTGTAGACTGTAGGATTCGATGATCTATAAGATGAGGAAGGAGGTACAACAACTTGGATGAATTAAAACCCGTCATCTGGGAAAAAGTTAAGCGGATGGGACGGCTTGATAACATGCGAGACTTAATCACAGAAATCTGCATAACAGCTTTGAACGGTTTGTGATTACAGTTATTCATCTCGACAGCAAACCCTCCTGACCAGATGAACTCTCCGTAAACAAAACTCAGTTAAAGCAGCGATTTCAATTTCTGCTTAACTTGACTTTTCTTGACATCATCTTGAAATGTTTTTTTTTTCCTCCCTTTTTCCTCTGTTTCACCTTTTTATCGCGACCAGCTCTCTCACATTGTGCATTTAGTGTTTTTTTTTTTTTTTTTTTGTCCAGACACTGATAGCCAGTGAGGTCCAATGTGTTTTACCCATGAAGTAAATACAAACAGGTTTGGAAAGAAATTTTTCTAATAGGTATTACATTAATCAATAAAAAAATATACTTTTATAGCGGTCTACAGTGTGAGTTTGACTGTTTTATACTGTTTTGACTGTTTAATCATTTTAATGAAGAACAAAACACCCTATTACTACTTGCTTTCAACGGCAGAATTTCATAAGACTGCATATTTAGGGAGGAATGCTTTGTTGAATAGGTAGGTATATCCAGTTTGGTTAAAGATGGAATGTATTAGCAATGCATCACCACTTATTGTGACACCTATGCGGTTTGTGTCATGTGACTCCAAACAGAGCTAATAAAAACGTGGACTTTGAGGAGAGCATGAGTTTACCTGCTTTAATCAAGGGACTTACAACTTACAACAAAATGGATTGGGTGAGTTTGACTTGGTTAATTATTACTATAGCCACACTTTCCGATTTATACTCATAACCGTTTATAAATCCTTTTTCCTAATTGCGATTATTTGTACATTTAATTCATGATTTTTAATAAGTATTACAATTTCTTTTTAACACTGAACTAAATTAAGCTGAATAATTACAACTGTCCTCTGCTTTAGGGCTGAAATTTAAATCATTTTGTAATTTTCCTGCTCATTTCTGTGAAGCTGCTTTAAAACAATTGTATAAAGCCTTGTATAAATGGCTAAGAGTTCAATAGCAAGAATAGGTAATTAAGTCAAAATATTTTCAAATTGTTTGAAGTTCAAAGATGCAGTGATCTTTGTAAATTTCCTCAGACGTTAAAGATAAAAAAATATATAAATGCAATAGGGGAAGCATGATGAACTCTAATAATATTTTACATCTTAAAATGTATGTACTTGATTGTGAGCATATTTAATTTTGTTGAATGTTTGACGTTTAATAATCACACCCTTGATGTTGGAAAAATGACATTTTTAAGGAAATTACTTCATTTTCATCTAAGGTCTTGATCTACACTAGTTCGGAATCATTACTTTCTTTTTTTTCTTTCTTTTTTTTTTTTTTTAAAGAAATTAATTCTTTTATTCAGTAAGAATCCATTACATTTATGAAAAGTGACAATTTCCACAGAAATATATGAAACAGCACAACTGTTTTCATCATGAAACACTGCAAACTGGAGTACTGAAAAAAAGAAAAAAAAAAAAGAAAAACATTTGTTCACAAAAAAAGTAACATTGTGAGTGTGATAAAATTTTAAAAAATAAAGGTGAACTATTTAGAAAATAAAGTCAAAATTACCTGAATAAAAGAAAACTTCAATACGACCATGGCAAACTCTGTTTTTAGATTTCTTGTATGTAGCCATCTGATAATAAACGCTTTTTAATTTACAAGAGTGCCATTTTGAAGATTCTAGCCTGTTGCACATGCAAATTGGACCGGATTGGGAGCACTGGAAGATATTCCAAAGTCTCAGCTTTCAAAATCTGTCAGTTTTATAGTGAAATACAAACAATGTGTCTATTACAATATTGTGTTTTTCACGCTCTTTAATGTGGCGTGACAGATCGCTGTATCCGCTTTCGTTTAAGCGGCATCTTTAAGAGTCACTCATCTTTCTGTTTACAGTAATGAGACATTCATTTCATTAAAAGGCTATGCTGTTTTTTTTCCCCATTCACTTTTATATTTTGCTTGAAATAAAGAGGAAAAACACATTGTCACAAATTGACAGAAACAACAAAGGTGTTGTTTTTAATTAAATACATGTGAGGAATGAAAGGTTGGACGCCAGACATTTTTTGTGTAGTAGGTGGTGGAATTTTCACAAAGAATGAATTGATTCACATGAATACAGCGATCTGTCACGCCACATTAAAAACAATATTGTAAGGCACATTGTTTGTATTTCAACATAAAAAGCTGAGACTTTGTTTTATATTACAAATAACGAATGCAATCGGAGACATTAAATATTATTTCCAAGCATACCGTCCCCGCGAGTATGACACAAGGTATGATTTCTGCTAATAATCCCACATATATTTGTAGTGTATTAAAAAGGCTTACATAAGAGAGCTGGCACCCCCAAAGAAATGTCTATTGGGTGTTTGAGCTGAATAAAAAGTTGTTCCTGTTCACAGTCTGTTAATAAATATCATATTCTTGATATTAACCCTTTAACTGTCACTCCCATTTTTAAAGACAGACATAAAAATGCACTATCCAGACTTAAATTTTTATAATTCATGAATGAAAACATTTTGTAATATGATTTTGATGTACATTTTCCATGGTAATGCAATGTCTGATTTTAAAATGCCTTTCAAAGGATGAATTTTAAGATTTTAAGTTTTGAACTGATATATGATTTCTTATGATTTCTAAAGTGTGAAAGGGAAAAAAGGCAATGAAGAAAGTCTTTTGTAACAAAGGTCAGAACTCATGTTGTATTGTAGATTTTTAAGTTGCACTCTTGACATATATTAATCTATTACTTTTCCTACATAATTTGTAACACAAAAATATGGTAAAATATCTATTTAGGAGTCTTAGACCTTTCCAACAATGACTAGTTTGTCATGATTAGATCAGGATTTATTTGTAATATGGTGAAGTAAACTTAGGCATCCCACAGGGTGGACAGTGACAGTTAAAGGGTTAAGCTGGTTCTGCGAGTCCTTAAAATCGACTCTTCCTCATCTCAGTAAGATGATGCGGCCGCTCGGATGAATAATATCCAAATTAATTCTGGTAGCCTGGCAACTTTTCCCGGTGCTCTTAATTCAGGCCTTTGCATGCCCATATGGGCTATACTCTCAAAATATTATAACTTCAATTTCTACAATTTAAATTCTCAAAACATTACGACTTTATTTTCAAAACATTTAGACTTTATTCTCTATTCTCTTTTTTTTTTGTTTGTTTTTTTAACATGGCACTAAAACGCCATTGTAGAAAATAACTATTTTAAAGTATAATAATATTTCCCAATATCATTGTTTTATAGTGTTTTTAAAAATCTTGATGACCATAAGATCTTAAAGAAAACATCTTACTTAAAAAAAATCTTAAATGAACCTTAAACTTTTGAATGGTAGTGTGAACCCTTGTTTTTTGTTATTTATCATTACTACTTTCATCTTCACTGATAAGAACTGTGCAAAAATGACAAATCATTGTGCATGGGGAAAAAAACTTTTACAAACTGAAGTCATCTGGAAAGTAAGTGTTATATTATTAGTTTTTGTCCCCACTTGATTAGCATGCAAAAAATGACACCATTTCTTACATATTTGCTAATGTATGTATTATATGTTTATAGGTGATCTATTTGACAGCTACGAAGATGAGCAGAAAAGCACTGATAATTGCAGTGTTAAATTTAGGTCTGTATGTTACTGACCATCCAAATTCTTTATTTCTCTTATTTCTTATTTACATGAGACAATTGCCCTAAAATTGCTCTATACTTGGATTTTTTGACAACAGTTTTTTGTAGCATCACTGCCCAAACAACAACCGAATCTACGACCCCAGTTACAACAAACTCACCTACAACTGCAACAACTGAATCTATGACTACTGCATCTTCTACAGAAACAACACAAACAACCGAATCTACAACCCCAGTTACAACAAACTCACCTACAACTGCAACAACTGAATCTATGACTATTGCATCTTCTACAGAAACAACACAAACAACCGAATCAACGACCCCAGTTACAACAAACTCACCTACAACTGCAACAACTGAATCTATGACTACTGCATCTTCTACAGAAACAACACAAACAACCGAATCTACGACCCTCGTTACAACAAACTCACCTACAACTGCAACAACTGAATCTACGACTACTGCATCTTCTACAGAAACAACACAAACAACGGAATCTACAACCCCAGTTACAACAAACTCACCTACAACTGCAACAACTGAATCTATGACTACTGCATCTTCTACAGAAACAACACAAACAACCGAATCTACGACCCTCGTTACAACAAACTCACCTACAACTTCCGCTTCGTCCACAGAAACGACACAAACAACTGAATCTACGACCCTAGTTACAACAAACTCACCTACAACTTCCGCTTTGTCCACAGAAACGACACAAACAACTGAATCTACGACCCTAGTTACAACAAACTCACCTACAACTACTGCCTTGACTACAGAAACATCACAAACAACTGAATCAACGACCCTCGTTACAACAAACTCACCTACAACTTCCGCTTCGTCCACAGAAACGACACAAACAACTGAATCAACGACCCTCGTTACAACAAACTCACCTACAACTTCCGCTTCGTCCACAGAAAAGACACAAACAACTGAATCTACGACCCTCGTTACAACAAACTCACCTGCAACATCCGCCTCATCCACAGAAACGACACAAACAACTGAATCTACGACCCTCGTTACAACAAACTCACCTACGACTTCCGCCTCGTCCACAGAAACGACACAAACAACCGAACCTACGACCCTCGTTACGACAGACTCACCTACGACTTCCGCCTCGTCCACAGAAACGACACAAACAACCGAACCTACGACCCTCGTTACGACAGACTCACCTACGACTTCCGCCTCGTCCACAGAAACGACACAAACAACCGAATCAACGACCCTCGTTACAACAAACTCACCTACGACTTCCGCTTCGTCCACAGAAACGACACAAACAACTGAATCAACGACCCTCGTTACAACAAACTCACCTACGACTTCCGCCTCATCCACAGAAACGACACAAACAACCGAACCTACGACCCTCGTTACAACAAACTCACCTACGACTTCCGCCTCATCCACAGAAACGACACAAACAACCGAACCTACGACCCTCGTTACAACAAACTCACCTACGACTTCCGCCTCATCCACAGAAACGACACAAACAACCGAACCTACGACCCTCGTTACAACAAACTCACCTACGACTTCCGCCTCATCCACAGAAACGACACAAACAACCGAACCTACGACCCTCGTTACAACAAACTCACCTACGACTTCCGCCTCATCCACAGAAACGACACAAACAACCGAACCTACGACCCTCGTTACAACAAACTCACCTACGACTTCCGCCTCATCCACAGAAACGACACAAACAACCGAACCTACGACCCTCGTTACAACAAACTCACCTACGACTTCCGCCTCATCCACAGAAACGACACAAACAACCGAACCTACGACCCTCGTTACAACAAACTCACCTACGACTTCCGCCTCATCCACAGAAACGACACAAACAACCGAACCTACGACCCTCGTTACAACAAACTCACCTACGACTTCCGCCTCATCCACAGAAACGACACAAACAACCGAACCTACGACCCTCGTTACAACAAACTCACCTACGACTTCCGCCTCATCCACAGAAACGACACAAACAACCGAACCTACGACCCTCGTTACAACAAACTCACCTACGACTTCCGCCTCATCCACAGAAACGACACAAACAACCGAACCTACGACCCTCGTTACAACAAACTCACCTACGACTTCCGCCTCATCCACAGAAACGACACAAACAACCGAACCTACGACCCTCGTTACAACAAACTCACCTACGACTTCCGCCTCATCCACAGAAACGACACAAACAACCGAACCTACGACCCTCGTTACAACAAACTCACCTACGACTTCCGCCTCATCCACAGAAACGACACAAACAACCGAACCTACGACCCTCGTTACAACAAACTCACCTACGACTTCCGCCTCATCCACAGAAACGACACAAACAACCGAACCTACGACCCTCGTTACAACAAACTCACCTACGACTTCCGCCTCATCCACAGAAACGACACAAACAACCGAACCTACGACCCTCGTTACAACAAACTCACCTACGACTTCCGCCTCATCCACAGAAACGACACAAACAACCGAACCTACGACCCTCGTTACAACAAACTCACCTACGACTTCCGCCTCATCCACAGAAACGACACAAACAACCGAACCTACGACCCTCGTTACAACAAACTCACCTACGACTTCCGCCTCATCCACAGAAACGACACAAACAACCGAACCTACGACCCTCGTTACAACAAACTCACCTACGACTTCCGCCTCATCCACAGAAACGACACAAACAACCGAACCTACGACCCTCGTTACAACAAACTCACCTACGACTTCCGCCTCATCCACAGAAACGACACAAACAACCGAACCTACGACCCTCGTTACAACAAACTCACCTACGACTTCCGCCTCATCCACAGAAACGACACAAACAACCGAACCTACGACCCTCGTTACAACAAACTCACCTACGACTTCCGCCTCATCCACAGAAACGACACAAACAACCGAACCTACGACCCTCGTTACAACAAACTCACCTACGACTTCCGCCTCATCCACAGAAACGACACAAACAACCGAACCTACGACCCTCGTTACAACAAACTCACCTACGACTTCCGCCTCATCCACAGAAACGACACAAACAACCGAACCTACGACCCTCGTTACAACAAACTCACCTACGACTTCCGCCTCATCCACAGAAACGACACAAACAACCGAACCTACGACCCTCGTTACAACAAACTCACCTACGACTTCCGCCTCATCCACAGAAACGACACAAACAACCGAACCTACGACCCTCGTTACAACAAACTCACCTACGACTTCCGCCTCATCCACAGAAACGACACAAACAACCGAACCTACGACCCTCGTTACAACAAACTCACCTACGACTTCCGCCTCATCCACAGAAACGACACAAACAACCGAACCTACGACCCTCGTTACAACAAACTCACCTACGACTTCCGCCTCATCCACAGAAACGACACAAACAACCGAACCTACGACCCTCGTTACAACAAACTCACCTACGACTTCCGCCTCATCCACAGAAACGACACAAACAACCGAACCTACGACCCTCGTTACAACAAACTCACCTACGACTTCCGCCTCATCCACAGAAACGACACAAACAACCGAACCTACGACCCTCGTTACAACAAACTCACCTACGACTTCCGCCTCATCCACAGAAACGACACAAACAACCGAACCTACGACCCTCGTTACAACAAACTCACCTACGACTTCCGCCTCATCCACAGAAACGACACAAACAACCGAACCTACGACCCTCGTTACAACAAACTCACCTACGACTTCCGCCTCATCCACAGAAACGACACAAACAACCGAACCTACGACCCTCGTTACAACAAACTCACCTACGACTTCCGCCTCATCCACAGAAACGACACAAACAACCGAACCTACGACCCTCGTTACAACAAACTCACCTACGACTTCCGCCTCATCCACAGAAACGACACAAACAACCGAACCTACGACCCTCGTTACAACAAACTCACCTACGACTTCCGCCTCATCCACAGAAACGACACAAACAACCGAACCTACGACCCTCGTTACAACAAACTCACCTACGACTTCCGCCTCATCCACAGAAACGACACAAACAACCGAACCTACGACCCTCGTTACAACAAACTCACCTACGACTTCCGCTTTGTCCACAGAAACGACACAAACAACTGAATCTACGACCCTAGTTACAACAAACTCACCTACAACTTCCGCTTTGTCCACAGAAACGACACAAACAACTGAATCTACGACCCTAGTTACAACAAACTCACCTACAACTACTGCCTTGACTACAGAAACATCACAAACAACTGAATCAACGACCCTCGTTACAACAAACTCACCTACAACTTCCGCTTCGTCCACAGAAACGACACAAACAACTGAATCTACGACCCTCGTTACAACAAACTCACCTACGACTTCCGCCTCATCCACAGAAACGACACAAACAACCGAACCTACGACCCTCGTTACAACAAACTCACCTACGACTTCCGCCTCATCCACAGAAACGACACAAACAACCGAACCTACGACCCTCGTTACAACAAACTCACCTACGACTTCCGCCTCATCCACAGAAACGACACAAACAACCGAACCTACGACCCTCGTTACAACAAACTCACCTACGACTTCCGCCTCATCCACAGAAACGACACAAACAACCGAACCTACGACCCTCGTTACAACAAACTCACCTACGACTTCCGCCTCATCCACAGAAACGACACAAACAACCGAACCTACGACCCTCGTTACAACAAACTCACCTACGACTTCCGCCTCATCCACAGAAACGACACAAACAACCGAACCTACGACCCTCGTTACAACAAAATCACCTACGACTTCCGCCTCATCCACAGAAACGACACAAACAACCGAACCTACGACCCTCGTTACAACAAACTCACCTACGACTTCCGCCTCATCCACAGAAAAGACACAAACAACCGAACCTACGACCCTCGTTACAACAAACTCACCTACGACTTCCGCCTCATCCACAGAAAAGACACAAACAACCGAACCTACGACCCTCGTTACAACAAACTCACCTACGACTTCCGCCTCATCCACAGAAACGACACAAACAACCGAACCTACGACCCTCGTTACAACAAACTCACCTACGACTTCCGCCTCATCCACAGAAACGACACAAACAACCGAACCTACGACCCTCGTTACAACAAACTCACCTACGACTTCCGCCTCATCCACAGAAACGACACAAACAACCGAACCTACGACCCTCGTTACAACAAACTCACCTACGACTTCCGCCTCATCCACAGAAACGACACAAACAACCGAACCTACGACCCTAGTTACAACAAACTCACCTACGACTTCCGCCTCATCCACAGAAACGACACAAACAACCGAACCTACGACCCTCGTTACAACAAACTCACCGACGACTTCCGCCTCATCCACAGAAACGACACAAACAACCGAACCTACGACCCTCGTTACAACAAACTCACCGACGACTTCCGCCTCATCCACAGAAACGACACAAACAACCGAACCTACGACCCTCGTTACAACAAACTCACCGACGACTTCCGCCTCATCCACAGAAACGACACAAACAACCGAACCTACGACCCTCGTTACAACAAACTCACCTACGACTTCCGCCTCATCCACAGAAACGACACAAACAACCGAACCTACGACCCTAGTTACAACAAACTCACCTACGACTTCCGCCTCATCCACAGAAACGACACAAACAACCGAACCTACGACCCTCGTTACAACAAACTCACCTACGACTTCCGCCTCGTCCACAGAAACGACACAAACAACCGAACCTACGACCCTCGTTACAACAAACTCACCTACGACTTCCGCCTCGTCCACAGAAACGACACAAACAACCGAACCTACGACCCTCGTTACAACAAACTCACCTACGACTTCCGCCTCGTCCACAGAAACGACACAAACAACCGAACCTACGACCCTCGTTACAACAAACTCACCTACAACTTCCGCCTCGTCCACAGAAACGACACAAACAACCGAATCAACGACCCTCGTTACAACAAACTCACCTACGACTTCCGCCTCGACCACAGAAACGACACAAACAACCGAACCTACGACCCTAGTTACAACAAACTCACCTACGACTTCCGCCTCGTCCACAGAAACGACACAAACAACCGAATCAACGACCCTCGTTACAACAAACTCACCTACGACTTCCGCCTCGACCACAGAAACGACACAAACAACCGAACCTACGACCCTAGTTACAACAAACTCACCTACGACTTCCGCCTCGTCCACAGAAACGATACAAACAACCGAACCTACGACCCTAGTTACAACAAACTCACCTACGACTTCCGCCTCGTCCACAGAAACGATACAAACAACCGAATCAACGACCCTCGTTACAACAAACTCACCTACGACTTCCGCCTCGACCACAGAAACGACACAAACAACCGAACCTACGACCCTAGTTACAACAAACTCACCTACGACTTCCGCCTCGTCCACAGAAACGACACAAACAACCGAACCTACGACCCTAGTTACAACAAACTCACCTACGACTTCCGCCTCGTCCACAGAAACGACACAAACAACCGAACCTACGACCCTCGTTACAACAAACTCACCTACGACTTCCGCCTCATCCACAGAAACGACACAAACAACCGAACCTACGACCCTCGTTACAACAAACTCACCTACAACTACCGCCTTGACTACAGAAACGACACAAACAACTGAATCTACCACCCTCGTTACAACAAACTCACCTGCAACATCCGCTTCGTCCACAGAAATGACACAAACAACTGAATCTACCACCCTAGTTACAACAAACTCACCTACAACTTCCGCCTCGTCTACAGAAACAACACAAACAACTGAATCTACGACCCTAGTTACAACAAACTCACCTACAACTACCGCCTTGACTACAGAAACGACACAAACAACTGAATCTACCACCCTCGTTACAACAAACTCACCTGCAACATCCGCTTCGTCCACAGAAATGACACAAACAACTGAATCTACCACCCTAGTTACAACAAACTCACCTACAACTTCCGCCTCGTCTACAGAAACAACACAAACAACTGAATCTACGACCCTAGTTACAACAAACTCACCTACAACTTCCGCTTCGTCCACAGAAATGACACAAACAACTGAATCTACCACCCTAGTTACAACAAACTCACCTACAACTTCCGCCTCGTCTACAGAAACAACACAAACAACTGAATCTACGACCCTAGTTACAACAAACTCACCTACAACTACCACCTTGACTACAGAAACAACACAAACAACTGAATCTACCACCCTAGTTACAACAAACTCACCTGCAACTGCCTCATTGTCCACAGAAACGACACAAACTGAATCTACGACCCTAGTTACAACAAACTCACCTACAACTTCCGCCTTGTCCACAGAAACGACACAAACAACTGAATCTACGACCCTAGTTACAACAAACTCACCTACAACTTCCGCCTTGACTACAGAAACAACACAAGCAACTGAATCTACAACCCTAGTTACAACAAACTCACCTACAACTTCCGCCTTGACTACAGAAACAACACAAGCAACTGAATCTACAACCCTAGTTACAACAAACTCACCTACAACTTCCGCCTCGTCCACAGAAACAACACAAACACCTGAATCTACCACCCTAATTACAACAAACTCACCTGCAACTGCCGCATTGTCCACAGAAACGACACAAACTGAATCTACGACCCTAGTTACAACAAACTCACCTACAACTTCCGCCTTGACTACAGAAACAACACAAGCAACTGAATCTACAACCCTAGTTACAACAAACTCACCTACGACTTCAGCCTCGTCCACAGAAACGACACAAACAACTGAATCTACGACCATAGTTACAACAAACTCACCTACAACTACCGCCTTGACTACAGAAACAGCACAAACAACTGAATCAACGACCCTAGTTACAACAAACTCACCTTCAACTTCCGCCTCGTCCACAGAAACGACACAAACAACTGAATCAACGACCCTAGTTACAACAAACTCACCAACAACAACTTCCTTGTCAACAGAAACAACACAAACAACTCAACCTACAACGCTGGTTACAACAAACTCACCTACAACTTCCGCCTCGTCCACAGAAACATCACAAACAACTGAATCTACGACCCTAGTTACAACAAACTCACCTACAACTTCCGCCTTGAGTACAGAAACGACACAAACAACTGAATCTACGACCCTAGTTACAACAAACTCACCTACAACTTCCGCCTTGAGTACAGAAACGACACAAACAACTGAATCTACGACCCTAGTTACAACAAACTCACCTACAACTACCACCTTGACTACAGAAACATCACAAACAACTGAATCTACGACCCTAGTTACAACAAACTCACCTACAACTTCCGCCTCATCCACAGAAACGACACAAACAACCGAACCTACGACCCTCGTTACAACAAACTCACCTACGACTTCCGCCTCATCCACAGAAACGACACAAACAACCGAACCTACGACCCTCGTTACAACAAACTCACCTACGACTTCCGCCTCATCCACAGAAACGACACAAACAACTGAATCTACAACCCAAGTTACAACAAACTCACCTACAACTACCGCCTTGACTACAGAAACATCACAAACAACTGAATCTACGACCCTAGTTACAACAAACTCACCTACAACTGCAACAACTGAATCTACGACCCTAGTTACAACAAACTCACCTACAACTACCGCCTTGACTACAGAAACGACACAAACAACTGAATCTACCACCCTAGTTACAACAAACTCACCTACAACTACCGCCTTGACTACAGAAACGACACAAACAACTGAATCTACGACCCTAGTTACAACAAACTCACCTACAACTGCAACAACTGAATCTACGACCCTAGTTACAACAAACTCACCTACAACTACCGCCTTGACTACAGAAACGACACAAACAACTGAATCTAGCACCCTAGTTACAACAAACTCACCTACAACTACCGCCTTGACTACAGAAACATCACAAACAACTGAATCTACGACCCTAGTTACAACAAACTCACCTACAACTGCAACAACTGAATCTACGACCCTAGTTACAACAAACTCACCTACAACTGCAACAACTGAATCTACGACCCTAGTTACAACAAACTCACCTACAACTACCGCCTTGACTACAGAAACGACACAAACAACTGAATCTACCACCCTAGTTACAACAAACTCACCTACAACTACCGCCTTGACTACAGAAACGACACAAACAACTGAATCTACCACCCTAGTTACAACAAACTCACCTACAACTACCGCCTTGACTACAGAAACATCACAAACAACTGAATCTACGACCCTAGTTACAACAAACTCACCTACAACTGCAACAACTGAATCTACGACCCTAGTTACAACAAACTCACCTACAACTGCAACAACTGAATCTACGACCCTAGTTACAACAAACTCACCTACAACTACCGCTTTGACTACAGAAACATCACAAACAACTGAATCTACGACCCTAGTTACAACAAACTCACCTACAACTGCAACAACTGAATCTACGACCCTAGTTACAACAAACTCACCTACAACTTCCGCCTCATCCACAGAAACGACACAAACAACTGAATCTACCACCCTAGTTACAACAAACTCACCTACAACTACCGCCTTGACTACAGAAACGACACAAACAACTGAATCTACCACCCTCGTTACAACAAACTCACCTACAACTTCCGCTTCATCCACAGAAACGACACAAACAACTGAATCTACCACCCTAGTTACAACAAACTCACCTACAACTACCGCCTTGACTACAGAAACGACACAAACAACTGAATCTACCACCCTAGTTACAACAAACTCACCTACAACTTCCGCTTCATCCACAGAAACAACACAAACAACTGAATCTACGACCCTAGTTACAACAAACTCACCTACAACTACCGCCTTGACTACAGAAACAACACAAACAACTGAATCTACGACCCTAGTTACAACAAACTCACCTACAACTACCGCCTTGACTAAAGAAACGACACAAACAACTGAATCTACCACCCTAGTTACAACAAACTCACCTACAACTTCCGCTTCATCCACAGAAACGACACAAACAACTGAATCTACGACCCTCGTTACAACAAACTCACCTACAACTACCGCCTTGACTACAGAAACGACACAAACAACTGAATCTACGACCCTCGTTACAACAAACTCACCTACAACTACCGCCTTGACTACAGAAACGACACAAACAACTGAATCTACGACCCTAGTTACAACAAACTCACCTACAACTGCAACAACTGAATCTACGACCCTAGTTACAACAAACTCACCTACAACTACCGCCTTGACTACAGAAACGACACAAACAACTGAATCTACCACCCTAGTTACAACGAACTCACCTACAACTACCACCTCATCTACAGAAACAACAGAAACCACAGGATCTACAACCCTGGAAACAACATCAACCCCAACCACAACCCAGTTAGTTCGTGTTAGTTTTTCCAGCAATGAAAATTTTGACAACAACCTGTTAAATCCAGCTTCAGACGCATTCAAAAGCAGAGAAAAGAAAGTCGTTACTGAGGTACGTTGTGCAAATATTTAAGGTACATGCAGATTGTACTCCAAGTAAAATAGCAACAAACTCTTCGCTTCTGAATGTGTTTAACAAAATTAGATATTAATGTAACTAATTAATTGCACCTCATATATACATTAGTGTATGTTATTTTTACTCCAGCACATATAGTGTTCTATTTTGTTTGTGCACTGGTGCAAATATTAATATGCTATTTTAATAATTAGTTAAAATTTTAATACATCAAAGAATTGCCAACTGCAGTTTCTTTTTGGCATCCTCACTACTGACTTTGAATTTCTCAAGAAGAGTTGAAAAAAAAAGAAAAGAAAAGAAAAGAAAAGAAAAGAAAAGAAAAGAAAAACACAACTTTTTGGAACAGTAACTCCATATGACGTTAAAACAAATGAATGACTTAAAATTCATGATTGATGAAATTCATAAATGTTGAAACTGACACTGTCAAACTCTTTTCCACAGTTGGATCCATTATTTAGAAAAAAATTTCCTTCCTTCAGAACCCTGACAGTTGTTCGGTTCCTGTGAGTATTTCTTCCCTCAAATAGAAACACATTTTATTTTTGGAAAACTATAGTCTTTGGTTTACAGATCAATCTAGACAGCTATTTATTTATTTTTCTTCTTTATTGTGCATGTAAGAAGTAATCATTTTTAATGTCCAAACATTTCTGTGGGATCACACAGACTGAGGTAACTGAGGCTAAAGCCTAAATCTATGGCTCTAACTAACCATGTTTTTGATAATCACTTAATCTGTGGATTATTATTATTAATATTTTTGATTAAACAGATGAAAAGTCTAATAAATAAATAAAATTTAATTTTAATCCATTACTTGAAACAATGTTATTCCACATACTGCTCAGTGGTGCCCTCCAAACAATGTGTAACATGAAGCCTAGGAAAACAAATATAGTTAATGTTTCTATGTAGACTATGCTATAGGGTTAAAAATACAAACATTACATTTTAAAACTAAAAACTACTGATTGCTATTTTAGTGCATTAAAACAACTAAATTAATAAATGATAAACAAACACAAAAGCACAAAATGTTAACTTGTACGAGGTATGAAGAACACACATTCATTCATTTCAACAATAGTAATGATATTACATTCATAATGGGCTTTTCCAGTAATGATGCCTTTAGCATTAGTTCTCTCATAAATATTATTACTTGTGTTACATGTAGGATTTTAAACCTACGCTTAATTTCCAACCAAAAATATTTTAGCGAAATGTGTATTTCAGTCAGAATCAATGCACTGCCTATGTTTGATTGGAGTCTGTAAAATAAAACAAGACTCGCTTGTTGTCAGAATATGCAAAATGGAAATACTCAGAAGAGTATTTACATTATACTCCCATCTTAAAACAAATTTAGTATGCCAAAGGCTTTTGCATGGTACTGTATATGTGTTTTTGTTAAAAGCATCTGAAAGACTTATATAACACCAGTCTTTCTCTGTGACTCTTTATTACTCTTTCTCTTCTGTAGTTCGGGGTCCATCATCACTGAATTGAATGTGACATTTGGAACCTTACCCCCAAACGAAGACATAAAAGAAACCATCATGCAAGCTAACGTCACTCTTAATATCACCAGTGTAACAGGTAAGTCAAACAAGCAACATCATCAATGCAATGTCATTCAAAATTATTTAGAATGCTTTCTGTATTACTCTATATTGTTATTAAACTATTGCTGTTGCACTGCTGCTATTAGTCATTTTCTCAGCTGTTATTTGTATTTTTCCACAATCTACAATCTATCCAAACTCATGCAACAGTAACGGACCCCTTCGCCACAACTACCAAAGCCACTACAACCACGCCAACCACAACTACAACTGCACCTAACACAACTACATCCACACCTACCACGAATACAACCACACCTACCACAACTACATCCACACCTACCACAAATACAACCACAACTACAACTGCACCTAACACAACTACATCCACACCTACCACGAATACAACCACACCTAACACAACTACATCCACACCTACCACGAATACAACCACACCTACCACAACTACATCCACACCTACCACAAATACAACCACAACTACAACCTCACCTACCACAACTACATCCACACCTACCACAACTACAACCACACGTACCACACCCACAACCGCACCTAACACAACAACTACCGCCAACCTTAATACAACAACAACAGCAACCACCTCAACAACAACAACAACAACAACAACAGCAACCACCACCACCACAACAACAACAACAACAGCAACCACAACCACCAAAACAACAGCAACAACAACAACAGCAGCAACCACCACAACAGCACCAGCACGTCCTCCGCCATCTGTAGCCATACAGATTGTCATTATAGTGGTGTTTGTTCCACAATTGGAAGACAAACAATCTCCAGAATTCAAAAGCCTAGCCACAAAAGTAGAGAGCATGGTATGTTTCAAACTGCAGAACAACACAGTGATATATATATATATATTTAGAAGCACTTGCAAAGACGAACATAAATGTTTAATGGTCTTTTGTTTTAAATAATTCTAAAATTAATTTAAAAAAGACAAAGACAAAAATCTAACCTTAGGTTCGTACTTGCCTGTAAGTCAAAATATAAACTTTTCTAGTACTTTTAGTTCAGTTGTGTAGTGCTTTTAAAAAACAACAAAACATGATCTACTTGCATAAAATGCAACTGTTTGAAGAAATATTTAGAAACTTTGCTAAAACTGACTCGCTGTTTTCACAGTTTGATGAAGTCTATAAAAAAAAGTTTGGGGAACGTTTTGTCAGGACCATCGTAATTGCATTCATGTAAGTAAAAGTTAGTTTGATTCCTTACTTTAAATGATTGTATTAAGAATTTACACACCATCATGCTTTCACTGTCAGTTTGTGTGAATTAATTTATGCATTTGGCACACATTTATCAAAAAAACACTGCATTCAGTGTAATATATTTGATCTTTTTTTTTTTTTTTTTTGTGATATGTTATTTATTCAAATAACTTCACTACTTTCAAAAGCACAAAATATGGCAAGATTTTCTCTCCTTTATAAATGATTACGTTTATTTAGCTTTTCTAACCATTTATGGTTATATGTTAAGTTGCATTAAGTTGCAACCCAACGCTAAGATCATGCATATGGATGTAATTATTAACTGTAAAACCTTTTTTCCAGAGCTGTTGCCAGATCCCGGGCAGAATCAAATGTACAGGCGCAGGTTGAGCTGGTGTTTAATGAAGCTTCCACTGAACCGATCCCCAGCAACACTGACATTGTGGAGACTCTAAAAGAAGCAGCTGCTAATTCAACTGAAAGCTTCAACCTCACTCTTGATGCCAGCACTATTACTGTCGTTAGTAAGTTGATTTTGATATGCTCAATTTCTAAGATTTTATTATGTTAACTCACCTAGAAATGTTGTCCACAATCTTTGCTGCTTTTTTTTTGTAGAGTCAGTGAAGACAATTCCACTGACAATCCTCACCAATGGAACCTTTGTGGCTGCTCTTTCCAATAAAAGTTCTTCTGAATTCCAGAGCAGGGCTTCCATGATCAAAACAGGGGTGAGTGTAACGTGTCTGCTTACGAATTTACTTATAACTTGCTTTTAAAAAAACAAAGCCAATTTTGTCAAACAACTCTTGTTTTGCAGCTTGAACCCTTTTTCCTCGCCGATTACCCTGCATCATTCAGCATCATATCCATAACAAGCTTCAGGTATGAATATGCTGGTGCATTCTTCAAATATAGCTTTTGATTCAACATAACACTCAGTTTTCATTAACAAATCTTGATTCCAAACTCTCTCCAGTGAAGCCAATGTAAAATCAAGGAGTGTGCCCACACTCCAAAACAGCATGGATCTTGTATTCGGAGCAGACGCCGTTCTACCCAATAGCACCCAGATAGTGAACACTGTAGTTCGAGCAGCCAGAAACAACACATTGCCCTTCCAGATCTTCACCTCTACAATTATAATAAATAATACAAGTGAGTGATGCACGTTAATCTTGCACTGCAGTGGAATATTGTGCACTCAGATGAGTGTATTTTTTTATTTTTTTACTTTCATAACTGCAATTATACAGGGTTTCTGCAGGTTTTCTGAAGGTAAATTTAAGACTTTTTGATACCTTTTTAAGATCAGTAGAAACCCTGTTATATCACTGTAGGGAGGAGTACAATTGTAACTTGTTTGTGTTTTGCTGTAATGCACAAATAGAAAGTTTTGCACAAAAAAAAAAAAAAAATCAGTCCCATTTTTGTAGATTCACTGCAGAAAATTCCAGTGACAATACAGACTAATGTAACCTTTGTGGTTACCTTGTGGCCCAAAGTTTTGTTGGATTTCAGAACAGGGCATTAATGATAAAACAGATATATTAGCACACTAGCATGTCCTAAGAAACATTAATTTACAGACACTAAGTTTTGGTGCGGATTGTTAATAATTTTACTCACTCCGCCCAGTTCCTGCTTATAATGCAGGAGATTCATCCATTTAAATTGAATTTCTCATACTGCAACTTTGCACATTTTTGTTCCACTTCTGACATTCTACTAACTACAAGAAACTTTGGAACTACATGTCAACTAACTACCATTAATTTGCCACCACATGTCAGCTAACTTGCATTAGTTTACTGTTTTGTTAGAGTTTCAGAATATTTGGAAACTTTCCCGGAATATTTTTTTTTTTTTTTTTTTTTTTGGAAAAGTTTCTAAAAATTGACTGGAAATTTTCCACCCCTTTGCAATTATTGATATGGACATGTATTCTACTAATGACTGGTAGCTGATGGTTCAAAATCTAATGAAATTTGAAATCGACTAACAAAATCAAACTGCCTTGCGGTATTGTGTAGGTTATTTCACAATAAATTTGCACAATCTTGCATCCACATCTGCAATAACAAGCACAGTTTGTTTTATGATCAGACAGGAATAGAGGAGTAAGAAAAAAATACTTTATATGTTTAAAGGAATAAGGACTACAAGCTTGAAATTTTTCACACAGAAATTAGAAAAATTTCACACATTTTTCACGCTAATGTGACCATGCACGTGGATTTTTAGAGTTCAGGCTTGCAGTGTTGCAACTGTACTCTGTCTGTTATACTACTTGAGCTTTAGGCAAAGGTCAGCAAATGATAATTTCTGTCTGTTTTCTCTTCTTTGTAACGCAGCATATTCATCAGCTGAAGTCAGCAGCAGGATCAGTGTGTTGACCGCTTCAGTCCTGGTTGCTGTGTCACTTCTGGTTCCACGGCTCAACTGACCATAACCACCATGTCCATATAACTGATTCAGACAGGTCTGAATCTTGCCTTCCACGTCTGCTCACATGAAGGACTCAAATGAAGTTACTGATGCTGCTTAGCGAGTAGCAATGAAAGTACCATTTTACATAATCCTATTCTGAAAACTTCAAAATAGATCTAAGCTATAATTTATATGTCGGTTCTGGATCTGTATGTATCTGCATGTTTTCATAGATTTACTTCAGAACCCATCATTGTGCAATTATGTTGTCAGTAAACAGGTTTTCAAAGTCTAAAGTATGCTGAAATGCTATGCTTTATCGATTTGTCGGAAAAGGGATGAAACGAGCAACAGTCTAAAAAAAAAAAAAATCCATTGCACCATTTCAGTTGATTTTCAATTTTATTAAAAAGATGACCTTAAAATAAGCCATCCTCGGATCATAACTCATTACGTCACTTAGATTACACATAACTATGCATATTTAAAGAAACGCTATCATGTGCTGATAGAAGAAGATGGTCGATTTAAACTTTGATCTCTTTAGAAGATTCTACTTTAATCTTGAAATATCAAACTCAAACTATTGTCTCATGCACGCATACTTGTAGCCCTTTTGAAATGCAGCATAGCCGCTCCTCTGAAACTGAACGTAAGCCACGCATTGGAAAATGTTAAAGGTCTTTTTTTAGGCTGGCTGACTCTGAAAAGTCTTGAATGGGTTTTGATAAGCGAAAGGATGAAGTATTTCAATGCTTTTGAAACCTGTAAAACAACTCGGAAGAATGACAAAAAGCTGCAGGATATGACATCAGAAACGTCTGGGGGAGAAACTCAAGATGGTCTGATACCATTACATATTAACACGAAAACCTGTACAACAACAACATGCTTCTAAGCTAAGTTAGATACACATTTTCATGCACTTGTATCATACCAGTATTTTCAAAATTATTTATTCTAGAGAAAAAAAATCTATCCAATATTTTTGATGTTAATTTAATTCTGAACTCTGAGGGATTTTCTGTGAATTTGTGAGAAATGTATTGCTTTGTTGATATTGTTCACGCTGGATGTTGTAAACAATATAATGGATACCAAGAGCACAAGTGAAATGATCATAGAGCACAGTGAGTATATACAAGCACTGTTAGATATCAGACTGTATGGATGTATTTTAATTGTATGGATGTGTTTAAATTCTGTATTTGTAATATTTATTACCTTTCTGGATAATAGTTGCATTATCTAAGTGATAAATAAAATCTGGTGACACAAGTAGAATTATAACGGTAATAAATAAAAGCAATCATTCTCTTTTTCAGTCACTGATTCATTAGCTGTAAATATTTCCCTATCAGTCATGTTTCATATCAGACTGTAATCGCCTTTTTATTGTTTTGTTTTTTCTTTCTTTTTTTTTATAGTTAATGACATGTAATTAAACAGATGGTGAACACAAATTTGGTACAAATTTGGTACAAAATTTGGTAGTTTTGTATGTTGTTTAAGGGTTGGCATCATCTGAGGTCCTCTGAGGGGTTGGCATAGTCTCTATTCAGGTATTCGGTCATCTAAGATCTTCCTCAGGGATGGATCCAGACTGAAGTTTGTGCAGTTCCTACAGTATTTACCTCAAGATGCCCATGGCAGAAACATGGACATCTTGATTCCATGGCAGAAACAGAGAAGCAAATAGAAAAAAAATTAACAAAGCTGCTGTTCAACCCAAGTACACTGTAAAAAACATTTTGTTGAGTCAACTTAAAATAATTTGTAACCTGGCTGCCTTAAGATTTTAAGTTCAGTCAACTCAAAAAAAAAAAAGTTTATTCAACTTGAAATGTTAAATTATACTAAGTGACAACTTGGATATTTAAGTTAAAATTTCAAGGCAGCTGGGTTACTTACCCATCTGTTAAGTTTAGCAAACACAAATATCTAAGTTGTTACTTAGTACAACTTAACATTTCAAGTTGAATAAACTTATTTTAGTTGACTGAACTTAAAATTTTAAGGCAGCAGGGTAACCCATTATTTTAAGCTGACTCAACAAATTGTGTTTTTTATTTTTTACAGTGTAGTGCTGTCTAACGATTTACCACATCAAAAATAAGAGTTTTTGTTTTCATAATATAAAATGCAGAAATACACACACATACGGTATATATTTTGGAAATATTTACATGTATTTACATGTATTCATATAATTTATATTATATATAAATATATTTAATATATAAACACAACATATATTTCTGAAAAACATGCATGTGTATTTATATATATATATATATATATATATATATATATATATATATAATCTAGATTTAAACAGAGAGAGTCTGAACTCCGAACATCATCAGAAAGGCGCACCAACACATGTTGGGGTGCAAAAAACCTTTGGCCATACCAGGCTCAAAATCCAGATAAGAAAGTGTCACTGAGAGGGCCTGTAGATCACTCACTCTCTTTAGTGAGGAGATAGCAAGGAGGAAGACAGTCTTCGGTGTCAACACTCTGTCGGAAACTTCTTTGAGAGCCTCAAAGGGAGGTTTGCACATAGCCTCCAGCACCACGGCTAGGTCCCACTTGGGGACACAGGATCGTAATGAAGGCCTCAGCACACTGCAGAGGAAACGTGAAACAAAGGAGTGTCTTCTCAATGATTGGTCACAGAGAGGGGCGAGTTAAGCGGATAAGGCCACCACGTACACCTTCAGGGTGAAGTGAATCAACCCCGCAGTGAACCACTCCTGTAAGATCTCCAGCACTAGACCAACTGCACTGTAAAAAACAATTTGTTGAGTCAACTTAAAATAATTTGTAACCTGGCTGCCTTAAAATTTTAAGTTCAGTCAACTCAAAAAAAGTTTATTCAACTTGAAATGGTAAATTATACTAAGTGACAGCTTGGATATTTAAGTTGAATCAACTTAAAATTTCAAGGCAGCTGGGTTACTTACCCATCTGTTAAGTTTAGCAAACACAAATATCTAAGTTGTTACTTAGTACAACTTAATATTTCAAGTTGAATAAACTTATTTTAGTTGACTGAACTTAAAATTTTAAGGCAGCAGGGTAACCCATTATTTTAAGCTGACTCAACAAATTGTGTTTTTTATTTTTTACAGTGTAGTGCTGTCTAACGATTTACCACATCAAAAATAAGAGTTTTTGTTTTCATAATATAAAATGCAGAAATACACACACATACGGTATATATTTTGGAAATATTTACCTGTATTCACATGTATTCATATAATTTATATTATATATAAATATATTTAATATATAAACACAACATATATTTCTGAAAAACATGCATGTGTATTTATATATATATATATAGGTATAGATATATATATATATATAATCTAGGTTTAAACAGAGAGAGTCTGAACTCCGAACATCATCAGGAAGGCGCACCAACACATGTTGGGGTACAAAAAACCTTTGGCCATACCAGGCTCAAAATCCAGAAAGTACAACTTAACATTTCAAGTTGACTAAACTTATTTTAGTTGACTGAACTTAAAATTTTAAGGCAGCAGGGTAACAAATCATTTTAATGTGTTTTTTATTTTTTACAGTGTGGGCAGTGGACTGGGTTGAGCTGGCGGTTACTCCTCCAGGAAGTGGGCCTCAGGGCCCACACCCACAACTTTCATAACTCTGGGTGGGGCTGAAGGATCGTGTCCCCCGCCTGCGAGAGGCCCGGCCAGAACGGGGCTACTAGCAGAAAATGGACTCCGTCCCAGCGCACTCTCTCCGGAAATCCTGCGAACAGCCTCCAGCCTCGGCCATGTCTGGCTTCTTACACAAAAATAAAGGTGCTTCACAATGCCATTGAAGAACCTTTTCTGTCTAAATTGTTTTTTTTCAGACTCAGCCCATTTGTTTGTAAAGCATCGGCAATCAGAATCGGCCATGAAGGATCAAGATCAGTGCACTACCAAAAAGAAGTGTGTAGCTATTAATCATCAGGATGTTGCTGGCCGTTCCTCTTATTTGGCAGTTGTGGTGCTCCTAAATTTTATTTGGTGCTCCTAACTTTTTGAATTTGGGAGCACCAGTGCTACCAAGTAAAAAAGATAACTTCGAGCCCTGTAAAGGTGACATTCAGAGACGGATGTGCCTAACTTCATTACCACCTAATGGTCGACAATAAAAATGAATATTTTGTCCCACATTCATTTTATTAGTTCTTTGCTTTCTCTTCCCCCACCAGCAAATTATTTGAAAAGGTTAGATTCCTTACTGATAAAATATGTATGGAATGGAAATTGTCCCCACATGACGTGGTGTACACTTCAAAAAAAAAAACAAAAAACAAATGGGAAGGGGGATGGGGCTGCCTGATTTTAAATGGTACCATTGGTCCTTTATTCTACTCTCACAGTCTTCATGGAAACAAATAGAAAAAGAATTCATGTTGCCAATTCATCCACAAGACTCTTCATTTTCTCGCCTTTCTTACAGGACTTGCCCATTATACTACAGTTCTCTTCTATCATACACTCTCCAAATATTTAAGAAGATAGAAACTTTATTTCCTTCTAAAACTATGTGGCACACTCATACCCCTATTTGGTGCCATTAAAGTTTACTTTGTGGTGGACAACCTTTTGTACAGCCATCTCGGGCTATAAAAGGTATTTTAACCTAGAATGACAGAAAAGTAGAAAATTGAAGCCAAAAGAAAAAATTGTACGTGCAGCATTAAATGCACATAAGGTACCTTGGGGCAGAGATCTTCAAACTCAACCAGTAGTAAAATGGATTCACAATGTGCCAAACAAAGGAACAGTTTCTTATTTTTACTTTTATATTTCAAATCATAAAGCAGACATTTTTTCTCTCAAAAAGAAAGACTGGAAATTCTGGTTAACCGTCTCGACTGCTGCTGCAAAAAAAACTTTTAGTTCAACGATGGAAAACTCCTCATTACCTTTCCATCAGACATTGGTTACTGGACAGCATTCCTTACTGGAGATACTATCTGGAAATGTCATCAGCACAAACCAGTCACTTTGTCTATATGGAAGAACTGTGTATGTTTTGTTATTTTCATTATTATTATGTATTGTTGTTTTTTTTTTTTTTTTTTAATTTACATTAAAATTTTTACCTATTTTCAAACTCCTGGTGTGCTGTGGGTTGGGGGGAGGTGATGGTGGGTAGTAGTTGTTAGATACATTTTCTTGTTTAACTGTATTATATATGCTACTTTGAAAATAAAAAAAAAACCTTCAATACAAAAATAAATAAATAAAAAAGAATTAAACGCCATCGTCTGGGGAAAACTCAAACAGATTGCATGGCTTGATGATATGCAACACTTTATGGTTTTATTGTTTTGTTTTCAACAAAACCTCATGAACTCTAAGTGAACAAAACTCAGTTAAAGCAGTGATTTCAATTTCTGCTTACCTTGATTATTTATCATCTTGGATTTGTTTTTCCACCTTTTTTCCTTTTTGTTTCATCTTATGCCATAATGAAAGGCACAGTTTATCAAACTATAAAAATCCTATCATTCATGTCATTCCAAACTCTCACATTGTGCATTTAACGATAAGCCAAGAGAGTCCAATGTGTTCTAAAAAAGAAATAAATGCATACAGGTTTGGAAAGACATTTTTCTATTAGGTATTTCATTATTTTTGCAATTAAGATGCAACAAATGTTCAACAATCAATATAATATACACTGTTATAGCAGTCTATAATATGAGTTTGACTGTTCTATAATTTGAATTATTTTAATCAAGAACAAACCACCCTGCTTTCAATGGCAGCATGTCAAAAGCCTGCTCGTTTAGGGAGGAATGCACTGTTGTATAAGTAGGTTTGTCCAGTTTTGCTAAAGATGGAATGGATAAACTACATACCACCACCATATGTGGTTTGTGTCATGTGACTCAAAACAGAGCTAATAAAAACGTGAACTTTGAGGACAGCAATTATTTCCTTTTATCACAGGACTTACAACTTCACCTGAGAGTAAAAAATTGCACTCGGGTGCAAAATGGATTGGGTGAGTTTGACTGATTTAGGTATTACTATAGTCATACTTTCTGATTTGTACTCATAACCATTAAGAGGTCTTTATTCTTAATTGGGATTATTTTGTAATAATTTTTAATGATATTTTGTAATAATCGTTTGTGATTTTTATGAAGCATTCTTAATTTATTTTTAACACTGAACTAAAATGAGCTATATAATGACCAATAATGATGAATAACTGCTTTAGGGCTGGAATTTCAGTCATTTCTTAAGTTTCCTGCTTATTTCAATAAAGCTGCATTGAAACAATTGTATGAAGCACTATACAAATAAATGTATTACGTAAGGGTTAAAGAAAAACAGCCCTTATACTACAAGCACACTGCAATAAATGGCTGACACTTCAACATCAAAAATAAGTGAGGAAGTAAAAACATTTTAAAATCGTTTAAAGGGCACCTATTATGCAAAATCCATTTTTAGAAGGTGTTTGGACAGAAATGTGTGTCGGAATTGTTTGTACACAGCCATCTTAGAATGATAAAAATACATCCTGGCTTTTTTTTTTTTTTTTTAATCTTCATAAAATCAAACCAGGCTCAAAAAGCAAGCACTTTGGAGCCTGTCCGCAAAATCACATCATATTTTGGTAGCCACACCCACTGCAGTTGACTGACAGGCAAGTAATAACATATCCTCAGCCATTTTGTCTGCGTGCGATCGAAAGCAGTATCCCGTCAGAAACACCCTCGCTCTGTTTCATGATCATGAAACATTTAAGGATGTTAGTGTTTCTGCTGTAAATGTCTATTGAGGCTCATTGATATTTTTCCCTGTAAATAAATGAATTACATTATGCAAGTTTTCATGGATTACTTGACAAATATAACAAAAACAGCAAGGTACAGAGTTTATCTTGTTCATGACTATTTATACATTTATTGGATTTAACTAGGAAAACGTGAAGCTAAAAGTTTTGTAAGATCATCTAACAGGCTACTGCAGTTATATTCTATTCATTGGCATTCACTAGGTGCGTTTACATGGAGTGTTGTAATCGTTTTAAAAGTCCAATCCGAATGACAATGCTCCATATAAACACCTCAATCAGAAAAAAAAAAAAATGCTCAAACCAGATGAAATTGTAATTGGGTTGAGAGGGGTGAGATAAATAACATTTCTATAAACCGAACTAAATTAAAATTCTGCCACGTAAATGCGTTAAACAGATTATTTTGCGTCTGCGTTAAGCAGGACAGGTGTCGCGCCAAAATGGGGGGTTAGACCCACCCCAAAAATTACACTTTTCAACACGTTATAATAAATGATCTGTATTGTATTTGGACCTGAAACTTCACAGGCACATTCAGGAGAGGCATAAGATTAATATTACATCTTCTAAAAGGAGCTAACATGATTAACAAGTTACTAACATGCTGTTAACATGTTTCTAACATGATAAGCATGTTATTAGCATGTTGCTAGCATGATTGGCAAGTTACTAGCATGCTGTTAACATGTTTCTAATATGATTGGCATGTTAATAGCATGTTGTTAGCATGATTAGCACATTGATAGCACATTGTTATCATGATTTCACACATTGCTGGCATATTTTAGCACACTGACACCATGATTATCATGTTGCTAGCTTGAATTAGTACATTGATAGCTTGTCTTAAGCTAGTTGCAAGGCTTGTTTGATAGATTGATAACAGTTTTGACAGTTGGAGTTTGAATAGTCTTGGTTCATTTGAACATTCTGTCAATGTAAATCTATGTGATATTTCCTAGTTTTAATCATCATTTTGAGGAAAACCATAAGTCCGATCAGTTAGAAAAGATAGAACGCTCTCGGTCAGATCAGTCTGAAGATCTGTTTAATGATCTTAGATCTGTAGTTGTTTAATGGCATTTTTTATGACTGAAGGCGAGTATCACTGATACCAATACTACCAGTAATGTCTCTAGGAAATTTTCAGTTATAGATGAATCCCTAAAGCAGAGATCTCAAACTCAATTCCTGGAGGGCCGCAGCTCTGCAGAGTTTAGCTCCAGCCAGCTCCAACTCACACCTGCTTGGAGTAATCCTGAAGACCTTGATTAGCTGGATCAGGTGTGTTTGATTAGGGTTGGAGTGAAAATGTGCAGCGCTCTGGCCCTCAGGAATTGGGTTTAAGACCACTGCCCTAAAGCTACAAAAGTTATTGATTTCCTCTTTTTTTTTTTTTTTTTTTTTTTTTTCTTTTGTTCTTTGATGAACAGATATCACAGCAGCTGGGTTATTATCTTATTTTGGCTGCTTTAAAATTATTGGCCATTTAAGATCATTACTTTAAGAGCTGCTGCTGCTGTTCGGTGGATCTGACACGCATCACATATTTTTTCTAAATTCTTTACATATTCTGACTCTAAAGTCTCTACTAATGAGCTGATGAGATGAATCAGGTGTTTTAGATGAGGGAGACTCCAGCCTCCAGGACAGTTTTGAAAACCACTGCATTTCAGAGACATGTTCTTAAATGTGACTCATATAACAAATGCATGCATGCACAATTTTAGGGCAGCTTTAATTGCCTTTTTTTTGGTAATTTCATGACTTAACTGGTGACATAACTATGTCATTGCATGCTCGTAGTTTCATTTGCGCTTTAATATAAAATGATAAACAGTGGGCACAGCGGCATTTGTGCGTGTAATTGAAAAGCTCATGCTACGGGCACAGTATAACGGCTGACAGGACCAGAAAACTCGTTTTTATTGGTTTATGGCATGAGTGCAGTTCACTGTTGTTCTGTTGAAGCTCCCTCATCACCTGTACCTTTTCCGTGCAGATTGGACTAGTGCCTGGCGTGGAGGCAAAGTTGGAGTGCGTGTCTGAAAAATGTCCTATTTGATGTTGTCTAAATAAACACAATTCTTGTCATGAAAAAAAAGAGACAGAAGCAGCAGTTGTGAGCCAACCCTAGCTTCGCCCCCATGTTAATTGCGTTAAATATTTTTTAATGCATTAAACTGAAAAAAAGCATTAACATGCTAATTTTGACAGCACTGGTTTTTAAATAAATGAATTCTTGATGAGCATAAGATAAATTATATAACTTTTTTTAATCTTACTGATCTTAAACTTTTGAATGGTAGTGTAACTCTTCTCTTGTGTTTTGTTATTCATCATAACTACTTTCATCTTTATTAATGTGGACTGTGCAAAAATGACAAATCGTCTTTGCACAGGAAAAAAATATTAATAAACTACAAAATAATACATAAACAAATAATTATTAGGTTTGTTTGTTAATTTTACCAACTTCACTGACATGCCAAAACTGATGCCATTCCTTACATATTTGCTAATGTATGCATTATATGTTATAGATGATCTATTTGACAGCTACCAAGATGCGCAGAAAAACACTGATAATTGCAGTGTTAAGTTTAGGTCTGTAAGTTACTGACAATCTTTATTTCTCTTATTACTTATTTACATGTGACAATTGCTCTAAAATTGCTCTGTACTTTGATTTTTTAACAGTGTTTTCTAGCGCATCAGCCGATTTACAAATGTGCTCAATACTGAGACAACAGCAGAGAGACTTTTGCACAACAACAACTGAATTTACAACTGCTACAACAAGCTCAGCTAGAACTGAAACTCTGCTTACAACTACAAACCTTCGTACAGAAACAACAACTCAACTTACATCTACAACTCAACTAACAAACACAACGACTTCAATATCTACAGCTGAACAATCAACTATATCTGAACAAAGCACCACAACGCAGACAGCAACAGCATCCCTACCTACAACAAGTACATCTCAGTCAACAACTGTGGTTACAACAAACTCACCTACAACTACATCTCAACTTACAACTACAGCCCCACCTACTGAAACTACAACACAACGTACATCTACGGCTGAACAAACAACCACAACAACTTCAGCATCTACAACTGAGCAATCAATTACATCCAAACAAAGCACCACAACACAGACAGCAACAACATCCCTACCTACAACTACAACCTCTCGTACAGAAACAACACAATTTACATCTACAGCTGAACCAACAACAACAACAACAACAGCAACTGCTTCAACATCCACAACTGAACAATCGACTACATCCGAACAAAGCACCACAACGCAAACAGCAACAACATCCCTACCTACAACTACAACCTCTCCTACAGAAACAACAACAACACAATTTACATCTACAGCTGCACCAACAACAACAGCTGTTGTAACATCTACAACTGAACAATCAACTACATCCGAACAAAGCACCACAACGCAGACAGCAACAACATCCCTACCTACAACTACAACCTCTCCTACAGAAACAACAACAACACAATTTACATCTACAGCTGCACCAACAACAACAGCTGTTGTAACATCTACAACTGAACAATCAACTACATCCGAACAAAGCACCACAACACAGACAGCAACAACATCCCTACCTACAACTACAACCTCTCCTACAGAAACAACAACAACACAATTTACATCTACAGCTGCACCAACAACAACAGCTGTTGTAACATCTACAACTGAACAATCAACTACATCCGAACAAAGCACCACAACACAGACAGCAACAACATCCCTACCTACAACTACAACCTCTCGTACAGAAACAACAACACAATTTACATCTACAGCTGAACCAACAACAACAACAACAACAGCAACTGCTTCAACATCCACAACTGAACAATCGACTACATCCGAACAAAGCACCACAACGCAGACAGCAACAACATCCCTACCTACAACTACAACCTCTCCTACAGAAACAACAACAACACAATTTACATCTACAGCTGCACCAACAACAACAGCTGTTGTAACATCTACAACTGAACAATCAACTACATCCGAACAAAGCACCACAACGCAGACAGCAACAACATCCCTACCTACAACTACAACCTCTCCTACAGAAACAACAACAACACAATTTACATCTACAGCTGCACCAACAACAACAGCTGTTGTAACATCTACAACTGAACAATCAACTACATCCGAACAAAGCACCACAACGCAGACAGCAACAACATCCCTACCTACAACTACAACCTCTCCTACAGAAACAACAACAACACAATTTACATCTACAGCTGCACCAACAACAACAGCTGTTGTAACATCTACAACTGAACAATCAACTACATCCGAACAAAGCACCACAACACAGACAGCAACAACATCCCTACCTACAACTACAACCTCTCCTACAGAAACAACAACAACACAATTTACATCTACAGCTGCACCAACAACAACAGCTGTTGTAACATCTACAACTGAACAATCAACTACATCCGAACAAAGCACCACAACACAGACAGCAACAACATCCCTACCTACAACTACAACCTCTCCTACAGAAACAACAACAACACAATTTACATCTACAGCTGCACCAACAACAACTGCTGTTGTAACATCTACAACTGAACAATCAACTACATCCGAACAAAGCACCACAACACAGACAGCAACAACATCCCTACCTACAACTACAACCTCTCCTACAGAAACAACAACAACACAATTTACATCTACAGCTGCACCAACAACAACTGCTGTTGTAACATCTACAACTGAACAATCAACTACATCCGAACAAAGCACCACAACGCAGACAGCAACAACATCCCTACCTACAACTACAACCTCTCCTACAGAAACAACAACAACACAATTTACATCTACAGCTGAATCAACAACAACAGCTGTTGTAACATCTACAACTGAACAATCAACTACATCCGAACAAAGCACCACAACACAGACAGCAACAACATCCCTACCTACAACTACAACCTCTCCTACAGAAACAACAACAACACATTTTACATCTACAGCTGCACCAACAACAACAGCTGTTGTAACATCTACAACTGAACAATCAACTACATCCGAACAAAGCACCACAACGCAGACAGCAACAACATCCCTACCTACAACTACAACCTCTCCTACAGAAACAACAACAACACAATTTACATCTACAGCTGAATCAACAACAACTGCTGTTGTACCATCTACAACTGAACAATCAACTACATCCGAACAAAGCACCACAACACAGACAGCAACAACATCCCTACCTACAACTACAACCTCTCCTACAGAAACAACAACAACACAATTTACATCTACAGCTGAATCAACAACAACTGCTTGTACCATCTACAACTGAACAATCAACTACATCCGAACAAAGCACCACAACACAGACAGCAACAACATCCCTACCTACAACTACAACCTCTCCTACAGAAACAACAACAACACAATTTACATCTACAGCTGAATCAACAACAACTGCTTGTAACATCTACAACTGAACAATCAACTACATCCGAACAAAGCACCACAACACAGACAGCAACAACATCCCTACCTACAACTACAACCTCTCCTACAGAAACAACAACAACACAATTTACATCTACAGCTGCACCAACAACAACAGCTGTTGTAACATCTACAACTGAACAATCAACTACATCCGAACAAAGCACCACAACGCAGACAGCAACAACATCCCTACCTACAACTACAACCTCTCCTACAGAAACAACAACAACACAATTTACATCTACAGCTGAATCAACAACAACTGCTGTTGTAACCATCTACAACTGAACAATCAACTACATCCGAACAAAGCACCACAACACAGACAGCAACAACATCCCTACCTACAACTACAACCTCTCCTACAGAAACAACAACAACACAATTTACATCTACAGCTGAATCAACAACAACTGCTTTACCATCTACAACTGAACAATCAACTACATCCGAACAAAGCACCACAACACAGACAGCAACAACATCCCTACCTACAACTACAACCTCTCCTACAGAAACAACAACAACACAATTTACATCTACAGCTGAATCAACAACAACTGCTGTTGTAACATCTACAACTGAACAATCAACTACATCCGAACAAAGCACCACAACGCAGACAGCAACAACATCCCTACCTACAACTACAACCTCTCCTACAGAAACAACAACAACACAATTTACATCTACAGCTGAATCAACAACAACTGCTTTACCATCTACAACTGAACAATCGACTACATCCGAACAAAGCACCACAACACAGACAGCAACAACATCCCTACCTACAACTACAACCTCTCCTACAGAAACAACAACAACACAATTTACATCTACAGCTGAATCAACAACAACAACAGCTGTTGTAACATCTACAACTGAACAATCGACTACATCCGAACAAAGCACCACAACACAGACAGCAACAACATCCCTACCTACAACTACAACCTCTCCTACAGAAACAACAACAACACAATTTACATCTACAGCTGAATCAACAACAACTGCTTTACCATCTACAACTGAACAATCGACTACATCCGAACAAAGCACCACAACGCAGACAGCAACAACATCCCTACCTACAACTACAACCTCTCCTACAGAAACAACAACAACACAATTTACATCTACAGCTGAATCAAACAACAACTGCTGTTGTAACATCTACAACTGAACAATCAACTACATCCGAACAAAGCACCACAACACAGACAGCAACAACATCCCTACCTACAACTACAACCTCTCCTACAGAAACAACAACAACACAATTTACATCTACAGCTGAATCAACAACAACTGCTTTACCATCTACAACTGAACAATCGACTACATCCGAACAAAGCACCACAACACAGACAGCAACAACATCCCTACCTACAACTACAACCTCTCCTACAGAAACAACAACAACACAATTTACATCTACAGCTGCACCAACAACAACAGCTGTTGTAACATCTACAACTGAACAATCAACTACATCCGAACAAAGCACCACAACGCAGACAGCAACAACATCCCTACCTACAACTACAACCTCTCCTACAGAAACAACAACAACACAATTTACATCTACAGCTGAACCAACAACAACTGCTGTTGTAACATCTACAACTGAACAATCAACTACATCCGAACAAAGCACCACAACACAGACAGCAACAACATCCCTACCTACAACTACAACCTCTCCTACAGAAACAACAACAACACAATTTACATCTACAGCTGAATCAACAACAACAACAGCTGTTGTAACATCTACAACTGAACAATCAACTACATCCGAACAAAGCACCACAACGCAGACAGCAACAACATCCCTACCTACAACTACAACCTCTCCTACAGAAACAACAACAACAACACAATTTACATCTACAGCTGAATCAACAACAACTGCTTTGTACCATCTACAACTGAACAATCGACTACATCTGAACAAAGCACCACAACACAGACAGCAACAACATCCCTACCTACAACTACAACCTCTCCTACAGAAACAACAACAACACAATTTACATCTACAGCTGCACCAACAACAACTGCTGTTGTAACATCTACAACTGAACAATCAACTACATCCGAACAAAGCACCACAACACAGACAGCAACAACATCCCTACCTACAACTACAACCTCTCCTACAGAAACAACAACAACACAATTTACATCTACAGCTGCATCAACAACAACTGCTGTTGTAACATCTACAACTGAACAATCAACTACATCCGAACAAAGCACCACAACGCAGACAGCAACAACATCCCTACCTACAACTACAACCTCTCCTACAGAAACAACAACAACACAATTTACATCTACAGCTGAATCAAACAACAACTGCTGTTGTAACATCTACAACTGAACAATCAACTACATCCGAACAAAGCACCACAACACAGACAGCAACAACATCCCTACCTACAACTACAACCTCTCCTACAGAAACAACAACAACACAATTTACATCTACAGCTGAATCAACAACAACTGCTGTTGTAACATCTACAACTGAACAATCAACTACATCCGAACAAAGCACCACAACACAGACAGCAACAACATCCCTACCTACAACTACAACCTCTCCTACAGAAACAACAACAACACAATTTACATCTACAGCTGCACCAACAACAACAGCTGTTGTAACATCTACAACTGAACAATCAACTACATCCGAACAAAGCACCACAACACAGACAGCAACAACATCCCTACCTACAACTACAACCTCTCCTACAGAAACAACAACAACACAATTTACATCTACAGCTGCACCAACAACAACAGCTGTTGTAACATCTACAACTGAACAATCAACTACATCCGAACAAAGCACCACAACGCAGACAGCAACAACATCCCTACCTACAACTACAACCTCTCCTACAGAAACAACAACAACACAATTTACATCTACAGCTGAACCAACAACAACTGCTGTTGTAACATCTACAACTGAACAATCAACTACATCCGAACAAAGCACCACAACACAGACAGCAACAACATCCCTACCTACAACTACAACCTCTCCTACAGAAACAACAACAACACAATTTACATCTACAGCTGAACCAACAACAACAGCTGTTGTAACATCTACAACTGAACAATCAACTACATCCGAACAAAGCACCACAACGCAGACAGCAACAACATCCCTACCTACAACTACAACCTCTCCTACAGAAACAACAACAACACAATTTACATCTACAGCTGAACCAACAACAACTGCTGTTGAACATCTACAACTGAACAATCAACTACATCCGAACAAAGCACCACAACGCAGACAGCAACAACATCCCTACCTACAACTACAACCTCTCCTACAGAAACAACAACAACACAATTTACATCTACAGCTGCACCAACAACAACAGCTGTTGTAACATCTACAACTGAACAATCAACTACATCCGAACAAAGCACCACAACGCAGACAGCAACAACATCCCTACCTACAACTACAACCTCTCCTACAGAAACAACAACAACACAATTTACATCTACAGCTGCACCAACAACAACAGCTGTTGTAACATCTACAACTGAACAATCAACTACATCCGAACAAAGCACCACAACGCAGACAGCAACAACATCCCTACCTACAACTACAACCTCTCCTACAGAAACAACAACAACACAATTTACATCTACAGCTGAATCAAAAACAACTGCTGTTGTAACATCTACAACTGAACAATCAACTACATCCGAACAAAGCACCACAACACAGACAGCAACAACATCCCTACCTACAACTACAACCTCTCCTACAGAAACAACAACAACACAATTTACATCTACAGCTGCACCAACAACAACAGCTGTTGTAACATCTACAACTGAACAATCAACTACATCCGAACAAAGCACCACAACGCAGACAGCAACAACATCCCTACCTACAACTACAACCTCTCCTACAGAAACAACAACAACACAATTTACATCTACAGCTGCACCAACAACAACAGCTGTTGTAACATCTACAACTGAACAATCAACTACATCCGAACAAAGCACCACAACGCAGACAGCAACAACATCCCTACCTACAACTACAACCTCTCCTACAGAAACAACAACAACACAATTTACATCTACAGCTGAACCAACAACAACTGCTGTTGTAACATCTACAACTGAACAATCAACTACATCCGAACAAAGCACCACAACGCAGACAGCAACAACATCCCTACCTACAACTACAACCTCTCCTACAGAAACAACAACACAATTTACATCTACAGCTGAATCAACAACAACTGCTTTACCATCTACAACTGAACAATCAACTACATCCGAACAAAGCACCACAACGCAGACAGCAACAACATCCCTACCTACAACTACAACCTCTCCTACAGAAACAACAACAACACAATTTACATCTACAGCTGAATCAACAACAACTGCTTTACCATCTACAACTGAACAATCAACTACATCCGAACAAAGCACCACAACGCAGACAGCAACAACATCCCTACCTACAACTACAACCTCTCCTACAGAAACAACAACAACACAATTTACATCTACAGCTGCACCAACAACAACAGCTGTTGTAACATCTACAACTGAACAATCAACTACATCCGAACAAAGCACCACAACGCAGACAGCAACAACATCCCTATCTACAACTACAACCTCTCCTACAGAAACAACAACAACACAATTTACATCTACAGCTGAATCAACAACTGCTTCAACATCTACAACTGAACAATCAACTACATCTGAACAAAGCACCACAACGCAGACAGCAACAACATCCATACCTACAACTACAACCTCTCCTACAGAAACAACAACAACACAATTTACATCTACAGCTGCACCAACAACAACAGCTGTTGTAACATCTACAACTGAACAATCAACTACATCCGAACAAAGCACCACAACGCAGACAGCAACAACATCCCTACCTACAACTACAACCTCTCCTACAGAAACAACAACAACACAATTTACATCTACAGCTGCACCAACAACAACAGCTGTTGTAACATCTACAACTGAACAATCAACTACATCCGAACAAAGCACCACAACGCAGACAGCAACAACATCCCTACCTACAACTACAACCTCTCCTACAGAAACAACAACAACACAATTTACATCTACAGCTGCACCAACAACAACAGCTGTTGTAACATCTACAACTGAACAATCAACTACATCCGAACAAAGCACCACAACGCAGACAGCAACAACATCCCTACCTACAACTACAACCTCTCCTACAGAAACAACAACAACACAATTTACATCTACAGCTGCACCAACAACAACAGCTGTTGTAACATCTACAACTGAACAATCAACTACATCTGAACAAAGCACCACAACGCAGACAGCAACAACATCCCTACCTACAACTACAACCTCTCCTACAGAAACAACAACAACACAATTTACATCTACAGCTGCACCAACAACAACAGCTGTTGTAACATCTACAACTGAACAATCAACTACATCCGAACAAAGCACCACAACGCAGACAGCAACAACATCCCTACCTACAACTACAACCTCTCCTACAGAAACAACAACAACACAATTTACATCTACAGCTGCACCAACAACAACAGCTGTTGTAACATCTACAACTGAACAATCAACTACATCCGAACAAAGCACCACAACGCAGACAGCAACAACATCCCTATCTACAACTACAACCTCTCCTACAGAAACAACAACAACACAATTTACATCTACAGCTGCACCAACAACAACAGCTGTTGTAACATCTACAAGTGAACAATCAACTACATCCGAACAAAGCACCACAACGCAGACAGCAACAACATCCCTACCTACAACTACAACCTCTCCTACAGAAACAACAACAACACAATTTACATCTACAGCTGCACCAACAACAACAGCTGTTGTAACATCTACAAGTGAACAATCAACTACATCCGAACAAAGCACCACAACGCAGACAGCAACAACATCCCTATCTACAACTACAACCACTCCTACAGAAACAACAACAACAACACAATTTACATCTACAGCTGCACCAACAACAACAGCTGTTGTAACATCTACAACTGAACAATCAACTACATCCGAACAAAGCACCACAACGCAGACAGCAACAACATCCCTACCTACAACTACAACCTCTCCTACAGAAACAACAACAACACAATTTACATCTACAGCTGCACCAACAACAACTGCTGTTGTAACATCTACAACTGAACAATCAACTACATCCGAACAAAGCACCACAACGCAGACAGCAACAACATCCCTACCTACAACTACAACCTCTCCTACAGAAACAACAACAACAACACAATTTACATCTACAGCTGCACCAACAACAACAACTGTTTTAACATCTTCAACTGAACCAACAACTATAACTGCTTCACCATCTACAACTGAACAACCAACTACATCCGAACAAAGTACAGTCTCTCCTACAGAAACAACAACACAATATACATCTACAGCTGAAGCAACATTAACAACTACTACTACTACTGTTTTAACATCTACAACTGAACGAACAACAGCTGCTTTAACAACTACAACTGAACAATCAACTACATCCAAACAAAGCACCAAAACGCAGACAGTAACAACATCCCTATCTACAACAAGTCCAGCTCAATCTACAACTGTGGTTACAGCAAATTCACCTTCAACAGCAACTCTGCTTACAACATCAGCTCCTCCTACAGAAACAACAACACAACTTACATCTACAACTGAACCAACAACCACAACTGCTTTAACAACTACAACAGAACAAACAACTACATCTGAACAAAGCACAACAACACAGACAGCAACAACATCCCTACCTACAGATACAGCCCAATCTACAACGGTGGTTACAACAAATTCACCCTCAACAGCAACTCAGGTTGCAACTACAGCCCCTCCTACAGAAACAACAACACAACTTCCATCTACGGCTAAACCAACAACTACAACTGCTTCAACATCTACAACAGAACAAACAACTATATCTCAAAGCACCACAAAGCAGACAGCAACAACATCCCTACCTACAACTACAGCTCAGTCTGCGACAACGAAAGATTTCTGCATACGCGTGTCAGAACAGCTGGATAAATACTGCTCAGCAACAAGTACAACTCTGTTTACGACCACTGCCAAACTGACACAAACATCTCATTCAACAAACTCACCTACAACTGCACCAACTGAATCTACCACTGTTATAGCAAACTCAGCTACAATTAAAACTCTGTTTACAACTACAAGTCTTCCTACAGAATCAACAACACAACTTGCAACTGACTTGCAACTGAACTCAACATCTGCAACTGAACAATCAACTATATCTGAACAAAGCACCACAACGCAGACAGCAACAACATCCCTACCTACAACAAGTACAGCTCAGTCTACAACTGTGGTTACAACAAACTCACCTACAACTGCAACTCTGCTTACAACTACAGCACCTCCTACAGAAACAACAATTACAACCACAGCTGAATCAACAACAACCCCAGACACAACCAAGACGTTTTTTGTTAGTTTTTCCAGCATTGAAGATTTTGTGTCTGATCTGTCAAATCCAGCTTCAGAAGCATATAAAAACAGAGAAAAGAAAGTCAAAGATACGGTACGTTGCATGGCAAATATTTAAGGCAAGCAGTTTGCACTGCAAGTTAAATAGTAAACTTTGCATTTTGAATGTATTCAGTAATTCATTTTGCACCCTAATGTAGATATTAGTGCAAACTAACTGCACCCCACATAGACAGTAATGTAGTTTTTTTATTAATATTATTCCAGTGCAAATAACATTCTATTTTATTTGTGCCCTGGAGTAAATATTAATATGTTGCAATTGTAACAATTAGTCCAAGTTTTAGCATTCATTTTTTACTGTTAAATGTTAAAGAATGACATTAATACAGCATAATACCAATAAATGCTAAAGAATGTTCAAAGCATGGCCGATAGACAACCGCACTTTCCTTTTGGCAGTCTTTCTCAAGAGCAGTTCTGAAATTTAAAATAAACAAATAGATAAAATATTAATAACGTCCGTGCGGCTTGGTCAGCCAATCACCTGAGCATAATTGGGTGAAGACAGGAAAAAAACCTGTAGAAGTAGCAAAAAAAAGAATAAAAAATTGCAGACACTCAATATGGTGGATTATTATTAGTATATATATATATATATATATATATATATATATATATATATATATATATATATATATATATATATATATATATTGCCAAGTTACAAACAAATGAAAAAAATACCAAATTAAATACAAATGAAAAAAATAAGTGTGTAAATAAACAATAATGAGAACAGAACCAAAGCTGAATCTGGGTGCAAAAAGCATTTAAACACTTTAGTAAGTTAAGGTATACAGTTCAACAAGAGCAAAGGATAAGACCTTTACAGTAAATGTTATCATGGACCAACATTTGGAAACAGTTGGAACAGTAACTTCAAATCATGTGAAAAATGAATGACTATCAATTTTCTTTCATATTGTAGATTTTTTTTGGTCTGTGATTAATTCATGATCAATAACTAAATATTGAACCTGACATTGTCAACCTGTTTTCAACAGTTGACACCATTCTTCACAAATGCATTTCCCTCCTTTAAAGGACTGGCAGTTATTCGGTTCCGGTGAGTATTTCTTCCCTTTAAATATGAATACATTTCATTTTCGGTAAACAAAAGTCTTTGGTTTAGAGGAAAATCTAGACAGCTATTTATACATTTTTCTTCTTAAGTGGACATGTAAGAAATAACAATTTTCAATTTGCAAACATTCCTTTTGGTTCATATGAAGTGACAGAGGCAACACAATTTGCAAAAAGAATGTTTGTAAATCAAAAACGGTTAGTTTCTACTGGTCTGCCAAGGCAAAATATAAAAATCATCATCTTAAAACAAATGCATTTAATGCACAGCATCTGAAAATACTTGATGCCACAAGAAAACTACAGCAACAACCAAAAATAGCTGTAAAAACATTTCTTCCAAACATGCTAAAAAGTGGTTTCAGTATTGAGCCTTACATTTTAAAAAAATGACAATGCCTCTTTCTCCTCTCTGTCCCTTCTGTAGTCCGGGGTCAATCATCACTGAATTGAATGTGACATTTGGAACCTTACCGACAAACGAAGACATAAAAGAAACCATCATGCAAGCTAACGTCACTCTTAATATCACCAGTGTAACAGGTAAGTCAAACAAGCAACATCATCAATGCAATGTCATTCAAAATTATTTAGAATGCTTTCTGTATTACTCTGTATTGTTATTAAACTATTGCTGTTGCACTGCTGCTATTAGTCATTTTCTCAGCTGTTATTTGTATTTTTCCACAATCTACAATCTATCCAAACTCATGCAACAGTAACGGACCCCTTCGCCACAACTACCAAAGCCACTACAACCACGCCAACCACAACTACAACTGCACCTAACACAACTACATCCACACCTACCACAACTACATCCACACCTACCACAACTACAACCACACCTACCACAACTACACCCACACCTACCACAACTACACCCACACCTACCACAAATACATCCACTTCTACCACAAATACAACTGCACCTAACACAACCACACCCACACCTACCACAACTACATCCACAACTACACCCACACCTACCACAACTACACCCACACCTACCACAAATACATCCACACCTACCACAAATACAACTGCACCTAACACAACCACACCCACACCTACCACAACTACACCCACACCTACCACAAATACATCCACACCTACCACAAATACAACTGCACCTAACACAACTACACCCACACCTACCACAACTACATCCACACCTACCACAACTACACCCACACCTACCACAACTACACCCACACCTACCACAAATACATCCACACCTACCACAAATACAACTGCACCTAACACAACCACACCCACACCTACCACAACTACACCCACACCTACCACAAATACACCCACACCTACCACAAATACAACTGCACCTAACACAACTACACCCACACCTACCACAACTACATCCACACCTACCACAACTACACCCACACCTACCACAACTACACCCACACCTACCACAAATACAACTGCATCTAACACAACTACACCCACACCTACCACAACTGCATCCACACCTACCACAACTACACCCAAACCTACCACAACTACACCCACACCTGCCACAAATACAACTGCACCTAACACAACTACACCCACACCTACCACAACTACATCCACACCTACCACAAATACAACTGCACCTAACACAACTACATCCACACCTACCACAACTACATCCACACCTACCACAACTACACCCACACCTACCACAACTACATCCACACCTACCACAAATACAACTGCACCTAACACAACTACACCCACACCTACCACGACTACATCCACACCTACCACAACTACACCCACACCTACCACAACTACATCCACACCTACCACAACTACATCCACACCTACCACAAATACAACTGCACTTAACACAACTACACCGACACCTACCACAACTACATCCACACCTACCATAAATACAACTGCACTTAACACAACTACACCCACACCTACCACAACTACATCCACACCTACCACAAATACAACTGCACTTAACACAACTACACCCACACCTACCACAACTACAACCACACCTACCACAACTACATCCACACCTACCACAACTACAACCGGCAACATTAATACAACAACAGCCAATCCTAATACCACAGCAACCACCACAACAACAGCCACAACAACCTCAACAACAACCACCACCACCACAACAACAGCAACAACAACAACACCACCAACAACCACAACAACAACAGAAGCAACCACAACAACAGCACCAGCACGTCCTCTGCCATCTATATCCATACAGATTGTCATTATAGAGGTGTATACTGAAGCACTGGCAGACAAGAAATCTCCAGAATTTCATAAACTAGCCACAAAAATAGAGAGCATGGTATGTTTCAAGCTGCAGAACAATACAGTGATATATATATATATATATATATATATATATATATATATATATATATATATATATATATATATATATATATATATAAGCAATGTTCCTTTTTGTCTTTAGTTTTAAAAAAATATATATTTCTAAACTTAGTTTCGTACTTGCCTTTAAGTTAACATTTTTTTTTAAATTTTTTTAATTGTGTAGTGGTATAAAAAACAAAAAAAGACATGATCTACTTTCATAAAATGTAATTGTTTCATAAAATATTATGAAAGATTTCTAAAACTGACTTACTGTTTTCACAGTTTGATGAAGTCTATAAAAAAAAGTTTGGGCCTCGTTTCATCAAGACTATTGTGATTGGATTCTTGTAAGTAAATACTCCATCATGCTTTCAGTGTCAGTTTGTGTAATGTTTCATGATGTAAAAACTTCGTTTTATGCATTTGAGAATACTCACTACTGTCAAAGGCACAAAATATGGAAAGATTTTCTCTCCTTTATAAAATGTAGTCATTTTTGGTTATAGATTAAGTTACATTTTGACATTTGCATGATGCAGTTTTATTTTATTTTTTTTAAATCTATTTTTTCCCATCACAATCCATCATATATATGGATGCAAATATTAACTTTAAAACCTTTTTTTTTTCCAGAGCTGTTGCCAGATCCCGGGCAGAATCAAATGTACAGGCGCAGGTTGAGCTGGTGTTTAGTGATGAGTCCACTGAACCGATACCCAGCAACACTGACATTGTGGAGACTCTAAAAGAAGCAGCTGCTAATTCAACTGCAGGCTTCAACCTCACTATTGATGCAACCTCTATTACTGTCATTAGTAAGCTGATTTAGATATGCTCAATTTCTAAGATTTAACTATGTTAACTTACCTAGAAATGTTCTGTGCAATCTCTGCTACGCTTTCTTTAAAAATCAATTCCTTTCTTTGTAGAATCAGTGCAGATCATTCCACTGGCAATCCTCACCAATGGAAGCTTTGTGGCTGCTCTTTCCAACAAAAGTTCTATTGACTTCCAGAGCAGGGCTTCGATGATCAAAACAGGGGTGAGTGTGATGTGTTTGCTTACAAATTTTGGGTAACTTGCTTTTACAAAAGAATACCCATTTTGTCAAACACCACTTGTTTTGCAGCTTGATCCCTTTTTCAAGGCTGATTACCCTACATCATTTAGCACCATATCCATAACAAGCTTCAGGTATGAATATGCTGGTGCATTCTTCAAATATAGCTTTTGATTCAACATAACACTCAGTTTTCATTAACAAATCTTGATTCCAAACTCTCTCCAGTGATGCCAATGTAAAATTAAGGAGTGTTCCCATGATCCAAAACTCCATGGATCTTGTATTCGGAGCAGACGCCGTTCTACCCAATAGCACCCAGATAGTGAACACTGTAGTTCGAGCAGCCAGAAACAACACATTGCCGTTCCAGATCTTCACTTCTTCAATTATAATAAATGGAACAGGTGAGTGATGCACTTAAATCTTGAACTGCAGTGAAATATTTTGCACTCAGATGAGTTTTTTTTTTTTTTTTTTTTTTTTTTTTACTTTGTTTACTGGAATTGTACAGGGTTTCTGTAGGTTTTATGAAGCTAAATTTAAGACTTTTTAATATCCACAGAAAAACTATTACAACCCTGGGACGTTTCGTTAAATGCCATAAAATCAAGAATATGCTATATGTTCATTCTCTTAAACCTTATTTTAACTGACTAAAGTACAATGAAAAAATGTCCAAAAATGTCCATTTTATTTTGCAAATATAAACTCATTTTGATGGCTGCAACACACAGTTGGGACAGAAGCAAAATAAAAGCGAAAACTTTATAGAATATCCAAATTAAACTGTTTTGAAACAGTTCATAGTAAGCAGGTGAAATGGAAATAGGTGAGGATATCATTTTTGGGTATAAAGGAGCATTTCAGTCTTTGCAAGCAAAGCTGGATCATGACTCATCACTTTGTGCCAAATTTCATGACAAAAGTGTCAAACAAATCAAAAATCATATTTCTCAACAGAAAATCACAAAGAATTTAGGTCTTTCACCAATTACCAAACATAATATTGTGAAAAGATGCAGGGAATCCAGAGAAATTTCAGTCAGGGCAAGGCGAGACACCTCAGGTGAATGTGGATGACCTTTGAGCCCTCAGATGGCATTGCATAAGAAACGGTCATGCTGCGGTGTTCAATATAGCCACAAGTACTTCAGAAAAGCCGCTGTCACTTAACACATTCTGCAGCTGCATCAATAAATGCAACTTGAATTTCTTTAACTCTAGCAGAAAACTATACGTCAATACTATACAGTGATGCCACGGGGTTCTCTGGGACTATTCTTATCTGATAGTCAAAAAGACGATGGTAATGTGTGCTGTGGTCAGACGAGTCCACGTTTCAGCTTGTTTCTAATAAAAATGGACGCTGAGTTCTCAGTACCAAAGACTAAAGGGACCATCCAGACATTCTGTCACGGAGGCTGGACAAGAAATGAAAGGTTCGAGATGAGTCCCCTTGTAGCGTGACGGAATACCCAAACGCGGAGGTGCACGAGTGAGCAGGTAAATCACGCAGTTGGTCTGAGAACGCTCCGATAAGGAGTGGGGATTTCCACCAAGAAATCCGCGTTCTCACACGCACACAGACAGGTAAATAAGCGCTCCGAAGAGCAGAGAGTTTACTCACGTGAGTTGAGATGGAGAAGGGACCTGACGTGGAGTCGCACATGAACTCAATGTCTGGTGCAAAACAACACCTGCTTCCTGCTTAAATACCTGCGTGAAGTTACTTCCGGGTCCTCGTGACCTCACGTGATCTGGTACGTGTGACAGTACCCCCCCCTCCAGGACCGGCACCTGACGGTCCCGGAACGGAGGATACCTGACGACGGTAGTCCTGGATGAGTGTAGGGTCCAGGATGAACCGCCCGGGAACCCAAGAACGCTCCTCCGGACCGTAGCCCTCCCAATCAACGAGGTATTGGGTGCCACGGCCACGGGTTCGCGAGTCAAGGATCCGCCGGACGGTGTACGCAGGACCGCCGTCGATGATCTGGACCGGGGGAGGAGCAGTGACCTGGGGAGACAGAGGGGAGAAGAAGACATGTTTGAGTTGAGATTGATGGAATACAGGATGGATCCGGAGGGAAGCAGGCAGCTGGAGCCGGAAGGTGACAGGGTTTAGTCGGTGAGTGATCTTTTAGGGTCCGATGAAGCGTGGAGTGAATTTTTTAGAGTCCGTCTTCAGGTTGATGTTGCGGGTGGAAAGGTAGACCCTGTCATCGACATGGAACAATCGTCCCGGAGGGTGCCGGCAGCGGTGTTGAGTGGTGTAGCGTTGGTTGGCTTTCTGAATGGCAGTCCGGGCGTGATTCCAAAGCCGCCGGCACCGGCGGACCAACTGTTGGGCGGACGGGACATCAACCTCCGGTTCTTAGGTTGGTACCCGTAGCATACCTTGAAAGGGCTTAGATTGGTGGCCGAAGATGTGTGTAAGTTGTTAGATAGTTCGGCCCAGACGAGGTAGCGCGCCCAGGAGCGCTGATGTTCACCCGCAAAGCATCGAAGGAAGCGCTCCAGTTGTTGGTTGGCCCGCTCCGTCTGGCCGTTCGTCTGAGGATGGTTACCGGACAATAGGCTGTTCGTGGTGCCGACCAGACGGCAGAAGGCCTGCCAGAACTTGGCCGTGAACTGGGGCCCTCTGTCCGAGACGATGTCCTTGGAAAACCCATGCAAGCGGACTACGTGCTCGAGTATAAGCTCCGCGGTGGTCTTGGCAGAGGGGAGTCCGGTGAGAGCCACCAGGTGCACAGCTTTCGAGAAACGATCCACAATGGTCAGGATGGTGTTCTTGCCCTGCGAGTCAGGGAGTCCAGTGACGAAATCGACCGAGATGTGACTCCAGGGGCGTTTGGGGATGGGGAGGGGCTGCAGCTTGCTGGTAGATGGTGAGTTGGTGGTCTTGGAGCGAGCGCAGATGTTACATGCCTGGACGTACTCCTGTACGTCTCTCCTCAACGTCCTCCACCAAAACGCCCTGTCGATAAACGAGATGGTCCTCTGGACCCCCTGATGTCCTGCCAATGTGGAATCGTGCCCCCACTGGAGAACTTCTTTGCGGAGATGGTCGGGCACAAAGAGTCGCACAGCGGGGGTTTCAGGTGGAGGAGGTTCCAGACTGTGACTCTGGCGGACTCTCTCTTCTAACCCCCACTGGAGGGGAGCCAAGATGATGTGAGGAGGCAGGACAGGCGCGGGCTCCGAGGAGGTGGTGTCTCGTTGATGTTGGCGGGAGATGGCGTCCGCTTTGGCATTCTTCGAGCCGGGCCGGTAGGAGAGATGGAAGTGGAAGTGCTCGAAGAATAAAGCCCACCACGCCTGCCTGGGGTTAAGCTGTTTGGTCTGGCGGATGACGGTGAGGTTCTGGTGGTCGGTCCAGACGGTGAATGGGTCGCTGCCGCCCTGGAGCCAGTGACGCCACTCTTCCAGAGCCCACTTGATGGCCAACAGTTCACGGTCCCCTACCCCGTAATGCTGCTGTGTGGGATTGAATTTCTGGTGGCCCATGAGGATTAATACCTGAAGGAGCAGCCGGGAAACAGCAGGATAGGATTTGATGGTAGCGGAACCAGATGAAGACCTCCCCCTCTTCACCTGGTCTGGCCGTTTCCCGGACGCAAAGGGCAGATTGCACGGTGGTGATCTGGGGAGGCGCAATAGGCACATAGACCTTCGCGGTAGCGTCTAGCCCTTTCCGCTGCCATCAGGGAGGTGCGCCCTATCTGCATGGGTTCCCCGGCTCCTGATGAGTGGGCCTCTGGAGCGGCCGGTGGAGGTGAAGATGGCGCAGCGACAGCGTGAGTGAAGGGTTGATCCAGATGGCGGTGACGGAGGGTGGAGCCTGTGGAGAGATGAGAGAGACGTTTAGTAGTGTGACCCATACGTTGATCCACCCGGAGGGCGAGCTGGATCATGCCCTCCAGGGTGGCCGGCAGCTCACGCACAGCCAGTTCGTCTTTAAGACGGGTGGACAGTCCTTCATAAAAGGCTGTGCGGAGCGCTGCGTCACTCCATTGTGTTTGGACGGCGAGAGTACGGAAATCCGTGGTGTATTGACTGACGCTGCGCTCGCCCTGCCTCAGATGGTATAAACGGGAATCCACCTCCACTTCACTCTCAGGGTGTTGGAAGGCGGCCCTGAGCTGGGTGGTGAACTCGGGATATGAGTAGGCAGCGATCCCGTCAGCTTTCAGGACCGCCGCAGCCCACTCGGCTGCCTGCCCGGTGAGAAGGGAGATGAGGAGAGCGATCCTGCTGCGGTCGGATGGATAACATGCTGGCTGGAACTCAAACAAAAGTGACAGGTTGGTTAGAAATACATCACACCGCCCTCCGGATCCATCCCATTTATCCGGAAGTGCGATCTTGGGTTGAAGGGCGGGACGGACTGGTTCTGCGGGGGCAATCTGCGCAGCAGCCAGGTCATCATAGTCCGATTGCAGGGTGGTGAGGTCGGACTGGAGAACCCCGCACTCCGTCCGAAGACTCGCGGTTTCGGCACAAAGCGCGTTGACCTCCGCCCGGAGCCCCACCAACTCCTGCCTCAGACTCATGATTTGCCCCGACTGCTGCTGGATCACACCCCACAATTGTTCCAGATCCACCGGGACCATTTCGGGACCAGACATTCTGTCACGGAGGCTGGACAAGAAATGAAAGGTTCGAGATGAGTCCCCTTGTAGCGTGACGGAATACCCAAACGCGGAGGTGCACGAGTGAGCAGGTAAATCACGCAGTTGGTCTGAGAATGCTCCGATAAGGAGTGGGGATTTCCACCAAGAAATCCGCGTTCTCACACGCACACAGACAGGTAAATAAGCGCTCCGAAGAGCAGAGAGTTTACTCACGTGAGTTGAGATGGAGAAGGGACCTGACGTGGAGTCGCACATGAACTCAATGTCTGGTGCAAAACAACACCTGCTTCCTGCTTAAATACCTGCGTGAAGTTACTTCCGGGTCCTCGTGACCTCACGTGATCTGGTACGTGTGACACATTCATCAGCAACAGATGCAAACGCAAATGACTGTCATAGAATGAGGGTGCAGCAGATGCAAATCTTATTGGTGACTGGAATATGTGGGAAGGTATGGAGGCATGTATTGGGACTGTACAGACACATATACTGCCATCAAGATGACGTATTTCATGGGAAGTCCATGGTTATTAGATTATTAGGTTACATTCTAAATGTGCTACAACAGCGTGGTTTTTGTAGACGCAGACTGAATGTGCTAGACTGGCCTGCCTGCAGTCCGGATCTGTCCCCTTTTGAAAATGACCAGCCATGAAAAGGAGAATCAGACAACGACGATCACAGACTGCTGAGCGTCTGAAGTTTTTTATCAAGCCAGATTAGACAATAATTTTGCTTGCAAAACTTGAAGTATTAGTATCCTCAATTCCCAAAAAATTAAACATTGTAATTAAAAGGAAAGTTGATGTGGCACAACATGCCTCTGTCCCAACCTTTTTGGAGTGTGTTGCAGCCATAAAAAAAAATAAATAAATAAATAAATAATATTTAAATTTGTTTATAGTGAAAACATTGGAAATTTTTTCTTTGTACTTTAGTCAGTCCCATTTAATATTAAGTGGCCTTAACTACTATGTACTTACATCAAAAAATAAGTATAATGTATCTAATGTGGTCATACTGTATTGCAAAACACTTTTGCTGCTACTGAGGTGTAGGGTGACCACCTGTCCCGCTTTGCGTTGTACCGCACAGCATTTTCACCCCTTGTCCCGCACGTCGCCTATTGAGAAAATGTCCCGCATTTTCACCAGTCTGTTGATTTTTAACGATCATATTAAGAAAACATCCATGCGTTCTTTTTCCTTTTTAAGAAAGCTTTGTATTTATTCTTTTTGCGGCATAGTTATCAAGTGATCTAGAACCACCGACAGAAATATTCGAACGTACACGGAAAAACACAATATTCTCCATTCAAAAAAAAAAAAAAATTGAGCTTTCAGACGCGACTTTCTTTATATTTTAATGGTTTGTTTGAGGCGGTTTCTATGGCGTTATTTTAAGGATAATGTCTAGAGCACATTATGGTGGTTTTTTTTTTCCTCTCATAAAAAAGAAGCGCTGTAGCTTGCATATGTGCGCTCAAAAACACAGATCAGCCCATATGACAGCGGATGCAACCAGCATTTACATAGCATAACAGTAGAAAATGTGTCCCGGATTGTCCCGCAAAATCACATCTATGTCCCGCAACAGCCCTATTTCCAGGTGGTCACCCTACTGAGGTGGGATATTGGTAAGGTTAGGGAGAGGTTTGGTGGTATGGGTAGGTTTAAGGGTAGGTTAAGGTGTAAGGGTCAATGGGTCAACAGTGTAATTATAAATGTAATTACAGAAATTAATTACAGATGTAATTAAATGCAGGCTAAGCACACTGTAAATGTATGTACATGTATGTACACAATAAGTGCACTGCATTAAATGATTAATTTTCAGTTCAAAAGTACACAGTAGTTAAAGCCACTCAATATAAACTGGGACCCTTTAGTCAATTAAATAAAGATTAGAGAGAATGAACAGATAACATATTTTTGATTTTATGGCATTTCACAAAACCAACTGTCCCAGCTTTTCTGGAATTGGGGTTGTATTATTCTGCTGTACTGCACAAATAGAAGATTTTTTGTAGAATCCCTGCAGAAAATAAAAATACAAGATCTACTGAATTTCAGAATAGGGCATCAATGATAAAAACTCAGATATTAGCACGTAAGCATGCCCTAAAAAACATTAATTTGCAGAGACAAAATTTTGGTGCGGACTGCAAATAATTGTACTCATTCCTGCCAGTTCCTGCATATAATGCAGTAAATTAAAACATACAAACTGAATTTCTTGCATTGAAACTGTGCACTTTTTTGGTTCAACTTTTTACTACTAACTACAAGTAACTTTGCAACTACATGTCAACTATCATAAATTTGCAATGACATGTGAATGAATTCTCATTAGTGTGTTCGTATGCTGTTATGTTAAAGGGTTAGTTCACCCAAAAATGAAAATTCTCTCATTAATCACTCACCCTCATGTCGTTCCAAACCCGTGAGACCTTTGTTCATCTTTGGAATACAAATTAAGATATTTTTGATGAAATCCGAGAGTTTTTGACCCTCCATAGACAGCAAGGGTCCTTCCACGATCAAGGTCCAGAAAGGTAGTAAGGACATCGTTAAAATAGTCACACCAGTGGTTTAACCGTGATTTTATGAAGCTACGAGAATACTTTTTGTGTGCAATGAAAACAAAAATAACAACTTTATCGAAGATACGATAATAACGACTTGTTCTGAAGATGAACGAGGGTCTTATGGGTTTGAAATGACATGAGGGTAATTAATAGGACAGAAATTTCATTTTTGGGTGAACTTACCCTTTAAGGTTAGTAGAACATGTTAACATGTCCTTAGATGACATGTAGTTGCAAAGTTACTTGTAGTTAGTAGAATGTCAAAACTGGTTGTAGTCTGTTATACTACTTGAGCTTTAGGCAAAATTCCTAAAGGTCAGTGAATGATCATTTCTGTTTTCTTTTCTTTGTAACGCAGCATATTCATCAGCTGAAGTCAGCAGCAGGATCAGTGTGTTGACCGCTTCAGTCCTGGTTGCTGTGTCACTTCTGGTTCCACGGTTCAACTGACCGTAACCACTCAGGCCCATATAACTGATTCAGACAGGTCTGAATCTTGCTTTTCATGTCTGATCAAATGAAGAACTTAAATGAAGGATAAATGAAGCTACTGATGCTACTTAGTAGTAATGAAAGTAATGAACTTTTTAAATAACCCTATTCGGAGCACTTTAAACAAGATCGAAGCCACAATGGATTCTAAATCAGTTCTCGATCTATATGTACCTGTATCTGTATGTACACAATCAGTATTGTATAAAACACTGTATAGATAAATGCAAAGATGTACCTGCATGCTTTCATAGATTTACTTCAGAATCCATCATTATGTCGTTTTTTTAATATTGGTTAATGGGTTATTGATTGCCAGAACTGTTCTATTTTTTAAGGACATTTTACTAAATGCATAAATACAGTACACAGGTTTTTAAAATCTAAAGTATGCTGAAATGCTATGCTATTACTGATTCTTTTTATTATTATTATTATTATTATTGAGAAAAGGGATAAAACAAGCAAGTAAAAAAAAAATAAATAAAAAAAAAAAATAAAAAAAAACTCTATTGCACCATTTCAGCTGATTGTCAATTCTATTGAAATAATGACCTTAAGATCCAGCATCCTAGGACCTTAAGTGATTCATTTAAACTTACTAAAGAACCACAAACAGAACAGCAACTACTGTGCATATTTAAGATAAACACTATTGGCACTTGGACGTCCGGTTTTGCCACCTGAAATGGCCATGTTTTGAAGCAGCTTTTTGATGGCAGACTCGATATGTAAAGGCTGAACCAATAAAATGGATGAAACATGAATAATATAATGAAAGACTGAGTGAATGAAAAGGATGAAACAAGGTAAACGCAACAAAAAGGAGGAAACTAACAATGGTGTGTCTGAAAAGGACACAACAGTGAGCGCAGATATGGTGGCTGAAATACTAACGGAGATGAGGACCATGAGATAAGAAGTTGGCAGTAAGCTAGAGAGAACAGATCAGTGAAAGAAGTTAAGGAAGTGATTAAAAGCCTTGAGAACAGAATAGAGAATCAAAATGAAGGATAAGCGCATCGGAAGATCGTGGGGACAGAACTGAATGACTGCCAGCATACATGCTAACAAAACTGCGCCGACTAGAAGAAAAATGCGAGGACTTGGAGAGACGGTCGCGCAGGTCAAACATCCGGATTTATGGAATCAGAGAGGGGGTGAAGGAGAAAAGACTATGACAGAATTTATAAAAAAAATTAAAAAAACCTCCTCAAACTCCCTGCTGACCGAGATTTGGCGCGCTCAGAGGTCTCTCATCATGGCTCCGACAGATCCTAAGGCATTTCCCAGGTCAATCAGGGTAAAATGTCCGCACTTCTCGACTAAGCAACAAATCCTGTTTGAGGCATGGAGCAAAAAATGACTAGGGGAACATTATCTCACCGGACAATGACTACTCCCTAGATATTCAGAGCAGACGTAAGAAATATAGAGACCCAAACAGACAGCTAAAAGAACAGCACATAAATTTTAGATCACCTTACCCAGCGTTTCCCTGTAAAATGGCGAGAAGACCTTTGACCCTCCATTAGGGTGACCACCACCAAACAAACCAAATGTGGTACAGTTACGAAGTTTGTGTGGGACAATGTGGGACATGTTAACAACACTACAATATAACCTGAAACTGACATACAATGTCTATCTGACTTAATAAAATACATGTGTATTCTGCCTTTCAGCTCATACAGATACTGTGTCCTTTAGTCCTTTCCTGAAAACACCATTATACCAAAATGCAACGTAAGAAGATTTTCTCTGTTTTGTTGCCATTTTGTTGCTTTTACTTTACCGAATTATCCAGGACACTGTCAAGTTTGATTGACAGCCTCTTTGGGTGTTTACTCCTTTCTTTTCAACCATTAGATATGTTTTTTAAAAAAAAACAGCTGTTGTATTTGTATTAGGTGGGTTGCTACTTCTGATGAAGCGCTGTTAAATATAGGTGAAATAGATACCTTTTATAGTGTTCGGTGAGTTTCGTCACAAAATACACATCATTCAACCTGACCGATCAAGTTGTGAACGTATCGCTTTGCCTTTAGGTTCGGTATCTTTAGGTTTGCTGACAAAAATGTATGAACGCTAAGTGGACCAGGACCAAATGTATCATTTTCCTTTTTGCAACCAACAAAACTTTTTCTGATAGTAGCTTTGGTATGGTCATGCCATGGTTACATGTGAACACTTAGAGTAACATTACAGTAAACATCTCGGTTACGTTTGTAACCCTCGTTCCCTGAATGCCTGTCGATGTTCCCTGTTACATCGACAGACATCACGGGGTCTCTATATAAAATACCACAACCTGAACTGCGTTATGTAATTGAGTTACAAATGCTGACAGGCAAGCGTGTCAGGACAAATGAAGCTCAATACATAACCTTCCCAACCAAGTGGAGTAGGCCCTCACTCCCAGGGGGCACGGCTCACCTTGGCACTGGTACGCCAAGGTGATGGCATCCACCACCCAATGAGCCAACCTCTGTTTGGAGACAGCATTCCTCATCTGCTGACCTCCAAAGCAGACAAAGAGCTGCTCGGAGCGTCTGAAGCTCCAGGTGCGTTCCACGTAAATGCGCAAAGTGCAAACGGGTCTCCTTCATCTCCAGTGGTCCCGTCCAGCCCTCCTTTGTCTCCGCTGGTCCCGTCCAGCCCGCCTTCATCTCCGCTGGTCCCGTCCAGCTCTCATTCATCTCCGCTGGTCCCGTCCAGCGTTCCAGTGCCCACTCCTCCTGAGCGCCCTCCAGAACCCATCCTGGCCTGTAGTCCCCCAAGAAAATTTTTTGGGGGGGCCATATGCCTGTGGCCATAGTGGCCAAACCGGGCAACCAGCCTGAACTGCCTGCTCTTTCATGGCTCCCTGATCTCCCTGCTCCGCCATGGCCCCTCTGAACTGCCTGATCTGACCTGGAGACCTTCCTTGTCCCTGTCCTGCACCAGCCTCCAGGGCGCCCCCTCCCCTCCCTGGTGGAACTGTGACAGCGTGGGACATACCTTCGGGAGGGGTGAGTAATGTCAGGGTTATGGACTTGTTTTGTTGTGTTTTTGCTCCCTAGTGTTCTCCATATCCTAATTTTCCCTTGTGTGTTTCTATGCCTATATTTGGTTTAGTTCCTGTTCCTGTTTTGATTGTGTTAATTTAATCCCAGGTGTTCCTTATTGTTTCCCTTATTTAGGTCCTCGTTTGTTTAGCATTTATACCCCTGATTTTTCTCAGTTCCTTTGTCCTGTCTCAGTTGTATTGAGTGGTTGTTTTCTCCTGTTTCAGTTTGGATTTATTAAACACTGTATTTGGGACATTCTGCCTCCTTCATTCTTCTCACCCCAACAACATGTGAATACAGAGAATACAGAGACTTTATGATACACTATGATACACTAGCACTGTTAGCTATCAGACTGTATGGGTGTATGTATATATATATATATATATATATATATATATATATATATATATTCAATTCTGTATATGTAATATTTATCACTTTTCTAAAAAACAGTTAATGTTGCTAAATCAACTGTGGTGACAAGTAGAATCATAATGCTGATGGACCAACTAAAGCCTGTTTCGACTGCACTGACTGGAGCATTTTTGAAGCTGCTGCAAATGATCCGGATGAGCTCACAGATTCTGTAACATCATATATCAGTTTCTGTGCTGATATCTTCATCCCTACTGGGACTTATTTAACATTCAACAATGATTAGCCATGATTCACAGCAAAACTCAGACATCTTCATCAGGCCAAAGAGAATGCCTACAGGAATGGGGACAGAGTCTTGTACAATCAGGCCAGAAACACATTGCATAAGGTGTACCAGCCAGCCTGTATGAAATCCTGTGCTGACCAGCTGGCAAAAATCTTCAACAGATCACTGGAGCTGTGCGCAGTCCCTGCCTGCTTCAAATGTTCCACTATCATCCCCATCCCAAGGAAACCCAAGATAACAGGATTTAATGACTACAGACCAGTGGCTCTAATGTCTGTGGTCAGGAAGTCGTTTACGAGTGAAGTTTTTGATGAGGGCGCTAGTGGTGACTACATACATTTACGTTCTAAAATTTTAAAGTGTGCCTTTATCCTGATTATTTTGTGATCACATTGTTTGTTGACGTAATAAACTGACACAATGTGCATCAAAGTTTTAGTGGAAAAAAGTGTTTCAGACGGTCCTCATCTCTGCCGAACATCAGCGTGGATGGCACAATTGCTAAAAGCAGCTCTATTGTGTAGCACAAGACAGATCAAAATGACAAAGACGTGCAAAGTGAAAGTGCAGAGAAGTAGTGTCTATTTCGTGCACCACTTGAACAAACTACAACAGGTAAAGCTGTCAGCTGTGTGAGCATTACCAATATCCTTAACCATTCTTGTTTATAATCAATAATTTGGCTTCTTGTTATCAAGATCTTTAGTCTGTAAGCTGTGTTCTGGTAATGCGTGAACTTCATATTATTTGTAGAGCACTTGCTGTCCAGTAATCGCAGTAAGCTTTGTTACTTTTTAATAAACAAGGTATCGACTTTAAAATGTTGCCAAATTCATAACGAAATTCAAAGAATAAATACGGTTTTGGCATGAACGATCACTTTAGTTTCAAACTTGTTTCAAACTTTGGAAAACGTGTAAAGCTTAAACAATGGCACCCTAACAATACATTTACCTCAGAATCACCATTTGGCATCCATAAACTCACCAGTCAGCTAGAAAAAATAACTATAAAGAGGAGCATTTTGCTAAATGTATGCATTATATTGCAGATTCTTATTTTTACTTAACTTTGCAAGGAGCTAAAGATAAAATGCCATGTTATTAATGAAGAAAAACAGACTGAATGAAAGACATATGACAACATTTATAAGCATTGAGGACGACACGATGCTGACCTAGGTAAGGTCCATGATATTGGCACAGATTCTGGGTAATAAACAATTCTTTGTGAATATATATAGTTCTCAAGTTGAAAAAGTAAAAGAAAGAAAAGAAAAAGAAAATCTGGCACCTAATTTGTTTCTCATAGGAGCCAGTGGCTCCGGAATTTATTTATTTTTTTGTCTGGAACCCTGTGGTGTTGGCTGATCTGAAGGACATCACTGGACCCTTACTGGACCCCCTGCAGTTTGCTTACCGAGCAAACAGGTCTGTGGGTGATGCAGTCAACATGGGACTGCACTTCATCCTGCAGCATCTGGATAAATCAGGAACTTATGTGAGGATCCTGTTGGTGAGCTTCAGTTCGGCCTTCAACACCATTCCAACACTCCTTCAGGACGGTGACGAGTCTGCTTACAGACAAGAGGTTGAGCATCTGGCTGTCTTAACAACCTGGAGCTCAACACGCTCAACACAGTGGAGATGATTGCGGACTTCAGGTGAAACCCAATAACCCTTCAATAACTGTCTGGTTTATAAAATCAGACCTCAGAAGATTACAGAGAACGGTTCAGACTGCTGAATGGATTACTGGTGATCCCCTGCCCACCCTACAAGAACTATATACATCCAGAGTAGTGTTGCTTTCGTCAACGAAAATTATGACTAAATATTGTCGTCAACGAACCTTTATCACATGACAAAAACGAGACGAGACGCAACGTAAATGCTGGTCATGTGACGATGACTATTTCTAATTAAATGTATAATGCAATACTGTTGATGAATAAAAACGAGACTAAATGTGGTTTACAAAACAAAAACTATGCTAAAATGTCTCTTCATTTTCGTTGACCAAAACGAGACGAAACGTTATTTCGTTTTGTTTAGTCGCGTTATTATTATTATTATTTTGTAGTGTTTCTGAAGTGGGCTGCATCAGGTCGTACTGTGCAGACACAGGCGGCGTCACTTCCTCAAGCCCCACTCGCGGCATTATTTAGAAGACGACAACAAACAACTTAAGTTACCTGACTGACTGACTCCATGTGTACTAAGCATCAGTGTTGGGAGTAACGCATTACAAAAGTAATAATATTACAGTAGTATATTGCTTTTTGCTGTAACGCAGTAATATAATGCATTACTAATGAAATTTGGGTAATATTATTACTCGTTACATTCTCAGTAACTTAAGTTACAACAACATATTTTAACTCAAAATTAAGTGGTGAATTTTCCAACACCACAAAACAGCACCAGAGGAAAAAAAAAATAAAATCTGCATGTAAAATAGTTTGTCTATTTCCTGTCGCTGGAATTCGATGGTTAAGATGACTGCCGACACGGACTCTACGTGTGTGAGATGGACACACTCCCGTTTTATTCATTTCATCAGAGAAAATAAAAAGAATGCATAATCAGGTGTAATCTATGTGTGACACAAAAATCTCAACAAGGAGAAACTGAACGAATAACTCCTGGAAACACCTGGACTGGTGTCACTGACACTAAGCTAACGACGCTCGTCGAAAGTTCACGGAAAGAAAAACGAGATGACAGAAACAAAATTAAACACACTGCAATTTCGAATGATCTGTATGACCAAAAATGGGTGAGTATTTTTGTTGTTGTTGTTTGTTTCTGCTGTTGCAGCCTGTTCATTATCAGAATAAAATACAGTCAACCAAACATATACACTGATTAATTAAAATAGTGCGTACTGCGTAGTACAATCCATGTCGTTCAGCCTGAGGTCAGGCCAAACACATATTTGCTCATGTGAGGATGTTTTTACGTGCATTATGTACAAAGCTTGATTTACTAATAAATAATAGTTTAGCATTCAAATACATCACGAATATGGACACATTTAATTGGGTTCATGCCGAATGAGAGAGGTAGGCTGCGTTAGAACAATGCCGTTTGCTTTCAGTTTCACTTTAAATGAGCCTAATTCGTTTTGGCTTGTTTACCAACTTATATATTTATTTTTTGTTTTATTCAGAAAACCATTCAAAATAGGCTAGTGTAGCTGGGCTAATAATTATAAAATGCTGTATTTGAAGTGAACTTCATCAAAACTTATTTCCTTTGTGTTTTATATTATAGATGAGATACTGAGCCACCTGCTAGGCAGGGTCAAGAGTATTGTTAAAGTCAGACTTAAGAGCAGCCCTAATGAAGCCGTCTCTTCTGGGACCATCTATGATGTGTTGAGGCGTTACTTCAGTGAAAGTATTGATCACAATTCGTTTTGGCTTGTTTAGCAACTTATATATTTCTTTTTTGTTCAGAAAACCGTTCAAAAATAGTCTGTAGGCTAGTCATGTCAACCTCTGGCTGACTTTTATGTGACACAACCCAAAATAAATGAGTGCCCTGTCGACTACTGGGTTAGGTTAAATGCAGCTGCTGAGCTAGCAGATAGTCATCTGCAGTCACAAGGTGCAAAGATGAAAAACATGAGTTCTGAGATTGCGATGATGTTTATCAGGATCTGTCCAGAACCTGGCCTCTCTAGCGTGTTTAGGTGTAAACCTATTAGTAAATGGACAGTTACAGAAATCCAGGAGGCCATTGATGAACACCAGAGGGATGTCCAGTCTAAGAAACTGCCTGTCTCACATGAAGTTAACACGGCCCAAGTCACTGCAGTTAAAGTGTCAACTTACCCTCACGCTGTCCCCAAGGGAGGGAGTTTGAATGCAGCTGCACCTGTTTATGTCCCCGAAAGTCCTTTGAAGGCTGCTGAACCTGCAGCTTCAGAAGCTGGCACCCTGGAACACATTTTGAGTACGCTGGAAAGGGTATTGGAGCGTACAAGTCAAACTGCTCCTGTTCAACAGCCAAGAGCAACGCAATGGCGCAGCATCCTTCCATGTAGAGTCTGTGGTGAAAGAAATCATTCCACCCGCTCGCATTGTATGAGAGAAAGGAGATGCTTGTCGTGCCTGGAGATTGGACATCAACAAAAGCAATGTCACAAGGTCGTCAACCCTGCTGCACCATCTACTGATCCGTATGCTCATGGAAACTAATGCACTCACATTTGGGAGGGAACTATGTGAGTGTACAACATCAAACCCTCACTATGGATGATAATCATTTATCTGTCTACGAAGAGTGTTGCAAATCTGTCTCCAGCGATAGTGTTGTCTTGTTTCAGAACATCACCAAGTTGGAGAAGTCAGATAGCCTGTTCTACACATCAGTGTTATTAAACGATAAAGTCACAGTCCAAGCTCTTCTAGATAGTGGATCTATGGCATGCACAATTAATGAAGAAACAGAGCGTGAATTGTTGAGTGAAGGGATGCCTGCACAAGTTGACCAGACACATACAAACATTCTTCTCGTTGGTTGTGGTGGTGTCAAAATCAAACCACGTGGAATGTACCAGTTGAAGATGGATGTGTATGGCAAGTCAGTGAGCGTTCCTACATTAGTTGTGCCGGAACAGAAAGATCAGTTAATTCTGGGGACTAATGTTATTAAGTTCTTACTTACCCAGATGAAGCAAGACTCTGGCTATTGGAATGTCATGAACCGTCCTGAGACAACTGGAGAACCTGAAATCGAGCAATTCCTGAATATGTTGTCAGGCATTAACAGGTGGAAGGGTGACAAAATTCCTGATATTGTGGGCACTGCGAAACTGACCCAGGCTGTCACTCTGTTGCCTAAGCAAGAACACCTTGTGTGGGGCAAGCTTCCATTGAACACTCCTGTTTCTGTGGGTAGTACTATTGTGATTGAGCCACCCAAGGCACAGACCCACAAGAAAAACATCATGGTGGGAAGAGTTATAGCCTCCATGTCTGGTGATGGATGGGTCCCAGTTAGGATCATAAATCCTCTTGATAAGCCCATAACACTGAAAAGGAACTCCAAAATAGCTGATGTCTTTCCTGTTGTGGCGGTGGAGGACCTCGGAGCACAATCTGATCACAATGCTAACGAGATGGTGAGTGTGCAGAGCCAGAGCACTGTTGGAGGCGTCGTCAGTGATGAGGAAAGTTGCCCTATCTTCATGAAAGCTTGAGGGAGCTTAATCTTGGTGATCTAGATGTTGACTCATGTGAAGTGTCCTTTTATTGGAAGAGTCAGCTGGTGCAGCTCATTAAGAGGCATGAAGATGTATTTTCAAAGCATAAGTTGGATTGTGTGAAGGCCAAGGGGTTTGTCCATCATATTCATTTATCAGATGATCGACCTTTCAGGCTTCCATACCGCCGTGTTCCTCCAGCACAGTATCAAAAGCTGAGGGGTGTGCTCTCCAAGATGGAGGAACAGGAGATTATACGCAAGTCTTATAGTGAGTGGGCTTCATCACTTGTGCTAGTATGGAAGAAGACTGGGGATCTTAGGGTGTGCACGGACTACCGTTGGCTGAACACTCGGACTGTTAAAGATGCCCACCCCCTGCCTCATCAGGCAGACTGCTTAGCAGCTTTGGGAGGCAATGCTGTCTTCAGTGCAATGGACTTGACCTCCAGGTTTTATAACATTGTTGTGTCCAAGGAAGACAGGAAGTTCACTGCCTTTACGACTCCCATGGGCCTGTATGAATTCAATCGTCTGCCACAAGGGCTCTGTAACAGTCCAGCCAGCTTCATGCAACTCATGACTAACATCTTCGGGGATCAGAATTTCCTCACGCTGCTCTGTTATCTCGACGACCTCCTGGTGTATGCTCCCAATGAAGAGGAAGCCATTAAGAAGGCTCGAGCTTGTGTTTACTAGGCTAAGGGCACATGGACTGAAGTTGGCCCCTAAGAAATGCCACTTTCTCAGGAGGAGCGTGAAATTCCTGGGTCACATTATTGACAAGACTGGAGTGGTGACAGATCCTGATAAGGTCAGTGCCATATCAGCTGTGTCCGAAGCAGACCTTATGATGCCTGATGGAGTGACACCCTCGCAGAAAAAAATCAAGTCATTTCTGGGGATGGGGATGTATTATCAGAAGTTTATCCCGAACTGTTCCAGTGTTGCAAAGCCTTTGTTCAACCTAACAGCTGCACCAAAAGGGAAGAAAGTCTCTTTAAGAGGTGATGTAAATTTTAAGAAGCTGAACGCTGGTGATTGGAAGCAAGAGCATAGTGAAGCATTCCAGAAGTTAAAGTCGGCCCTGATAGAGTCTGTTGTGCTGGCTCATCCCGATTTTAGCTGACCATTCATCTTATCTACGGATGCGTCCTTGGATGGTTTGGGGGCCGTACTGTCACAAGTACCAGAAGGTGAGACTAAGGCACGCCCCATCGCCTTTGCCAGCAAAGCCCTCACACGTGCACAAACCAAGTACCCTGCCCATCGTCTAGAATTTCTGGCTCTGAAGTGGTCCGTCTGTGACAAGTTCAGTCACTGGCTGAAAGGACACAACTTCACTGTCTGGACGGACAACAATCCTTTAACATACATCTTGACAAAGCCAAAACTAGATGCATGTGAGCAGAGGTCGGGTGTCTAAGCTGGTCCCCTATAGCTTTAACATTCAGTACATACCCGGCAGCAGAAATGTAGTCGCTGTCGCTTTAAGCAGACAACCTTTCATCCATCAGAGTGTTGGTCAAAGATGTCTGAGCCATATGGTGTTCTGTTGAGAGAGTCAGAAAAAGTTCAAGAAGACACCATTCAGGATGCCTTTAGGTTAAGTGCGAACGTCTGTAATGTTGCGCATGTCCCCTGTGAGGCACCAGAGCACTCTTCGCTTACTTGTGCTGAAGTGTCAGCCATCCTTGATGTTCACACACACAGTGGGAGGTAGGCACGGCTGATAGAGCAATCCAGTGGCTCACTCAGGATGTCCACCAGTTGTTGTCTCCAGGTCCCAGTCCACTGCCAGTGTTCTCACTGAGTGAGTTGCAACAGAGGCAGCAAGATGACAAGGTACTGTCGAGAGTTCTATTCTATGTGAGTAGAGTGAAGAGGCCATCCAGGCAGGAAAGAGCCGGAGAAAAATTTGAGGTGCTCAAAACCCTGAAACAGTGGGAGAAGCTCAAGATGCTTGATGGAGTATTGTACAGGGTGTCTAAAGATGTCCTGATGGGAAAGAAGAAATGGCGGTATGTTGTTCCAGCTTCTCTTGTGACCCAGGTTCTTCAGGAGATTCACAACGAAGCTGGGCATCAAGGTCAGGGTAGGACCCTATCCCTTGCGCGACAGAGGTTCTTCTGGATTAGTTTAGAGTGGGATGTCCGTGAACATGTTAAATGCTGCAAGCGGTGTGTTGTAAGCAAACCGCCTGAACCCGAAGGAAGAGCACTTTTGGAAAGCATTAAAACATCATGCCCGCTGGAATTAGTCTGCATAGATTTTTGGTCTGCAGAGAATTCAAGTGGTCGCAGCATGGACGTCCTGGTAATAACTGACCATTTTACTAAAATGGCCTGTGCTTTCCCTTGCAGAGACCGATCTGCTAAACAAGTGGCAAAGGTACTATGGGACAAGTTTTTCTGTGTTTTTGGCTTCCCAGAAAGGATCCATCCGGATCAAGGTGCCAACTTTGAGAGCCAACTGATTCGCGAACTCCTGCAAGTTGCTGGTGTGAAGAAGTCCAGAACGACTGCATATCACCCAATGGGCAACGGTCATGTTGAACGAGAAGCAAGCAAAAGTGGCCACAGATGTTGCAAACTTTGACCTTTGCTTATGATTGCACAGCCCACGAATCGACTGGCTATGCACCATTCTATCTGATGTACGGCAGAATTCCCAAACTCCCGGTGAATGTAATGTTCTGCAGTATAGAAAGAGACAGTGCCATCACTGACTATGATACGTACGTGAGACGTCTGAGGGATGACTTACAAGAAGCTTTGACTCTTGCTCAAAAGAATGCTGAAGCCAGTCAAAGGCGGCAAGCGGACCTGTATAACAAGAAGACAAGAGGATGCAGAATTGAAATTGGTGACCAGGTTTTGCTGGTGAACAAAGGAGAACGTGGACGGAGAAAACTAGCAGACAAATGGGAGTCCACACCTTATATCGTTGTTGCTCTAAACCCTTAATGTCACACATACCACATCCGTAACACCCACACTGGACAGGAAAAAACTGTTCACAGGAACTTGCTCCTTCAAGCTAACTTCCTGCTGATTGAGGTTGAAGAACTTGAGCCCTCATTCAGTGATGACAGTGAACCAGATGATGACTGCAGTGGAGTAGCTTCGAGTGATGCCGTAATACCCACGTCTGCATGCAGTAATACAGATCGAACTGTCAGTTGGGTTTGCGAGGACTGTAACTCCAGATGATGTCCCAACCAGTGTCCCCTTTGGGTCAGAGAGTGTTCTTTCGTTGGCAGTGAACCCAGAATCTCTCAGAGACTGACTGTGACACACAAACACCACTGTCACACAGAGGTTCAGTCGATGATGGTGTAATGACCTCTGAATCTGTGGATTCATCTTCTAGCCAAGCTACATTACAAGTTAGTACAAGGTTCGGAAGACTTGTGAAGCCTGTGAACAGGTTAATTCAAAACATGACACAAAATGTAAAGACGACAAGATCTTTATTGTCATAAAGCAAGTTGAGACATACAGGTCATATTATTGAGTTTTTCTTGTGTAATCCAATCTTTTGCCCCATTTTCTCATGGGATTTCTCATGAGTGCATGAGATTCTGAGTTTTACGAATCACTGTCTTATTTAGGTCAATATAATGGTGTTTAGGGCACCTTAATTGCAAGTGTGTCTTAGTAGGCCTGATCAACCTGCTTTGGACCACTTTCCCTGTGGTATGGGAAGCACATGCTGCTGAACCTAATGTATCAATTGACAGTTTGAGTTTCTTTGAGATGCTTACCCTGATGAACAAGTTTTGTGAAGTTCAGAGGGGAGTATGTAGCTGGGCTAATAATTATAAAATGCTGTATTTGAAGTGAACTTCATCAAAACTTATTTCCTTTGTGTTTTATATTCATTGCTTTCTGAGTTATAAGGTACAATGGACATCATTTACTCTACACGGAACCATATATGCAGAATTTTGTGTTATGAAGAGCACGTATTAGTGACGCACATGATACCTCGTGCGGCGCGCTGACAGCGCCATGTTTAGAATCAAATTTGCCGCTGACAGGGTCAGATGTATTCTCTCTCGCTCTGCTAACGAGAGCCTGGTAAGAATGTTTAAAGTGCGCTAAAATGAGTTCATTGTGTTATTTTACAAGATGTCTAATATAATAATAATAATAATAATAATAATAATAATAATATGATGTCTAATAGTAATGTAAGGCTGCGATGTCATGAAAATGAATGTAAATGATCGCATTTTGGATGCTTTACTGTGACTGGTATAGCTTACAATTTTTTTCCATTCTGTCTGAGCAGAGTGAAGGGGAGAGACGTGTGTCCAAAGAATTAATTTGTGCTCTGTGTTTCTGCAGGTATGCTGTATCTTTACTGTATTTTGAGAAATGTTCAAAATGTTTAAAATCAACTTTATATGAGTTTGATATAAAAGAAAATGAGGTCTGTCTGCAAAAGTGACATCACATTGTATATTTCGATACATTTTATTTGCACTTTTCTTTGATACATTTGTTTTGATATTTTGATACATTGATATTGGAATGTTTGGAATGTTTTGGTTATTTTTGTAAAATCTTATTGCTTATCTTATTGCTCACTGTATGAGTAAGCAGTGACAAATTTATATTCTTATAGGACACCTAAACACAATATAATACCTAATATGCCACATAACAATGATTTGTATTTTCCTGGCTACTTTATTCTGTGGTTTATTTTTGTATTTTATTTTGTTGTCTTATGTTTTGTAATTATTACTTTGAGTACATTACATCTTGAGAATCAAATTTGCCGCTGACGGGGTCAGATGTATTCTCTCTCGCTCTGCTAACGAGAGCCTGAGTGAAGGGGAGAGACGTGTGTCCAAAGAATTAATTTGTGCTCTGTGTTTCTGCAGAATAAAGAAAACCTGAGACCTCCATCGTCAACATCGTCTTTGTTGAATAAAACCACAACCAGAGTAAAACCGCTACACTAGGTGTTGTGTTTATTGTTTGTACATTATAACATTTTGCTTTATTTACCAGCGTTATTTATAAATGTAATACTTTCGTGCTTATCTGTGTTTAACCTAAACTATAACGTTAATGTAGACCTACATACCGGTAGCCTATCGAAATATGATTTTAGAATTTTATGCTATATAGACATTTCCTTAATAAGCTGCAATAAACTACATTTTCGTATTTTATAACAGCTAGTCATACTTCTGTGGATATTTTGGTAAAAGTAACTCAAAAGTAGTGTAACGCATTACAGTTCAGAGACAGTAATATTGTAATGCAACCAGTTATTTTTAAAAGACAGTATTGTAAAAAATGATTTGTTGACATAACTTGACTTAGTTTGCTAGTAGACTTAGCAAACACTAGGTGTTAAGTTCACTCAGCTTATATGTAGTTGTTGAAATAATTTGTAGTAAATTGAGTCAACGAACTCCATCAATTAAAAAGCATGTTGTAGCCAATCAGAACTCATCCATGGCTCCCATCATGCATTGCGGCATGAATAAATTATGAGCTGAATTGTCTTTGTAATTTCTTTTATTCGTACTTACTTACTATACTTTTGTTTTTGTTGTTTTTATGTGACTTTTTAGTATCTTGTTTTGTGATGTTCAGAGCTGTTTGCTGTTTGTCAGCATTGTTGAGAATCATACACTGGTTCTTGATATCTGTGTGCACCTAAACAAAGAGACTTCTTCAGAAAGTTTTTTTTTTTTTTTAATCACAACAGCTTGTAAGAAATTCTGCTAAAACGTATAAAAAAAGACAGGTTCTTTTGTTGTGGAATCACAAGGCTGATGTTAATTATTCAAGATAATCTTTATTTGACTTCAATCACTGAATTTGTTTAGAGTCTAATCTCTGAGTTACATTTGCAATAAAGGAAATACAACTCAGAGATTAAACTCCAAATGAGTGCAACGATTTAGGTCAAAAAATGATTATGTTAAAACATAATCATCACCACCTGGTGACTTGTGCTCTTGGCTTGTCTGGCTGCTTTAACACATTCACGGTAGCCAAAAAAAAAAATGTAAAGTTAAAAATGTAAGTGTCAAGAGCCCAACTAAAGCAAATACTGACCACTATAATGGCTGCTTAAAAATTGTGATTTTTCTCCTGTGGTGATTCTGCTTGTTAACATGAGGTGTCTTCAATAATGGTCAATTATCACTTAATTTATCATTAATTATCTGCATCTGTCTCAACTTCATTAAAAAAGTATGTCATCATGACATAGAGAATCTGGCACATGTGCTTTAAACAGAAAGTTGATAGTACCTATGTTTTGTTGTTATGTGAACATGTTATTTTAAGTTTTCAATTCCTATTTAAGTTGGGGTTGTTTCAACTCGTTCTACTGTGTAGTGAGACACTGAAAGTTGACAGGACATGATTTAACTTGTCCACCTGACTAAAACTCTTTTAAAGGGTAGTAACATATAATGTATTACATTTTGGAAGTAACTTGCCCAACACTGCTAAGCATCCCTTGTTGGCCAAATACTGTAGCTAGTTTTGTCAGACTAAAATACAATTTTCACTGACTAAAACTAGACTAAATGTCATCAGTTTTCGTCGACTAAAACTAGACGAAAATAGTCATAGATAATTCTGACTAAAATAAGACTAAAATGCTCAGACTTTAAGTTGGCTGAAACTTGACTAGACTAAAAAGAGTATGAACGTGACTAAAACTAATAAAAACTAAAATGACAGCTTCGCACGAAGACTAGACCAAAACTAAAATTAAAACAGGTCGCCAAAAACAACACTAATCCAGAGTGAGGAAAAGGAAAATCACTCTGGATCCCTCACATCCAAGCCATCTCCTTTTAGAGGTTTTGCCATCTGGGCGGCACTACAGAGCACCAAATACTAGGACAGACAGGCACAAGGACAGTGCTCTTTTGCGAATAACCTTCTCAGTTGGTCGCAGGAGCACATAATTTGGTCACATAATTATTATTATTATTTATTTTATTTTATTATTTATTTGTTTTTTTTGCTACAACATGGGATTAATCAATACATACTGAAGAACTTTTATAACTTTTACAGTTTACAGTTATATAGTAACAAAAGTGGTTAAAATTTAGCCCATTCTTTTTCATCAGTAGTATTATCTGTGATTTAAATGTTGTGAACGGGAGTTCCTCTTTTGCTATGTTATAAGCTGGATGCTTTCGCTTTTGAATTTGCGTTCTTGTTGTCACGTTTTACAAGAGAGGATCATTGTCTGTTTTGCTTTCACCTTTCACTTTATAAGACTAAAACAAAAGATGGATTCATTGATAATCTTCAATAAAAACTACAACAGCAATAAAACATTTGTTTTTGTTAAACGTTATGTAAGCTAGTTTTGTCATTGTAGCCTACTAAAATGAGGCATATGGCATACATACACCACCTGCTGTATTTTATACTGACTAATAAATTACAGAACGTTTAGCAAACACTGGGGGATTAAATAAATAAAAATAAATAAACAAAAGCCTCCATAGTGTAACATGAGGTAAACAGCAAAGCTAATATTTTGGATAAAAAGCTTTGCAAAATGAAAAGTAAAAGAAAAGTAAAACTGCCTGTTGGTGACAGTGCTTGCATGTCAAAAAGACCAACATCTTCACCTTCTCTGGTTTAAGCAGTGGCCTTTTACTTTATTTTAGCTTGAAAACTAAATCCTCTGTCCGCCATCGTTTCCTCGACATTTTGCCACGCTCGTGCTGACATGACAGGCTCTACACCCAAAGCACCTCTCTTTACATAATCAGTGAAATCTGACTGCTGCTACAATGTGCCGGGGCTCTGCAATGCGCATTGTATGGACCAGACGCTTTGGAATTTAGATCTTTCTGACTTAAAAGCAATCATTCTCATTTTCAGTCACCAAGTCATATTTCTTCTCTTTAGTCAGCTGTAAATATGTCCCTATCATTCGAGATTCATACAAGATTATAATCTCCCCTCCAAACACCAGTCTATCCAGTTTCTGCAGTTTCATTGGTTTGTTTGGAAAGCATGCGATAAGAGCACACAAACATCATCAATTGACATTTCACTCAGATTATGACTTACACACCCACATGTTGTTCCAAACCCATATGACTTTTTTTCTCGTCTCTGTTTTAACATTCCATACAATGGAAATCAATACGGGGCAATGTTTGAGAAGAAAGAAAGAAAGAAAGAAAAGAAAAGAAAAGAAAATAAAAGTGAAAATGTTTAGTTTATAATACCTGATATGCCACATAACAATGATTTGTATTTTCCTGGCTACTTTATTCTGTGGTTAAACATTAGTTTGCTTTTCATTTTAATACTACTAATAAACATTCAGCCTATGTGAAAACTGATAGGATTTTCTTAAGTTGTGCTGATTTAACATTACACACAAAAAAAGGAAAAAAAAAAAAAAAAAAAACTTTATCCCAGCTTAGAGATGAACTCTACTTGTTATTGTTTACTCCTAAAATGACAAGTACTTTTACTAATATGGTAAATGTCACAGTGGCATAATCAATGCAAAATCATATAATGTTCACATCATGCAGTAAATAGATCTTCTCATTAGTAGGATTGGATAAACAATTGCATGGTGCCATCTGCTGGATCTCAAAAGTAATAGGGCAGTAAATCCCAGCTCGACTAAGATTCCTGACGTGCTGCATTCACTCCCAAACTGTCACCTTTTCAGTAGACCAAAACAAAGATAAACTTATGTGGATTAAATCCAGAAGACTTAGTTTTTATACACTGTTTAAGAAGAAAGATCAGATGCAGACTATGCAGATGCATAGTCACTGTAAAATTGTAATCGGTCAGTGGGTGTTGATTTCACCAATGTGTCGTGTGATCTAGGCTGAGATAAAAATCAAAAGTGATCAGCTGGACTGCAAATTCAATGTATCTGCAGTAGTAGCGAACATTTATATGCACTGTAAAATCTAATCTAATCCAATTGCCTTGAAAAAAAAAAGTAAAATGAAATAGGAATAGTATGCTGTACTGACAAATGCTTAGTATAATTTACTTACACAAGAGTTCTAGTAACTTTAGGTTTACTCTTGACTTAGTACAGCTACTCACTGACTCCCAGAGTGCATTGCGGCATGAATAAATGATGCAATTGCTTTGTTTTACTGTTGTTGTTTTTATTTGCCAATTTTATCTGCTGTCTTGTGTCAGTAGTAGCACAACAATAAGAGCAAATAAAATAGCTGTTACTATTAATACAAATAAAATTGAATTGTTACCATTGTTATGATTCACGTGCTGAATGTTGAAGTCTGTGTATGACTCCAACACATCACTATGAATATTGTATCAACCCAGTTAAAAGCTTCTCAGGGTGTTTAGGAGGAACAATGGAATTGGTTGATTTCATTAATAAATCTGAAAAAAAAATAATAATAATAATAATTAAAAGATGACTCATCTTTTTAGAGCAACCTACTCATTACATTTCTTCCCTTGAAATCAAATAATTCTGATTTCATGTTGCATTGCTGCATCAATAAGAAGAAAACTGTAAGGAAGCAGACAAAGTTGCACATGCCCAACTAATCACTAATCAATATAAGTAAGTAAAAAAAAAAAAAAAAACATTTTACAAAAATCAGCATCAATTTATGAAGTCAACTTATGTGATGTTCTCTCAAATATTTTTAGTTCATTCAAGATGACTTTGGGAAACGAATGAATGTAACTAGTGAAAGATAACTGCGGACAGCGAGGAAATGAGTGAAAATGAGTGAAAAGTCTATTAAGAATTTCCCCACCTCAATATTGTGCACATTCGCAATATATTAGTGCACTGCTGCCTCTCACTGGTTTATTAATGTCATTGGTTCCTTTGTGGATCCTTGAATATTTTAAGTAAGCAGTAAGTAAATTGTTTTATTTGCCTTGAAATTAGCTGTTACTTAATAAAACCTAGTGAGTGTAGCGCCCCCTACCTTTCTGAAGTAGAATTTTTGTTCAGAAACTAATTGCCTTGTGATGTTGGATTAAGGGCCCCCTCTCTGACTACACTGTACTCCTATATTCTTACTACATATGATAAAGATCACTTTAACTTACTCTTGTGTCTGGGTCCCACTTCGAGTACACTGTAAAACCCAATAGTTTACCTTACTTAGTTATAATTAGTTATCTTTACTTAGTTACTATACTTACTAGGTTTTATTAAGTAACAGCTACTTTCAAGGCAAATAAAACAATTTACTTACTTGCTTTGAGTGATGTTTACTTAAAATATCCAAGTATCCACAAAGAAACCAATGACATTAATAAACCAGTGAGAGGCAGCAGTGTACTAATATGTTACTAATGTGCAACATGACAACAGAAGAAGAAGTAAATAAAGTTTTTGAGATGGGGCAATTTTTAGACTTTTCACTCACATCTTTCTTTCACTACTTGAATTCACTCATTTCCCAAAGTCATCTTGAATGTTGAATTTTCAATACAACTGAAATATTTGAGAGAACATCACATAAGCTGACTTCATAAATTAATGTTGATTTTCCTGAAAAGTTTTTTTTTTTTTTTTTTTTTTTTAATACTCACCATTATAGTGAATAGTGTTACTTTTGGTTGGGCATTTGGAACTTTGTTTATATTACTATAGTTTTCTTTCTATTGTTGCAGCAATGTAACATGAAATCAGAGTTCTTTGATTTTGAAGAAAGAAAAGTAATAAATAGGTTGCTTTTAGAAGGTGATCTATATTCTAATTAAATCATTAGGTTCTGTATTTTTCATGTTGATTAATGATGTTTTATTGTTTTTCTTTTTTTTTATATAAACACTATAAGAAGCTTTTAACTGTATTGATACAACCTTCTAATAGTTGGAGTAATGTGGGTGAGTCACACACGGACTTCAACATTCAGCATGTGAATCACAACAATGGTAACAACTCCATTTTATTTATTTTTATTAACTGTATCAATAACCATTTTATGAGCTTTTTTTTGTTTGTTTTTTGCTGTGCTACTACTGACACAAGACAGCAAATGAAATTGGCAAATACAAACAACAACAGTAAAGCAAAGCAATTGCATAATTTATTCATGTCGCAATGCACTCTGGGAGTCAGTGAGTAGCTATTAGAGGAATGGAGTAATTAGATAAATTAAAAGCATTAAGTAAATTCAACTTAAAATGGTTGTTAAAATGACTCTTATATTTAAGTAATGATTACTTCAAGTTTTCCAGTAAACGTTACTTAAATTTTTTAGGGCAACCAGTTTCCTTAAGTTTTTTAAGTAAATTCAACTTAACCGGGTTTAGAGTGTACTAAGTAAGCATTTGTTAGTACAACATACTATTCCTATTTCACTTTACTTAGTTTTTTTAAGGCAATCGGTTTCCACATTTTTTTCTAAGTAAAGTCAACTAATTACATTTTACAGTGTAGAGGAATGGAGTAATTAGACAAATTAAAAGCATTAAGTAAATTCAACTTAAAATGGTTGTTAAAATGACTCTTATATTTAAGTAATGATTATTTCAAGTTTTCCAGTTAACGTTACTTACATTTTTTAGGGCAACCAGTGTCCTTAAGTTTTTTAAGTAAATTCAACTTAACCGGGTTTAGAGTGTACATGGTATCACTCCAAGAAACGCTAAGTTAACCCATATCTTGAGCTAACTGTATCGCGACAGTCCAATAACGAATATAATTTTAAAGTTTTAAACAAAAATAATCGGTAACACTTTACAATACGTGCGCACAAATATGCGTTAATTCATGCTTAATTAACCACTGATAATCACAGAGTTAATGTATAATTCATGAAGAACTAAACCATTTATTAATGATTACTACATCAGCAACTAATGAACATTCTATATGATTCATAGATTAAGTAATCAAGAAACTGTTATTAGTTAAATGTGTCATAATGTATTAATTCCCTAAAAACTTATTTTATCAAATAATAACGTAAATTCATATGTTAATTACCACAGCCATGTACTTCAACTTCCAGTCGTCTGCTTTGAATGCTCATTAGCTAATGATTTGCAAATGTATCATTATGTTGGGACGTTACTTGTTGAGGCACAGAACTATTAACTAATTGTTGTTAGTTGACTAATTAGTTAGTCATGTGCCTCGTTGAGTTGGGGCCATGCATTTCAACTTCCAGTTGTCTGCTTTAATTAACCATTACCTAATGATTTGCAAAAATATCATTATGTCATGACTTTACTTGTTGAGGCACATGACTAACCAATTCTAAATCCATAACCACAATGACATATTACTTAACAATTAGTTAATAGTTCTGTGCCTCAACAAGTAAAGTCATAACATAATTATATCTTTGCAGATCATTAGCAAATGATTAATTAAAGTAGACAACTAGAAGATGAAATGTGTGGCTTCAACCCATTGTGGTAATTAACAGATGAATTTACAATATTAGTTAATATAAGTTATTAGGGAATTAATACATTATGACACATTTAACTAATAACAATCTATTGATTACTTAATCTATGAATCATATAGAATGTTCATTTGTTGCTGATGAAGTAATTATTAATAAATGGTTTAGTTCTTCATATTAACTCATGATTATCTCTGCATTAGTTAAGCATGAATTAATGCATATTTGTGCACACGTATTGTAAAGTGTTACCAAATGATCAAACTAAAATCACCTTTTTCCTCACATATCGTCAGTTTTTCACCCACGACACACTTCTCACGACTCCCCTTTTCCCATCTCTCTGACAGACCCCTTTTAATACCCAGTAGCGTTACACTCACCTTTATGGGAGGCGGGCTTAAGCTATTAATCATCCAATCACTAAACATCAGATTGTACACGCCACGTTTTTTCACATGTGCATTTCTAGCAAACTTTATGTTACATTACGAAATGACCCATATGTACGTAGCAACAACGTAGTACTTTTACGTAGTAAAAGTGTAGAAAGCTATTAAACACATCATCCCTGAATTAGAAATGAACAGAAGCACATACAAAGGATAAACAACAATAGAATAAAATAAAGGTTTTAACCGTAGTACTCACAGGATTTTTCCATATAGGGTTACAAAAGCATAACAGCTAAGTAAAGTTTTACTTAGTTGTTATGCTTTCTAATAATAATAATACTAATTATTGGACAGAGTGGGGGGAAACGCCCCCCTTCTGTCAGGCATTCACCACAGCCACCTCCACCGGCCACCCGCTCTCAGTCACCGGAATTCTAATCACCTACACCTGAATCCAATCAGCCACGCCCTATAAAGGACTCTCACTTTCAGTCGTCCACTGTCTGGTCTACCGTTCACATCCCTAACGCTAGCGCCAGACCACTCTGTATTTCTTCCATTGGACTCCCCTGTTTATCACCTGGACTTATCGTGGCTTTCCGCTTCGGACTCACTACTACAGCTCAACTGATTCGAGGACTGTCAGATAAGCTTATCTATAATCCATCCAATCTTGCATTCCATTTTACAAGCCTGTTGATAAAGCTCTTGTTTGATATTGTACCTTACCTCTGCCTCTGGTCTCATCCCTGCTGTAACGTGACACCTTAAGGACTGTGTATTATTTTTTTATTTTTATTTTTTTTCTGTGAAAGAAAAGTTAAATGTATTCAGAAAAGTTATCATAGTTTTAGTGACAACGACATAAATTATAAACAAAGTATAAAAAATGTCATTCACGTTATTAGATTTTGAACAAATTAAATTTGTACAAAGGGGGCATTTTACCCCACCTATGGGGCATAACGCCCCCTTGGGTGGGGAAAAAGGCCTCCCAGTCCAACAAAGCTAATTGCTTTAAACATTTACAGCAAAATCAGAGTACAGGCAGTTTTAGCTTAAAATTAAAAAGAATATAATCAATAATTATGAATTACTGAATTATAATGGCCTATTTGAAACATTTTGTTAGCTGATGCTAACTGGCTAGCTAACTAGCTACCTGATGCTGATGCTACAATATTAAATAAAAATATTTTTATTCAACCAACTAGTTAGAATCCATTTGATGGAAAAACAAAGGATTGAATATTTAGAACAGTATAACTACAGTAATTGTCCATTGCCCCCTGGGGGCGTTTTACCCCTCTGGCTATGTTTGGGACAAAAATATGTCATTCTAAAAAAATTAGGGCTGTCAAAAGATTAATCGCGATTAATCACATACAAAATAAAAGTTTGAGTTTGCCTAATATATATGTGTGTACTGTGTGCAATTATTATGTATTAAATACAAACACATTCTTGTATTTATTTAAGAAATATTTACGAGTATATGTATTTATTATATTTTTTATATTATTTATATTATATATAAGTACAAATATTTTGTACATAAAAAACATATTTCTCTTAAATGTATTCATTCATTTATGTGTGTTTATATATACATAATAATTGCACATAGTACACACACATTTATTAGGCAAACTTAAACTTTTATTTTGTGCGTGATTAATCACGATTAATCGTTTGACAGCCCTAAAAAAAATATAATTATATTTTGATTAAATAACACATACTCCCTATCTACAGGCCCAACTGTTCTCATATCATATATAACTGTGATGTTCAACAAAACAACAAGCGTTAAAACGTTTTTTTTTTTTTCTTACTGCTGAAAATTAGATCATTTACTGTGAAATCTGTTTCCTCTCTAGTACATCACCAGTGTAAACTTTATGGTGAAAACTTCTACATCACACTTGTCAACACAGCCCATTGTTACAATAAAAATGTAAAAATGATTTTTCATCTGGTTATTTTGTGGAAAAACAGTAGGGGGCCCACTCTACCCCACTAAGTATGGTAAACTTTTGGATTTTAGGAAATTTAGTTACAGCACCTGATGGTACACACTCAGACATACTTTGCAAATCTGAGCAGATTTTTAGAAACACTACACTGTAAAAAAAAAACATTTGTAAATGATACAGATTACTGGAATATGATTAACAAGAAAATGCTAAAAACATCTCTTGTTTAACTGAGTTTGTTACTTTCAATTTCTTTAAAAGCTAATTTTGTAAATGGTTGCAGATCAAAAACAGGACATCATACACTAAACACACATCGTACACATACACTTCGTTCTAGGGGTGATGGAGCATTTTCTTCTTATGCTCCTAAGCTTTGGAATTCTCTCCCGGCAAACATCAGGAAAGGAAATTTACTAGTGTCTCTCTTCTTAAAACATTCTATTTTAGGATTGCTTTTACTTGATCATTCATTTTATTTTGCATTGTTTACTGTAAATTTATGGTATTCAAAGTGTGCTCTGTTATGATGTTTGCTTGTAAATTGCTTTGAGAAAGCAACATTTAAAGGCGCTATATAAAATAAATGCATTATTATTTTTATCATTATTATTAACTGACGGTCATACAGTGCTCGACTTAAAATCGTTATGAAAGCTACAAACTCATACAGAAACGTGCCTTGTTCCAACCAGTTACAACAAGAAGTGTACATTTTTCACATCCTCTAACCTGACAGAATCTGAAGCATAAAAATTGGAATCTGTGTCTATCATATGTATATATGTGTGTGAGTATACATAGAAATATAAACACACACAAAATCTAACATAGAATATGTATATAAACATAATATAATATAACTGATAAAAATTTTAACAAATAATGCTAAATTCTGACGAAATTATGCATTGCTTTCACAAACATGATTTTAATTTTAAATCATGTTTGTGAAAACAATTAATGATTTCATCAGAGTTTAGGCAGTGTGAAGTCTACCTAAAATAAACCACTTAGACAATACAACTGATAACGATTAGTTAAGAGACAAGTTTTTTTTTTTTTTTTTTTTTTTTTAACAAATGCACGTTTGGGTTGGAAATTGTGACAATATGATGTATTTCCTTCTTTTCATCTGGGCCTCTGTCATAAATGAGGAATGCATTGATAAGATCTCAGTCGAGTTTGTGCACCTCTTGATTTTCAAAGAATGAATTAGCAGAACCTAAAACTTTGGAATGCTGTTTTACGGACGTGAATTAGTGATGGTCTTCCTCCTTCTGTCGAAACAATTGTCCTTTTGATAATGACAAGCTTCCCTGTCACATCACATGACTCAAAGAGAGGTAATAAAGTGCTGAATTTTAGTAATGCGTGACTGCATCCACCTGTACCATGGGACTTACAGCCTAACCCATGTATTTGATATTACATTTAACTCCATTCCCTGAAGCAGTCAGACAAATTGGGTGAGTTTAATTTGCTTTTCTTGCCTTTTCTTTTAAACCTTTTTAGGACTATAAATACAAAACATTTTATTGAAAATGTTCTACTGAACATATATATTTTCCCCAAATACGTCAAGACAAATGAAATGTTTTATTAAATGAAAAAAAAAAAAAAAAAGTATAAATAAAATTTTCACTGTAAATGTCTGTGGAACCCTGTTAAAAGAAAAAAAAAAAAAGTAATTGCGACTTTTATCTTTTATGACATTTTTCTCGCAATTATAAGTTTACATCTTGCAATTCAGGCTTTTTTCTCACAATTGCAGGTTTATATCTCACAAATGCTTGCTATAAAGTCAGAATTATAAAAAAGTCAAAATCGCAATTACCTTTTCAATTTTTTATTCAGTGGTGGAAACAGGCTTCCATAAATATCAGCCACTAGTTTAAGAAGGTAAAGATGACAAAAAGTTAAAGATGTCAAATAATAAAAGCTTAAGAATTTGCCGTATACACATATATAAAGAGTCAACATAAATTTGTTCAACTGTACTAACATTTAAAAAAAAACAAAACAAAACACCACACAGTTGGTCGTATTACTAAGAGGAGGTTGGAATTTGTTTGCACAACTAAAATTAAGAAAGGTGAAAAGACATTTTAAGTGAATTAAATCTTCAGTCAAATTTTTTTTTGTGTGATAATGGTCAAAAGTAGCTGTCATGCATTACCTGTAACTTTAACTGTACAAATAACCATAATCAGAGTACTGCCACTTTTTTATGATCTACAATCATCACAGAGGTGATAAATGCTTGCCAAATCTACACCATTTAGAATGAGGGCAGGAGTGAAATAATGATACAGGAAGGGATCAACAGCCTAGCTAGACAAATTAATATAATAATGATTATATAAATTTGTCTTCCACTGGAAAACTTGCAATTGAAAAACTTTTTTTTTAATTATCTGCTTAACAATGAGCAAAAGGTTAGAAAAGAAGACAAATTAACATGATTGAAAACTACTCTTACAAGTTAGTCATCTTTTAGTCATCAGACTTGTTCTTAAGAAACAGTCTTAAGATAAAGTTTATGTATGAAACCAGGTTCCAAATTCTTGTTTCAATGTGTTTACAAATTGCAGTAAAGGGTTTTTACAGAGGGGATTTTGGAATTAGAAAATACTGTAATTTTTTTTTTTTTTCTTTTTTTCTTCACAATGTTTCTAGAAATAAAATCTTAAAGAAGGAGAATGATATACAAATCAACCCAATAAATCAAATATGCATTGTAATTGACAGCTATACAGATGAAGTGTAATACAATAAACACTATAATGTGTATTTTGGATGTTTGTTCTAGTCTGAAGGAAGACTTAATTGAAGCAAAATGTCTTGCTTTAAAGTTGACACCCAAACTTATCCCATAATTGAAACGGTCTCTTGACCCGACCAAAGAGGTACAAATTCTTTTCTCCATGGAAGCAGAACAAGGTGGATAAATTTTAGGTACAAACTGACTGGGAAAAATTTGTCTTCGGGTGTGTCAGAGAAGGGAGACAGCTGAGGAAGTTCCAAGAGAGAATTGAGAAAGGCTAGGCAAGGCATTTATACAAAGACAAATTATATTAAATGAATTATATAATCAGTTATCTCTCATCTTACATTATGTTCAAATGTGATCAATTCTTACAGCAAACAGGATGTGGAGAACAATACTGATGACCACCATTTTTATGTTAACTGGTTAGTTCATGTCTTTTCACATTTACACTGAGTGTCATATTGATGATCCCTCTGTTTTCACTCATTCACTTCTGTGCACTTGATCTTACGTTTGGTCATTTTTAACAGCACAAACTGCAATCAGAGCTCTGCCAATAACTGATGTTACAGCAGCCACAGATTCAACAGATTCGATTCTTCATGTTACGAATGATTCTACAGCAAACACAAGTGACAGATTTGTCACAGAAATATACACAGAATCAATTACAAGCAGCACTGCAGAATCTATAACCGGTTTAACAGGTGAGTTCACTTCATCATGTTGCACAACAACTTACCAGAAAAAAATTTACTGAAAACAAAAAAATATTTACATTGTTTACAGATGAATCAACCGGTGGTGACATGACAGAAATGACAACAATGGAACAACTTCCAACATCTTTGTTGGATGACCCTACTGTCGATACTACAGATCAGTCAACTAACATACCAAAAATTACAGCAGGAATTACAGCATTTGCTGATCAATTACCAACAGATTTCACAGACACAAATTTTACAGATGAATCAATAACAGCCCTTCCCACCAATGTATCGGAGGACAATTCAACAGAGGAGGCTGAACCGTCAACTATTGGATTTACCAATCAACCGAACACAGCCTTAGTGACACAATCAGCTACAAGGATTACAGCTGGATCCACCTTAGAAGAAATAGCGATAGACTTCACTGACAATACTACTGATAAAGCACAGGAATTGCTAACCGCATTCACATCAGACATATCTACAAATGATTCATCAGAGGAAGATTCAACAGAGGAACCAGAGTTATCAACTGTAGGATTTACTGACCAGTCAACTACAACACAACCAAAAACAGAAATTACAGCTGGATTTACTATAGAAGAAATAACGATAGACTTCACTGACAATACTACTGATGAAGCACAGGAATTGACAACTGCATTAACTTCAGACATATCTACAAATGATTCATCAGAAGAAGATTCAACAGAGGAACCAGAGTTATCAACTGCAGGATTTACTGACCAACAACCATCCACAGGAATTACAGCTGGATCCACTTTAGAAGAAATAACGATGGACTTCACTGACAATACTACTGATGAAGTACAGGAACTGACAACCACATTCACATCAGAAATGTCTTCAAGTGTCACAAACAAACCAACGCCATTTACAAATGATTCATCAGAAGAAGATTCAACAGAGGAACCAGAGTTATCAACTGTAGGATTTACTGACCAACAACCATCCACAGGAATTACAGCTGGATCCACTTTAGAAGAAATAACGATGGACTTCACTGACAATACTACTGATGAAGTACGGGAATTGACCACAGCATTTACATCAGAAATATCTTCAGGTGTCACAAACAAACCAACAACATTTACAAATGATTCATCAGAGGAAGATTCAACAGAGGAACCAGAGTTATCAACTGCAGGATTTACTGACCAACAACCATCCACAGGAATTACAGCTGGATCCACTTTAGAAGAAATAACGATGGACTTCACTGACAATACTACTGATGAAGTACAGGAACTGACAACCACATTCACATCAGAAATGTCTTCAAGTGTCACAAACAAACCAACGCCATTTACAAATGATTCATCAAAAGAAGATTCAACAGAGGAAACTGAACTTCCAACTACAGAAGTACAAGATCAACCAACTACAACGCAATCGACCACAAGAATTGCCGCTGGATCCACCTTAGAAGAAATAACTGTAAATGTCACTGGTGACACTACTGATGAAGAATTGACCACGGCATTTACATCAGAAATATCTACAGGTGTCACAAACAAACCAACAGCATTTACAAATGATTCATCAGAGGAAGACTCAGAGGAAACTGAACTGCCAACTACAGAAGTAACTGATCAACCAGCTGCAACACAATCAACCACAAGAACTATAGTAGAATCCACCCTAGAAGAAATAACTGTAAATGTCACTGGTGACACTACTGATAAAGAATTGACCACAGCATTGACATCAGATATATCTACAGGTGTCACAAACAAACCAATGGCATTTACAAATGATTCATCAGAAGAAGATTCAACAGAGGAAACTGAACTATCAACTGTAGGATTTACTGACCAACAACCATCCACAGGAATTACAGCTGGATCCACTTTAGAAGAAATAACGATGGACTTCACTGACAATACTACTGATGAGGCACAGGAATTGACCACAGCATTTACATCAGAAATATCTTCAGGTGTCACAAACAAACCAACGGCATTTACAAATGATTCATCGGAGGAAGATTCAACAGAGGAACCAGAGTTATCAACTGTAGGATTTACTGACCAGTCAACTACAACACAACCAATCACAGGAATTACAGCTGGATCCACTTTAGAAGAAATAACGATGGACTTCACTGACAATACTACTGATGAGGCACAGGAATTGACAACTGCATTCACTTCAGACATATCTACAAATGATTCATCAGAAGAAGATTCAACAGAGGAACCTGAACTATCAACTGTAGGATTTACTGACCAACAACCATCCACAGGAATTACAGCTGGATCCACTTTAGAAGAAATAACGATGGACTTCACTGACAATACTACTGAAGAGGCACAGGAATTGACAACTGCATTCACTTCAGACATATCTACAAATGATTCATCAGAAGAAGATTCAACAGAGGAACCTGAACTATCAACTGTAGGATTTACTGACCAACACAACCAAAAACAGGAATTACAGCTGGATCCACTTTAGAAGAAATAACGATGGACTTCACTGACAATACTACTGATGAAGTACAGGAACTGACAACCACATTCACATCAGAAATGTCTTCAAGTGTCACAAACAAACCAACAGCATTTACAAATGATTCATCAGAGAAGATCAACAGAGGAACCAGAGTTATCAACTGTAGGATTTACTGACCAGTCAACTACAACACAACCAAAAACAGAAATTACAGCTGGATTTACTATACAAGAAATAACGATAGACTTCACTGACAATACTACTGATGAAGCACAGGAATTGACAACTGCATTAACTTCAGACATATCTACAAATGATTCATCAGAAGAAGATCCAACAGAGGAACCTGAACTATCAACTGCAGGATTTACTGACCAACAACCATCCACAGGAATTACAGCTGGATCCACTTTAGAAGAAATAACGATGGACTTCACTGACAATACTACTGATGAGGCACAGGAATTGACAACCGCATTCACATCAGAAATGTCTTCAAGTGTCACAAACAAACCAACGCCATTTACAAATGATTCATCAGAAGAAGATTCAACAGAGGAACCAGAGTTATCAACTGTAGGATTTACTGACCAACAACCATCCACAGGAATTACAGCTGGATCCACTTTAGAAGAAATAACGATGGACTTCACTGACAATACTACTGATGAAGCACAGGAATTGACAACTGCATTCACATCAGACATATCTTCAGGTGTCACAAACAAACCAACAGCATTTACAAATGATTCATCAGAGGAAGACTCAGAGGAAACTGAACTGCCAACTACAGAAGTAACTGATCAACCAGCTGCAACACAATCAACCACAAGAACTATAGTAGAATCCACCCTAGAAGAAATAACTGTAAATGTCACTGGTGACACTACTGATGAAGAATTGACCACAGCATTGACATTAGATATATCTACAGGTGTCACAAACAAACCAAAGACATTTACAAATGATTCATCAGAGGAAGATTCAACAGAGGAACCAGAGTTATCAACTGTAGGATTTACTGACCAACAACCATCCACAGGAATTACAGTTGGATCCACTTTAGAAGAAATAACGATAGACTTCACTGACAATACTACTGATGAAGCACAGGAATTGACCACAGCATTTACATCAGAAATATCTTCAGGTGTCACAAACAAACCAACGGCATTTACAAATGATTCATCGGAGGAAGATTCAACAGAGGAACCAGAGTTATCAACTGTAGGATTTACTGACCAACAACCATCCACAGGAATTACAGCTGGATCCACTTTAGAAGAAATAACGATGGACTTCACTGACAATACTACTGATGAAGTACAGGAATTGACAACCGCATTCACATCAGACATATCTACAAATGATTCATCAGAAGAAGATTCAACAGAGGAACCAGAGTTATCAACTGTAGGATTTACTGACCAGTCAACTACAACACAACCAATCACAGGAATTACAGCTGGATCCACTTTAGAAGAAATAACGATGGACTTCACTGACAATACTACTGATGAAGCACAGGAATTGACAACTGCATTCACATCAGACATATCTTCAGGTGTCACAAACAAACCAACAGCATTTACAAATGATTCATCAGAGGAAGACTCAGAGGAAACTGAACTGCCAACTACAGAAGTAACTGATCAACCAGCTGCAACACAATCAACCACAAGAACTATAGTAGGATCCACCCTAGAAGAAATAACTATAAATGTCACTGGTGACACTACTGATAAAGAATTGACCACAGCATTGACATTAGATATATCTACAGGTGTCACAAACAAACCAACGGCATTTACAAATGATTCATCAGAAGAAGATTCAACAGAGGAAACTGAACTATCAACTGTAGGATTTACTGACCAACAACGAAAAACAGGAACTACAGCTGGATCCACTTTAGAAGAAATAACGATGGACTTCACTGACAATACTACTGATGAAGCACAGGAATTGACCACCAGCATTTACATCAGAAATATCTTCAGGTGTCACAAACAAACCAACGGCATTTACAAATGATTCATCAGAGGAAGATTCAACAGAGGAACCTGAACTATCAACTGTAGGATTTACTGACCAACACAACCATCCACAGGAATTACAGCTGGATCCACTTTAGAAGAAATAACGATAGACTTCACTGACAATACTACTGATGAAGTACAGGAACTGACAACCACATTCACATCAGAAATGTCTTCAAGTGTCACAAACAAACCAACGCCATTTACAAATAATTCATCAAAAGAAGATTCAACAGAGGAAACTGAACTTCCAACTACAGAAGTACAAGATCAACCAACTACAACGCAATCGACCACAAGAATTGCCGCTGGATCCACCTTAGAAGAAATAACTGTAAATGTCACTGGTGACACTACTGATGAAGAATTGACCACGGCATTTACATCAGAAATATCTACAGGTGTCACAAACAAACCAACAGCATTTACAAATGATTCATCAGAGGAAGACTCAGAGGAAACTGAACTGCCAACTACAGAAGTAACTGATCAACCAGCTGCAACACAATCAACCACAAGAACTATAGTAGGATCCACCCAAGAAGAAATAACTGTAAATGTCACTGGTGACACTACTGATGAAGAATTGACCACAGCATTGACATTAGATATATCTACAGGTGTCACAAACAAACCAAAGACATTTACAAATGATTCATCAGAGGAAGATTCAACAGAGGAACCTGAACTATCAACTGTAGGATTTACTGACCAACACAACCATCCACAGGAATTACAGCTGGATCCACTTTAGAAGAAATAACGATGGACTTCACTGACAATACTACTGATGAAGCACAGGAATTGACCACAGCATTTACATCAGAAATATCTTCAGGTGTCACAAACAAACCAACGACATTTACAAATGATTCATCAGAGGAAGATTCAACAGAGGAAACTGAACTATCAACTGTAGGATTTACTGACCAACAACCATCCACAGGAATTACAGCTGGATCCACTTTAGAAGAAATAACGATAGACTTCACTGACAATACTACTGATGAAGTACAGGAACTGACAACCACATTCACATCAGAAATGTCTTCAAGTGTCACAAACAAACCAACGCCATTTACAAATAATTCATCAAAAGAAGATTCAACAGAGGAAACTGAACTTCCAACTACAGAAGTACAAGATCAACCAACTACAACGCAATCGACCACAAGAATTGCCGCTGGATCCACCTTAGAAGAAATAACTGTAAATGTCACTGGTGACACTACTGATGAAGAATTGACCACGGCATTTACATCAGAAATATCTACAGGTGTCACAAACAAACCAACAGCATTTACAAATGATTCATCAGAGGAAGATTCAACAGAGGAACCTGAACTATCAACTGTAGAATTTACTGACAACCAACTGCAACACAATCAACCACAAGAACTACAGCTAGGATCCACCTTAGAAGAAATAACGATAGACTTCACTGGACAATACTACTGATGAGACAGGAATTGACCACAGCATTGACATCAGAAATATCTTCAGGTGTCACAAACAAACCAACGACATTTACAAATGATTCATCAGAGGAAGATTCAACAGAGGAACCTGAACTATCAACTGTAGGATTTACTGACCAGTCAACTACAACATATCCAACCACAGGAATTACAGCTGGATCCACTTTAGAAGAAATAACGATAGACTTCACTGACAATACTACTGATGAAGTTCAGGAACTGACAACCACATTCACATCAGAAATGTCTTCAAGTGTCACAAACAAACCAACGCCATTTACAAATAATTCATCAAAAGAAGATTCAACAGAGGAAACTGAACTTCCAACTACAGAAGTACAAGATCAACCAACTACAACGCAATCGACCACAAGAATTGCCGCTGGATCCACCTTAGAAGAAATAACTGTAAATGTCACTGGTGACACTACTGATGAAGAATTGACCACGGCATTTACATCAGAAATATCTACAGGTGTCACAAACAAACCAACAGCATTTACAAATGATTCATCAGAGGAAGACTCAGAGGAAACTGAACTGCCAACTACAGAAGTAACTGATCAACCAGCTGCAACACAATCAACCACAAGAACTATAGTAGGATCCACCCTAGAAGAAATAACTATAAATGTCACTGGTGACACTACTGATAAAGAATTGACCACAGCATTGACATTAGATATATCTACAGGTGTCACAAACAAACCAACGGCATTTACAAATGATTCATCAGAAGAAGATTCAACAGAGGAAACTGAACTATCAACTGTAGGATTTACTGACCAACAACGAAAAACAGGAACTACAGCTGGATCCACTTTAGAAGAAATAACGATGGACTTCACTGACAATACTACCGATGAAGTACAGGAACTGACAACCACATTCACATCAGAAATGTCTTCAAGTGTTACAAACAAACCAACGGCATTTACAAATGATTCATCAGAGGAAGAAACAGAGGAACCTAAACTATCAACTGTAGGATTTACTGACCAGTCAACTACAACACATCCAACCACAGGAACTACAGCTAGATCCACCTTAGAAGAAATAACGATAGACTTCACTGACAATACTACTGATGAGGCACAGGAATTGACCACAGCATTTACATCAGAAATATCTTCAGGTGTCACAAACAAACCAACGACATTTACAAATGATTCATCAGAGGAAGATTCAACAGAGGAACCTGAACTATCAACTGTAGGATTTACTGACCAACAACCATCCACAGGAATTACAGCTGGATCCACTTTAGAAGAAATAACGATAGACTTCACTGACAATACTACTGATGAAGTACAGGAACTGACAACCACATTCACATCAGAAATGTCTTCAAGTGTCACAAACAAACCAATGCCATTTACAAATAATTCATCAAAAGAAGATTCAACAGAGGAAACTGAACTTCCAACTACAGAAGTACAAGATCAACCAACTACAACGCAATCGACCACAAGAATTGCCGCTGGATCCACCTTAGAAGAAATAACTGTAAATGTCACTGGTGACACTACTGATGAAGAATTGACCACGGCATTTACATCAGAAATATCTACAGGTGTCACAAACAAACCAACAGCATTTACAAATGATTCATCAGAGGAAGACTCAGAGGAAACTGAACTGCCAACTACAGAAGTAACTGATCAACCAGCTGCAACACAATCAACCACAAGAACTATAGTAGGATCCACCCTAGAAGAAATAACTGTAAATGTCACTGGTGACACTACTGATGAAGAATTGACCACAGCATTGACATTAGATATATCTACAGGTGTCACAAACAAACCAAAGACATTTACAAATGATTCATCAGAGGAAGATTCAACAGAGGAAACTGAACTATCAACTGTAGGATTTACTGACCAACAACCATCCACAGGAATTACAGCTGGATCCACTTTAGAAGAAATAACGATGGACTTCACTGACAATACTACTGATGAAGCACAGGAATTGACCACAGCATTTACATCAGAAATATCTTCAGGTGTCACAAACAAACCAACGGCATTTACAAATGATTCATCGGAGGAAGATTCAACAGAGAAACCAGAGTTATCAACTGTAGGATTTACTGACCAACAACCATCCACAGAAATTACAGCTGGATCCACTTTAGAAGAAATAACGATGGACTTCACTGACAATACTACTGATGAAGTACAGGAACTGACAACCACATTCACATCAGAAATGTCTTCAAGTGTTACAAACAAATCAACAGCATTTACAAATGATTCATCAAAAGAAGATTCAACAGAGGAAACTGAACTTACAACTACAGAAGTACAAGATCAACCAACTACAACGCAATCGACCACAAGAATTGCCGCTGGATCCACCTTAGAAGAAATAACTGTAAATGTCACTGATGATACTACTGGTGTAGCACTGGAATCCACAACAGCATTCACATCAGAGATATCTATGAGTATCACAAACAAATCAATACAGTTTATAACAGATTCAACAGAAGAAGTTTTAACAGAGAATATCAAACTGTCAACTACAGGAGTTACCGATCAATCAACTACACGTACAAACCCACAATCAACCACAAGATTTATCACTGGATCAACCTTAGAAGGAACAATGGTAGACTTCACTGATGAACCAACTATAGAAAAGACACAGGAATCCACAAGAGCATTCACAACAGACATATCTACAATTGTCACAAATAAAGCAACATCATTTATAACGGATTCAACCAAAGAAATTTTACCAGAGGAAACTCATCTGTCAACTGTAAAAGTTACTGATAAATCAACTACAGCCTCAAAACTTCAGTCAACCTCAGGAATTACAGTCGGAACCACCATAAAAGAAACTATACTCTTCACTGCATTACAAAGCACTAAAAAGGCACTGGAATCCACAACAACATTTACATCAGGAACACCTAAAATTGTCACATCTGAGGAAGATACAACTGCCGAAACGGAGTTGACAACAAGAATTACTAATCAATCCACTACACTCTCGACACCAGAATCAACCACAGGAGCCCAATCATTCACTGAGATTCCTGATTTATCAACTACTACTTCTACAGAGGAAAACACAATAGGAGAGATATCACAAGAATTTACAACTACAAGAATTACTGGTCAGTCAGCTTCAGCCATCACAACAGCTAAATCTACATCTACAGCTGTAGATACATCAACCACAGCGATCAAAGCACAACACGAGGTTACCACATCCAGGACTACAGCGGTAACAAAAGAATCAGTGACGTCAGAGGATGATACACTGGCTACCACTGAAAGTCCCCTTTTTTGTAAGTTAGCCAAATCCATATTCACATATTACATATGATACATGACAACACATAATATTATTTAATAGTTGTGTATTATAAATGGAGCATTTCCAGCAGTGACCGAACGCTAGGAAAGCCAATAAATCAACACTGGTAGCCTTGCCTACAGCAGGGGTCTCCAACTCTGCTCCTGGAGAGGTACCGTCCTGCAGATTTCAGCTAGAACCCCAATCTGGCACACCTTAACCAGCTAATTAAGGTGTTCAGGGCTACTTGTCAGTTACATGCAGGTGTGCTGGAGTAGGGTTGGAACTTAAGTCTGCAGGAAGGTAGCTCTCCAGGAGCAGGGCTGGTGATCCCACAATGCAGTTTCTCCTTTCACTTCTTATTGTTTAAATATAGGCAATGTCTCTGTGTTTTTGTCAAATCGGTCTGTAAAAATTAATATCTGTTTGTTTACTCTTTGACAACAGCGCCACAATCTACTGCACAACCACTAACAGCTGTAGTGGAACTCACCACAACTGCCCAGCCTACAACTATAGCCCAGCCCATAGCTAGTTCACAACCTACACAAACTGAAATCCCACCAGTAACAAATGCCCAATCCACGATTGCTCCACCACAACCTGAAACAGCTACAACCCAGCCCACATTCTCAATAACCGCTGAGCCTACACATACAGCCCAGACCATAGTTACTTCACAACCTACACAAACTGAAATCCCACAAGTAACAAATGCCCAATCCACAATTACTACACCACGACTTGCAACTACTACAACCCAGCCTCCATTCTCAACAACTGCCGAGCCTACACATACAGCCCAGACTATAGTTACTTCACAACCTACACAAACTGAAATTTCACCGGTAACAAAGGCCCAATCTACGATTGCTCCACCACAACTTAAAACAGCCACAACCCAGCCTACATTCTCAATAACCGCTGAGCCTACACATAAAGCCCAGACCATAGTTACTTCACAACCTACACAAACTGAAATCCCACCAGTAACAAAGTCCCAATCCACAATTGCTACACCACGGCTTGCAACTGCTACAACCCAGCCTACATTCTCAACAACTGCCGAACCTACACATACAGCCCAGACCATAGTTACTTCACAACCTACACAAACTGAAATCCCACCAGTAACAAATGCCCAATCCACGATTGCTCCACCACAACCTGAAACAGCTACAACCCAGCCTACATTCCCAATAACCGCTGAGCCTACACATACAGCCCAGACCATAGTTACTTCACAACCTACACTAACTGAAATCCAACCTACACCACAACCTGCAACCGCTACAACCCAGCCTACATTCTCAACAACTGCCGAGCCTATACATACAGCCCAGACCATAGTTACTTCACCACCTACACAAACTACAGTCCAACCTACAGTTCATACTTCACAGCCTGCACAAACTGAAATTCCAGCAGTAACAAATGCCCAATCCACAGTTGCTACACCACAACTTGCTACAGCTACAACCCAGCCTACATTCTCAACACCTGCTGAGCCTACACATACAGCCCAGACCATAGTTACTTCACAACCTACACAAACTGAAATCCCACCAGTAACAAATGCCCAATCCACGATTGCTCCACCACAACTTAAAACAGCTACAACCCAGCCTACATTCTCAACAACCGCTGAGCCTACACATACAGCCCAGACCGTTACTTCACCACCTACACAAACTACAATGAAACCTACAGTTCATACTTCACAGCCTGCACAAACTGAAATTCCACCAGTAACAAATGCCCAATCAACAGTTGCTACACCACGACTTGCAACAGCTACAACCCAGCCTACATTATCAACACCTGTTGAGCCTACACATAAAGCCCAGACTATAGTTACTTCACAACCTACACAAACTGAAATCCCACCAGTAACAAAGGCCCAATCCACAATTGCTACAACACGACTTGCAACTGCTACAACCCAGCCTACATTCTCAACAACTGCCGAGCCTACACATACAGCTCAGACCATAGTTACTTCACAACCTACACTAACTGAAATCCAACCTACACCACAACCTGCAACAGCTACAACCCAGCCTACATTCTCAACAACTGCCGAGCCTACACATACAGCCCAGACCATAGTTACTTCACAACCTACACTAACTGAAATCCAACCTACACCACAACCTGCAACAGCTACAACCCAGCCTACATTCTCAACAACTGCCGAGCCTACACATAAAGCCCAGACCATAGTTACTTCACAACCTACACAAACTGAAATCCCACCAGTAACAAATGCCCAATCCACGATTGCTCCACCACAACCTGAAACAGCTACAACCCAGCCTACATTCTCAATAACCGCTGAGCCTACACATACAGCCCAGACCATAGTTACCTCACAACCTACACAAACTGAAATCCCACCAGTAACAAATGCCCAATCCACGATTGCTCCACCACAACCTGAAACAGCTACAACCCAGCCTACATTCTCAACAACCGCTGAGCCTACACATACAGCCCAGACCGTTACTTCACCACCTACACAAACTACAATGAAACCTACAGTTCATACTTCACAGCCTGCACAAACTGAAATTCCACCAGTAACAAATGCCCAATCAACAGTTGCTACACCACGACTTGCAACAGCTACAACCCAGCCTACATTATCAACACCTGTTGAGCCTACACATAAAGCCCAGACTATAGTTACTTCACAACCTACACAAACTGAAATCCCACCAGTAACAAAGGCCCAATCCACAATTGCTACAACACGACTTGCAACTGCTACAACCCAGCCTACATTCTCAACAACTGCCGAGCCTACACATACAGCTCAGACCATAGTTACTTCACAACCTACACTAACTGAAATCCAACCTACACCACAACCTGCAACAGCTACAACCCAGCCTACATTCTCAACAACTGCCGAGCCTACACATAAAGCCCAGACCATAGTTACTTCACAACCTACACAAACTGAAATCCCACCAGTAACAAATGCCCAATCCACGATTGCTCCACCACAACCTGAAACAGCTACAACCCAGCCTACATTCTCAATAACCGCTGAGCCTACACATACAGCCCAGACCATAGTTACCTCACAACCTACACAAACTGAAATCCCACCAGTAACAAATGCCCAATCCACGATTGCTCCACCACAACCTGAAACAGCTACAACCCAGCCTACATTCTCAACAACCGCTGAGCCTACACATACAGCCCAGACCGTTACTTCACCACCTACACAAACTACAATGAAACCTACAGTTCATACTTCACAGCCTGCACAAACTGAAATTCCACCAGTAACAAATGCCCAATCAACAGTTGCTACACCACGACTTGCAACAGCTACAACCCAGCCTACATTATCAACACCTGTTGAGCCTACACATAAAGCCCAGACTATAGTTACTTCACAACCTACACAAACTGAAATCCCACCAGTAACAAAGGCCCAATCCACAATTGCTACAACACGACTTGCAACTGCTACAACCCAGCCTACATTCTCAACAACTGCCGAGCCTACACATACAGCCCAGACCATAGTTACTTCACAACCTACACTAACTGAAATCCAACCTACACCACAACCTGCAACAGCTACAACCCAGCCTACATTCTCAACAACTGCCGAGCCTACACATAAAGCCCAGACCATAGTTACTTCACAACCTACACAAACTGAAATCCCACCAGTAACAAATGCCCAATCCACGATTGCTCCACCACAACCTGAAACAGCTACAACCCAGCCTACATTCTCAACAACTGCCGAGCCTACACATACAGCCCAGACCATAGTTACTTCACAACCTACACAAACTGAAATCCCACCAGTAACAAATGCCCAATCCACAATTGCTCCACCACAACCTGAAACAGCAACAACCCAGCCTGCATTCTCAATAACCGCTGAACCCACACATACAGCCCAGACAGTTACTTCACCACCTACACAAACTACAATCCAACCTACAGTTCATCCCGAATCAACAACCGCATCACAATTTACAACAGCTACAACCCAACCTATATTCTCAACAACTGCCCAGCCTATAACTTCTTCACAACCTGAACAAAGTGAAATCCAAACTCTAACTACAGCTACATCTCAGCCCAACTCAGAATTAACCGAACCTCAGAGTACAAAATCATCTGGAATGCAGTCTACCATTACAACTCAACCATCGACATTTACCACAACTGCCCATGGTACCAATGGAGTCCAGACCACAACTACATCCCACCCAATATCAACTACAATCCAGTCAAGAACAACATCAAACCCTGGAATAGCTACAACAGTTGAACAGCCAACAATTACAACCCAGCAGATTACAACAGCTACAATTGAGACTACTACAACTCAGCCAACAACAACAATGCAACTGACAACAAATTTACCCCAACCTACCAATACGATCCAAGCAACATTTGTATCTGCAAGCAAATCTACAACTACAACCCAGCCTACAACTCCTACAATCCCACCCACCGCAATTACAACTCAGTCTACAGCTGCAACTACATCCCAACAACTACATACCAAACCAACTTTTACAAACCAAATAACTACACAACAACTCTTAATCGGTACAACCCAGCTTACATCTGCTGCAACCCAACCTACAACAGCTGCGATCCAGCCTTCAACCTCAGCTGTAACCCCTGCTCCAACTGTAGCCCACCCTACGCTTACAACTACAGCACAGCCTATAGCTACATCCCCATCGAGAGTTACTACAATCCGACCTACAATATTAGCCACTACCCCACCTACAATGACTGCAACCCAGTCTACATCTTTAACTACATCTGCACCTACTACCCAACCAAAAACAAGTGCAACCCACTCTATATCTACAACTCCTACCCCAACTACAACACCAAACCAACTTGCCATCACAACTACAACCACACCTCAACCTGAAACAACACCTTTACCACTCACAACTATAGTGGCAGTCAGATTTTCCAGTTCAGAAACATTTGATCCTTTACTGTCTGACAAAAGTTCAGATCTCTATAAAAATCGAGAACAAAGAGTCAAAAAGGAGGTATGTGACAAACGTTTGCACACTCCATGGAAATTACGAAATTGCAAAGCACAGTTCCAATTTTTAATGTAGACTAGAATTGGATGTAATATGTAATGTAACAACAAATGTATCATCATCCTAACTCTACCCAGTTTTTATTTTTTGCATTTTTCCTAAATGTCATATCTTGTGACTTTTCAACAGTTTGAACCAATCTTTAAAAAAGCATTCCTGTTTTTCATCAGATTGACAGTGATTAGCTTCAGGTGGGTAACAAACATAGTGTCCTTAGCTTCATTCCAGACCATACCGTAAAGGGTTACTCCACCCCAAAATGAAAATTTTGTCATTAATCACTTACCCCCATGTTGTTCCAAACCTGTAAAAGGTCAGTTCGTCTTCGGAACACAAATGAAGATATTTTTGATGCATTCTGACAGCTCTCTGATGCTGTCTATTGCTGTCTATGGGAGGGTCAGAAAGCTGTCAGAATGCATCAAACAATATCTTAATTTGTGTTCCGAAGTTGAACAAAGCTTTTACAGCTTTGGAACAACATGGGGGTAAGTGAGTAATGACAAAATTTTCATTTTGGGGTGGTGTAACCCTTTAACTTACCTTGATTAAACTTTGTCTCTTCCCTTTCATTCATGTAGTTCTGGATCAGTCATCACAAATATCAATTTGGAATTCAAGAAAGACAGTCTTTTACCGAATGACAATGAGATCACAAGAACTATCACCAATGCCAGTACTACGTTTAATATCACCAGCGCACAAGGTAAAGCCAATCAGCTGAAAGAGCTCTTGGTTGGATGTGTATGTGACCCTTTCTCTACATGCTTCTTATTTACAATGGAAATTTCTCCTTTATAATTTATTTTGGTGTTTTACTTTAAAAATGCTATTTGTTCACACAAAGACTAATTTTGGTTTGCTCATTTGTTATTTTTACATGTATAATACAATCTGCAATACAACCACCACTAACAGTCATGCCAAAAGCTGACCTTTCCACTACCACCAAACATACCACAACCATGACCAAGCCCACTACAGTAAAGCCAACCACCAAACGTCAAGCAACAACAATGACAACAAAAATACCAAAAACAACAGCCACAACCACCACGCCAACAAAAACCACAACCACCACACCAACAACAACAGCCACAACCACGTCAACAACAACAACAACAACAACAACAACAAAAACAACCACCACCACCACCACAACAGCAGTTCCAACACGCCCTCCACCAGTTGTAATCATAGAGTTGGTCATTTTAGTAATATTTTCCCCAGCACTTGAAGACACACAGAGCGTGGTATTTAAGAACCTAGCAGAAACGGTTCAAAATGAGGTGAGTTTTAAACAACAGAAAGTTTCTCAGGGATGTAGTAGTATGTGCAAGGAGTTCTGCTTGTTTTGCATTGTTGGGTTTCATCTTTAAATCAAGTTAACCCTTTAACTGTCACTCCCATTTTTAAAGACAGACATAAAAATGCACTATCCAGACTTAAATTTTTATAATTCATGAATGAAAACATTTTGTAATATGATTTTGATGTACATTTTCCATGGTAATGCAATGTCTGATTTTAAAATGCCTTTCAAAGGATGAATTTTAAGATTTTAAGTTTTGAACTGATATATGATTTCTTATGATTTCTAAAGTGTGAAAGGGAAAAAAGGCAATGAAGAAAGTCTTTTGTAACAAAGGTCAGAACTCATGTTGTATTGTAGATTTTTAAGTTGCACTCTTGACATATATTAATCTATTACTTTTCCTACATAATTTGTAACACAAAAATATGGTAAAATATCTATTTAGGAGTCTTAGACCTTTCCAACAATGACTAGTTTGTCATGATTAGATCAGGATTTATTTGTAATATGGTGAAGTAAACTTCCACAGGGTGGACAGTGACAGTTAAAGGGTTAATTCAGCATCCCACTTAGTATCCCACTGTGATTTTTTTTTTTTTGGCAACCGATTCTTATCTGGAGGAAAGTTTCACATGCTTAATGCATTTAATTATTGTATGCAACATTTAATGACATTGCCAAAACTGGTTCTTCCATAGTGTGACAAAGTATATAAACTGAAGTATGGAGTTCTTTTCATCAGGACGATTGTGATTGCTTTCAGGTGGGTTTGTAGTTCACTACTTAATTCAGTTCATCTAGCTTCATTAGTTAAAAGAATCTTTATCAACATCTCCTTGATAGACTTGATATATTTGTAAGAATCCTGAAACTCAAAAGGTCAGTTCATCTCAAGTGGTCCAGTGGAGGTTGCTTGACCAGTTTTCATTTGTTTTGAGTAATTCCCGCAGTTTCCACAAATCGACTTTCGGGCTGTGGGACCAGAAATAAGGCCTCTATGATTCAGCTGTAAATTCCAAGCAACCAACTTTACAAGTTTTGGTCCACTTGAGATGAATTTATCGAATCGGTGGTTAGACTAAATACTCATATCCTCCACAATGACAGATGTAAACTGTATTCCTTTCAGGCGTGTTAGCAAAACCCGAGCAGAAGAAAACGTACAGGCAGAGCTTGAATTAGTGTTTAGCCAAACGTCCACTGAACCGATCCCCAGCAACACTGACATTGTGGAGACTCTAAAAGAGGCAGCTGCAACTCCAACTTCAGGCTTCAATCTCAGCATTGATGTCACCACTATTGCTGTCATTAGTAAGTTGAAATCACAATTGATTTAAAGTTTTCTGAAATGCCCGGTTTCTAAGATTTCACCTGCTTAGAATCTTTTGAGCAATCGGTGATACCCCCACTCCCTTTCATTTAGAATCACTGCAAATAATTCCACTGACAATCCTCACCAATGGAAACTTTGTGGCTGCTCTTTCCAATAAAAGTTCTACTGAATTTCAGAACAGGGCTTTGATGATAAAAACAGGGGTGAGTGAGACGTGTCTGCTTATGAATTCTGGGTAACGCGCTTTTACAAAAGAAAGAAAATTTGTTGAACAACTCTTGTTTTGCAGCTTGAACCTTTCTTCTTTGCCGACTACCCAACATCATTCAGTACCTTATCCTTAACAAGCGTCAGGTATGCATATGTGTGTCCTTAAATGCAACTTTTGACATAACACTAAGTCTTTATTAACGAATCCCAATTCCAAACTCTCTCCAGTGAAGCCAACGTAAAAGCAAGGAGTGTGCCCACGCTCCGAAACACCATGGATCTTGCGTTTGGAGTGGATGCCGTTCTACCCAATAGCACCCAGATAGTGAACACTATAGTTCGAGCAGCCAGAAACAACACGTTGCCCTTCCAGATCTTCACTTCTCCAGTTGTGGTAAATGGGACAGGTGAGTGACGGACTTCAATATCTCAATACACTCTCAAAAATAAGGCTTCCAAAAGGGGGGTTTCGTAGCAATGCCATAGAAGAACCATTCTGAGTTCCCCAAAGAACCTTTAAGCCAACAGTTCTTAAAAGAACCATCTTTTTTCTCAGTGTGAAAAACATTTTAATAATCTGGAGAGCCCTTGAGAGTTTTGGGTTAAGGGCAAAATTCCAAAAGGTCAGTGAACGATCATTTCTGTCTGTTTTCTTTTCTTTGTAATACAGCATATTCATCAGGTGAAGTCAGTAGCAGGATCGGTGTGTTGACCGCTTCAGTCCTGGTTGCTGTGTCCCTTCTGGTTCCACGGTTTAACTGACCATAACCAGTATGACTGATTCAGACAGGGCTGAACCTTGCCTTCCACGTCAGCTCAGATGAAGGACTCGCACGTGTAAACGAGACCCTGAAATGCATCCGATTTCAGCTCTGGCTAAATCATCTCTAGTCATACAAGCACTTTCAGTAATTTGTTATTTATTCTACAAAATAGACTCAATTAAATCATATATTCATTGCCTTCTTTTCTGATGAATATATTCTGCGAATCAGGGGGCATTTCTTTAAAGTTATTCATTTATTGTGTGTTAATTCTGTATGTCATGTAATTGGATCAGTAAAACACTTGGGTGGGTACAACTTTACAATCTACACAAGTATAGTAGGCCATAAGCTACTACAGCCTCATTTTCAACTAAATGCTACTGTAATATATATAAATATGTAATATATAACCATCTCTGTCATATTTAAAGATAAACTTGGGTAAAACTACTGGAATTTGTTACATTTATTAATTGATCTATAAAAAGTGATCAGTACAATTAGTTAACTTCTCAGTCACCAAAATTTAATGAATGAATTTATTTATTTTTTTTTGAAAAATCTTTTTTTTTTTTTTTTTTTGGCTTCTCCATTTGTGCTTTGTTTTCTATCTACCATCAGATTCTATATCTCCTACCACATCACGTCTGTCCAGTTCCTTGTTGATTCATTGAATTTTTGAAATACTGAAAGCACAAAATTAGGTAAACACCTCACATTAGATTTAACATAATATCATTTGCAGTCATTTGTAACTTGAATGTGTGAGACTTCTATGTCATCCACTTCCAGGTGTTTTTACCTGTACCGTCTGTTACGCTGCTTAATATTTTAATTAGTTAGTTTAAGTGTTTACTGCTCTTTGTTAGTCTTCTTATTTAATGGCTCCAGGGAGCCTCAAGGAAGTGCCTTGGAAATGTTTGGAGAAAAAGTAAAATTAATAATTAATTATTAATACAAAAATATTAATTAATTAAATATGAATTAATACAAAAACAATGAAAGAAATGAATTATCCAAAAATTGGTTAAAATAATTTAGTAAAAGTTAAAACAAAGGAATAAATACAAACTATAGTAAAATGAATATATAAACAAATAAATACTGCACTTTTTAAAAATACATTTTAAATAATTCTTTCAGAAAAAAAAATTGAATTTAATAGAAACTAAATCTTTTACCATCAGTATTTTAGACTTGCTTATAATACGAATTTTTCACAGTGTAAATTTGGTATTGACATTTTAGAACGAGGTCCCTCGCATGATGATGATCATATTTTTGGGTCCGTGGCATCTAAAAGATTGAAAACCCCTGGCCTAGATAAATTACAGATAAGAGGTGTGACCAATTCAGTCTGACTGTTGTGTTTATACACACCCTGAACGATGCAGTCCACTGAAAATATTTGTTTGCATGAACCAGTGTTGTGCACAAAGGTTTTGAAGAGCAGCATTTCTTGTCAATGTTACCACAGAAACAGAAATTTTTCAGCCTTTCTGTCAGACGATTGATTAGTCTCTTTCTCAAAGACATTCCATTATTTGTTCCTTGTCTATCGCTGTATCCGTCTCAAAGATAAGATCACAACCAGTTCTTCAGGTTTGTTCATGCAGAAAGCATTTTTAAGTATTTCCTAATCTAAAAACAAAATCTGTCTGAAAGATTAGAGGATGTGACCATAATATGCATTTATTATAAAAATAAAATATTGAATAAATCAAATGCAACCTAATATTCTAGTGGGAAAAGATGGATTTCATGAGAATCTGTACAGAATGCACAACATTGCATGAGTGATAGTTACAAAAATGGATGCAATATAGCAGCAAAACACAATAATATAAATTGTTTTAATAATCTTCTCAAGCCAAAGACTTGGCACTCTTTCTATATACTATATACTCACGAAATATTACTTTTTGTCAAGGTTTAGGTTTATTAGCAATGACTCTATTGACCTCAAAACACGGTGAACACATTAGTTACGTCAACACAAATGTGAGCTACACTTTTACAAATATGGATTGAATACAGTAAAATTTTTATATAAGCTTCTACACAAATATATTTGAAACAAGAGCATATTGCGATTTGTCTTTTAGATGAAGTGAAGTGATTGTAACCCATACACAGTATCTGTGCTATGCATTTAACCCATCCAAATGCACACATACAGCAGTGAGTAGTAAACACACACACCCGGAGCAGTGGGCAGCCATTGGGGGTTCGATGCCTTGCTCGAGGGCAACTCAGTCACGTGTGAATTAAAGGTGGAATAGAGAGCGCGGTTAATTCACTCCCGCCACATTCAATTCCTGCTGCTTCTGAGACTCAAACCTACAATCTTCAGGCTACAAGTCTGACGATCTTACCATTAAGCCACGACTGCCCCAGATTGAACTACTGACCTAAACAAATGATCCAGCTACACAATTAGTTCTGCAATCAATGTTCAGATTAAAAAAAAAAAAAAAAAAACAGTCTGAAAATGTCTTTCAGCAAAAAGGAGTCTCCTAGCATATTGAATGCTTGGAGAACAATGTTGGGTTTGTTTTATTTCTTATCACTGACTATCAGTCTGTCTGGCTGGACTTTTGCCATGAGAGCTGCATTTTTAAGCTGGCATGTCACGCTAAACATAGCTGAAGTCTGAAAACATCCCATTTCAACCTTCTGTGGACAGACTGGCAAAAAAATTGTTTATTTTACTCACTAGGGTTTTGACAAAGTTTGTCAAAATTACATACAGTGCATTTGCAGTGGCAGATATAAATGACACATCACATATATTATATATTTTAAAGGAGAAGTCCACTTCCAAAACAAAGATTCACATATAATGTACTCACCCCCTTGTCATCCGAGATGTTCATGTCTTTCTTTCTTCAGTCGTAAAGAAATTATGTTTTTTGAGGAAAATATTTCAGCATTTTTCTTCATATAATGGACTGATATGGTGCCCCGATTTTGAACTTCCAAAATGCAGATTAAATGCGGCTTCAAATGATCCCAAATGCGGTTGTAAATATAATATATATTTGTATTATATGTATATAATGCAATTTATATACTTTTTAATCTCAAACGCTCGTCTTGTCTCGCTCTCCCTGAACTCTGTGTATTCTGACTCAAGACAGTTAGGGTATGTCGAAAAACTCCAATCGTATTTTCTCTCTCAACTTGAAAAATCATTTCAAAATCATCCTACATCACTGCAGAAGTACCGACCCAGTGTTTGCTACGTGAACATGCAAAGAAGATCAAACACCCTTAACAAAAAAGGTAAAACAGCGATATAGGACGATTTTGAAGTTGATGGAGAACATGAGATGGGAGTTTTTCGACATACACTAACTGACATGAACCGGAACAAAAACAGAGGTCAGGAAGAGTAAGACAAGACAAGTGTTTGATATTAAAACGTATATAAATTGTATTATTTTTATCAAAATAACTGCTCGTTTTGCTAGATAAGACGTTTCTTTCTCGGCTGGGATTGTTTGAAGCCGCATTTAAACTATTTTGGAAGTTCAAAATCAGGGCACCATATCAGTCCATTATATGGAGAAAAATGTTTTCCTCAAAAAAATTTCTTTACGACTGAAGAAAGAAAGACATGAACATCTTGGATGAGCACATTATATGTGAATCTTTGTTTTGAAAGTGGACTTCTCCTTTAGAAGATACATTCAGGAGTGATATCATTTGAAAGCATAATAAAAAATGTAGAAGCAGAGTATGTCATTTTCACCATTAGAGGGCGCATATTCAAAACAAAAACTAAACGAGGCCGCTGGAGCAATTGCTAATGAAAGACGAGTGCGACACCCTCGAAAGCAGCAGAGGTTTTATCATGCCACACTCCTTCCGGTCACGCATATGTGGGGTAAAGCAGTGTGGTTTTATCATGCTACATACATTTGAGAGTGCTGAAAGTTCTGTCTTCTCCAAGGCATGGTAAAACATAGTTCTCACGGTAATTCAATACAATGAGATTCAAACAAAAAGACTATACAGTGTAGAGCTATATAGCTAGCAGGGATTAGTTTTCTGCCCATACATGTATCCAAACAGTTGCTCACCTATCTAATGAAAAACATAACATATTAAAGTGTCTTTGGGGGTTCCATGGTTTCTACAAAATCAAACTGGAAAATGAGGATAATGGAGATATTGTCACAAACACACACACTGAGATGGAGGAGACGAGAGGTGAGTGGCAATCCAATCCAATGTTTTATTAAAACGTTTGAGAGATGAACAGCAGGGTAAATAGCAGAAAATAAGAGTTCTTAACTGAACGGTTTTTTAGCATTGAGATGAAACAGAGTCCAAGTATTGAGCCACGTCAATCTCCTGAGCACAAAGTAGCCGTCCACGTGAAAACAGCATAGAGACAAGGAAGTAGCATGTAAACAGTAGACCAGACAACGAGTGTGTGTGTGAGTGTCTCTTAAATAGGGCGTGGCTCAATGAGGTCCAGGTGCAACTCATCAGAATTCGGGTGATGATGAACGAGTGGACGGTGCTGCCGGAGGTGTGGCAGATGGAGGTGGCTGTGGTGAATGCCTGACAGATATTACGTCACTGCCGGGCGACGCAATGACACGGTCTGTTACACTATTTAAAATTCTTATTTCTCTGCATTTGAACATTCTTGGAAACATTTGGGATAATGTAAGTACACAAGTCAACAATGTGTTTAACACTGTTCTAGTGGGTTTTAGATATTTTAATCCAAAAATGTTACATATTGTGACTTTATTATGACTAACTAATAGCTAATAATTAACATTGCGGATTCTTAACGCAATAACGTGCTACTTTAAGGCTGAAATGACGTTATCCATACCTGCGCAAAAGATCCGCACCAAGCAGGCAAACAAACTTAAGTTCGATTCAATCGAACCAAACAGGACAGGTGTGAATTAGTCTCAGCTTCAGACATCACACCCACGGAACGCTGGCTAAACGTCTGATGCGTAAGGCGTACTTATCTGGAAACACTTCAGGAGTTTTGAAGTTGTCATCGGATTGGTTAGATTGTACAGGATTTCCGGGAGACGTGTGTGTCTCGTTCTTTAACGTCCCGCCTGGAAACAAAGATGCCGTGACACCAAACTCCCTCATCGAAGAAAAAAGCTGTCGTGTTTACAGCTGTGACGATGAGCGCTTATCTGTATCAACTAAACTTTGGAAGTATGTGAAATATTTAAAATTTTGCGCATAGAATCTTAAAAATATGTCAAACACACTTCTGTTATTGTGGCAACATTTCCACACCCCTAAACATGACGCGACACACAACGAAATGTGATTGGTTGCTTTACCTGTCAGTCAAATGGCCTCTTGGGCATTCAAAGTGAAGGTCTGGCTACGCGAGACTAGGTGTCAATACACAAAAAACATGAACCCCCCCAAAAAAAAAACAAATCAACATTGTATTTGGTCCAGACCAAAGCAGCTGACCTAGCACAGTGGTTCCCGACCAGATTCCTGGAGGCCCCCGAACACTGCATGTTTTCCATCTCTCCTTAATCAAACTGATTCAGATCATCAGCTCATGGGTCTGTCAGATAAATGAGAGATGCAAAATGTGCAGTGTTGGGGTTCCTCCAGGAACGTGGTTGGGAACCACTGAACTAGTGGACTTTCCTGGTTTGAATACACCCTTAAAGAAGCATCAATAATTTTAGCAGCTATAGAAAGTCTCTCAGGACTCCAGACTGTGACTAAAATGGCTGCATTTGCAACCAAAAATATACATTTGCGAGCGAAGTTTTTACATTAATTTACCTTATGATTTTAAAATGTGCATGTGTAGAGGGTCGAAATCATAAATGTGTAAATATAGAAACAAAAAAAAAAAGAAAAAATGATATGATAATGATAAAAAACGAATATAAATGCGTTATATATGTGGGTGCAGATAAATGCAGTTTGTTTTGATGAGCTGGTTATTTTGTGCGATTTTGTCGAGTCAGTAATTAACTTGTGTAATCTGTGAATAAATATGCAAAGAAACAGTGAAAGGTAAGCAAGCATGTTCACAAAATGAGTTCACATACGTGTGTTTGAAGAGTTTTTAATTCATGTGAATTGTAAGTACATAAGGAAATTTATGTGAGTTCAATACGCGTTTCCTATCGGAGTTAACATTAGTTGAGTTAGAGCCAAAATGGCGTCATCCATGTGAAACACAATGTGAAACAACATGCCAGACCTGTTTAAGGAGAAGATAACAGTGGATTTCATGTTTTGTTTACAATTACGTATTCTGAATATGTGAGTAAACAAAGGGAAACATTTGTGAAACATTACGGAAATACATGGACTTTCAAATACATGAAGTTTACATTGAGTTTATTTGAAGTTTATGGTTTACAATTTTGTTCTTTTTCTTGAAAGTGAATGTGCAATTCATGTTACTGTTTTATTATGAAACAAATGAAAAAGAATACAGAGTTCATAAAACATCATCAGAGCTCGCAGCATATTCTTGTGTCTCTTACTTTTCTACAGACATTGCACGGTGTGTGTTCTATTTACCGTTTCGGGTCTCTTCGGCCTGAGACGGTAACACATGTAATGCCTTTTTTCCTGATTGTTTTGCGATCACATCGTTTATGTCGACGTAATAAACTGCGACGATGCGCATCAAAGTTTTAGTGGAAGAAAGTGTTTCAAACGGTCCTATCAGTCCTGAACATCAGCGTTGACGGCTCAACTGCTCAAAGCAGCTTCATTGTGCAGCACAAGAGAGATCGAAATGACGGAGATGTGCGAAGTGCAGAAAAGCAGCATCTGTTTCGCGCACCAATTGAACAAACTACAGCAGGTAAAGCTCTCAGCTGTGTGGACATTAACAGTATCGTTAAGAAATCCCATTTATAATGGATACTGTGGCTTCTTGTTATCGAGATCTTTAGTCTATATGCTGTGTTCTGGTAAAGAGTGAATTTCATAAAATTTGTAGCGCACTTGCCATCCAGTAATCGCAGTAAGCTTTGTGCTTTGTTACTTTTTAATAAACAAAGTATCGGCTTTAAAGTTTTGCCAAATTCATAATGAAATTCAAAGAATAAATATGATAGCGATAAAAATCGCTTTACTTTAGTGCCTCAGTTAAAGCGGCATGTGAAACAACCATATCTTTCTCTTTACTACTATTGTACGAAATGAACATGAATGGATATCAAAAGGTAGTCTATTTTATAAAATAGCCTGCAGTACAGCTTACTGAAATGTCTCACGTAATTGCTCATTCAGTGTTTCAAACGGAAAATGTGAACAGCTTAAACAATGCCACCTAATAATACATTTACCTCAGAATCACCATTCGAAAAAAATAACTGTAAAGAGGAGCATTTTGCTAAATTTATGCGCTTCTTATTTTTACTTTACCTGTTGTCTGCATGATAAGAAACAATACAATGATCAAATTCAACACCTATTAAAATGCATGTTACTAATAAAGAAAAACAGACTGGATGAAAGACATTTGACAACATTTATAGGATGCATTGAGGAGGAGCCCAAACCACACTCCATGCCTAAGTGATGCTGGGTAAGGTCCATGATATTGGCACAGATTCTGTGTAATAAACAATTCTTTGTGAATGTATATAGTTCTCAAGTTGAAAAAGATGTTTAGTTCCCAGGACATCTACAAGACGGATTAAAATGCTGATAAAGACAAGAAAAGATGAGCCATAAACACATGACAGTATTACTGAACTGTTAGTGTTTAAAAAATAAATAAATAAATAAATAAATAAATAAAATAAAACACGTTTATTCTATGGCACCTTAAAAAAAAAAAAATATTTGTTTCTCATAGGAGCCAATGGCTCCTGAATTGATTTTTTTTGTCTGGAGCCCTGTCACTGGAAGAGTGCAATTGCGCACTTTTGTCAACCTTATCATCTACACAAAGCAGAATTTAAACCAAAGTTTTGTTATAAACTGCTGAAGACTGACTAGTTTAATAGTTCCATTATACTTAAATCAAAATCAGCTCTTTCCATCAACCACATAGTGACAGCATATGTGAGCGTTCCCAGATGATTTTTTTTATTTACAGACCTTTACTGAGGTAAAAATGCAATTCAAAAAGGAAAGATAAGAAACCAGTAAAACCACATCGGATTAACTTTTATAGGATTTCCACTGAGATTATTTTTTCCCCCTGTACTCTGTTTTTTCTTTAATTGTTTGTTATGACTTTGTGTTATCACTAATGGAGATTTTTCCCCCTCATTTTCTGTGACGTCTCTCTGGAAATGTTTTTCACAATGTAATGTTGCCTAGCAATGAGTATTTGTACAATTTGTCCAGCTGCATTCCATAGGAACTTTTAAAATTGCAGCTAATAAGGAAGAAGGAAACAGATCTAAAGATAGTGATTTCCAAATAAATGAAGAATGTGGGTAAGAATGTTCACATGAGAACAGACAGAGCTATTATTACACGGCAAAACAATGATCAGGACAAAAAAAAAAACTTGAAATGCAAGAAACTAGACTAAGCTAATTAATTAGCTGAAAAACTAAATGAAATACCATGAACAAGTTGTTATGATATCATAATCTGACATTCGTGAAGAGAAGACCAGTATACACACACACACACACACACACACACACACACACACAAAACGATTTTTCACTCAGAAATTTCACATTTACAAAGAAATGTACAGTAATATATTTAATTACACATGTAATTTTAAACTATGAAAACTGAAAAAGATTTTTCCTGTAAAATGTACTCCAATAATCTGTTTTATTTGCAACTTTGACAAATCAAATTAACAGTATAGTTTCTCTCTAGTGTACTAGAGACTACACATGGCTTCTAAACTAACTTAACCACCAGTACTTGCTTGGTCAACCAGTGCAACCAGAAGCAGTGCAACACACAGGTCATGAGTTTTACTGGTGAACATGTTTAAAAAGGCAAAATGATACAACTTATGCTTATGTTTGCAACTTAGATTTTTTATTTATTTATTTTTTTTAACTTTTTTTAAATGTATATATATATATATATATGTCAAAATGTCACCTTTAATTGGCATTTCTTAAAACTGATATTTCTTGTAAAATTTACTAGCAATTTCTGAGTGACAATTGTTTAATATTGCTCATATACCGTTTACATTTTTTATTGTACAAACCCTTTCTGGCACAAATAAATGATCTATTTACTCTCACTGATGCATTGACATACCCATTTTTTTTTTTCTTCTTCATTCTTTCCTCAGGCTTGTCAGACCAGGATGTCACAGGATGAGAAAGGCCTATGTTTAATGTGTTGAATGTCTCCTGTCCTGAAGCCGAGACCTTTCAATGACTATAGATTTGACCTGATGTCACAATTAGCGTCAAAGACACAAAGGAATCAACACCCTACCAGTAATACAACATGCAGTCTTTCCCTTCTGTAACTGAAGCCACATTTTTTATATGAACTAAATACTTTCTAAAAGTTTACTGTGTAAAACAACTTTACTAATGTAACATTAATGTCAAGATAATAAAGTAGGGTATTTCATTACATCCACAGGCTGCCTATTTATCAGGATGTTTAGGAGTTTAAAGCATTCTAATATCCTGAAACGACCAGGGTTATTATAGTTAAACTAAAAGCACTTTTCACTACTTGAAATAAAATAAGCATAAGCATGAACTGAAATCAAGTTGAACATAAAGAAATCCTCAATACACTTAAACAAACAAACAAACAAACAAAAAACCTAATAAAAACTATATACACATTTAATAATATAAAATTACTATTAATATTAATAATAATAATATAATTTAATTAAATAATATAACAAAAACACAACAAAATACCTAAAACTTTAAAATGAAAATGCTAATTTTATTTTAAAAAATTCAATATTTTATTAATAAAATTCAAACTATTAAAAAAAATACCAGTGGCACTAAAATAATGTTGAAACAAATTTTAAGAGATGGTAGAGTCAGATATATTTACAAAATAAAGCATGAGACAGAGAAACATGAAACTGTTCAGTCCTGTCGTCAATTTGTGTGTAACAAAATGTTCAGTTAGAACACTTAACAAAATGCAGTTGGCTTCAATACACTGTGTGCAGAATTATTAGGCATGTTGATATTCTGGTCATATTTTTTTTCCAAACACATTTTACCAATTCCAAACCACATCAGTCTTAATAACTACTATTAATTTTGTATTTAATCATTTGTAAGTGATATATAATTGTCCGTGAAGGCTGGAAGTGAAAAACTCCTTATATTCAAGTGTACAGAATTATTAGGCATGTTTTCGTTTACAGCTAAAATGAGCCAAAAAAGAGATTTAACCCAGACTGAAAAGTCCAAATTATTAAATGCCCATGAGAAGAATGCAATACTAATGCATTACAAGAATTTGCAAAGTTAAGGCTTGACCATTGGACAGTGAAATGCTTGTTGAGTCTGCATGGTCAGAAAAAACAGGTGGAGAAGAAAAGATGCATGTTAACTGCAAAAGAATTAGGAATTAAGGTGAAGAATTAGGTGTGACACCATCAGGAACCGTTTCCAGTTCTCCAGCGCCACCATTTTCCAGAACTGCAACCTACCTGGAGTCTTCAGAAGTGCAATGTGTCAGGTTCTCAGAGACTTTGCTTGGGAAAAAATCCTAAAAAATGCCCCTGACTTAATAAGAATAACAAGCTGACGTCTTGTGAAATACATGAAGACAGTTTTTTTATATGCTTTAGAGACAGATAAGTTGAGAGTGACTCTTGAAGGACAAGCATCACATCCTCTTGTACCTCTGATTCAAAAATTTATCTTCTAAAATCTGGCAGTAAGTTTTGGGAGTTCATTTTAGTCCATCTCTGCAAGTCAGACTTTTCAGGATAAGAGACTAAACATGAACTCCCAAAACTTACTGCCAGATTTTGGAAGATAAATTCTTGAATCAGAGGTACAAGAGGATGTGATGCTTGTCCTTCAAGACTCTCAACTTATCGGTCTATAAAGCCTATAAAAAAACTGTCTTCATGTATTTCACAACACGTCAGCTTGTTATTCTTATTAAGTCAGGGGCATTTTTTAGGATTTTTTACCAAGCAAAGTCTCTGAGAACCTGACACATTGCACTTCTGAAGACTCCAGGTAGGTTGCAGTTCTGGAAAATGGTGGCGCTGGAGAACTGGAAACGGTTCCTGATGGTGTCACACCTAATTCTTCACCTTAATTCCTAATTCTTTTGCAGTTAACATGCATCTTTTCTTCTCCACCTGTTTTTTCTGACCATGCAGACTCAACAAGCATTTCACTGTCCAATGGTCAAGCCTTAACTTTGCAAATTCTTGTAATGCATTGGTATTGCATTCTTCTCATGGGCATTTAATAATTTGGACTTTTCAGTCTGGGTTAAATCTCTTTTTTGGCTCATTTTATCTGTAAAAGAAAACATGCCTAATAATCCTGCACACCTGAATATAAGGAGTTTTTCACTTCCAGCCTTCACGGACAATTATATATCACTTACAAATGATTAAATACAAAATTAACAGTAGTTACTAAGACTGATGTGGTTTGGAATTGGTAAAATGTGTTTGGAAAAAAAATATGACCAGAATATCAACATGCCTAATAATTCTGCACACAGTGTATATAAAGTGACAGATTTATTTGTGTGTGTGTGTGTGTGTGTGTGTGTGTGTGTGTATTAGTCTCATTTTCTTCATTAAACACAGAGTACAGTAATATAGTTTATGTGCTTGTCTGATGCAGACTTAGGGATTTAAAAAAAAAAAAAAAAAACTTTTTAAGAGACATTAATTAATCAGGATAAGCATATTGGTAAACGTGATTAAATCAGACATCATAAAGGCACTTGTCACATAATGACCGGCTAAACAACAAGCCTGTTCACATAATAAAGCCATTTACGCTTTACTAAACCAACAATTTATTAGTCTGAACAACTGGTGGAGCCAACAGCTAAACTTCTGACATAAATCACCACATCACAACATGCTCACCAGTGGGTTCAGTCAATGAAATGCATTACAGCAATGAGAAAGACGATGAACGGCAGCAGCAAAAGCTCAGGGGAACATTATAGTCATTGGTTAAAGAACAAACAGCTTGCACGTTAGTTATGTAACACAAATAGTATGCTGAAATAAATTCTCTCAGGCATTTATCCACATACACTGGCTAAACAATTAATAAACAATTATACTTTTTACAGACATCTTGACATCACTAACAATATACAGACAACACTTTATAATAACTTTTATAGTCATTAACAAAATAGATTTAATAGATCAGTAATGAGGGAATATTCCAAAATAATATTATTATTAAACATTCATAACATTCAGAAATTTCTTTATTTCAGTTTAATTTAAGCATCATATAATGATTGTTGATGTTATTAGAAAGCGTTACCAGTATAACTTACAGTGGGGCAAATAAGTATTTGATACACTGCCGATTTTTCAAGTTTTCCCACTTACAAAGAATAGAGAGATCTGTAATTTTCGTCGTAGGTACACCTCAACTGTGAGAGACAGAAAAAAAAAATAAGGAGAAAATCACATTGTATGATTTTTAAATAATTAATTTCCATTTTATTGCATGAAATAAGTATTTGATACAACAGAAAAATAGAACTTAATATTTGGTACAGAAACCTTTGTTTACAATTACGTTTGACCAGGTTTGCACACACTGCAGCAGGGATTTTGGCCCACTCCTCCATACAGGTCTTCTCCAGATCTTTCAGGTTTTGGAGCTGTCGCTGGGCAACACAGAGTTTCAGCTCCCTCCATAGATTTTCTATTGGGTTCAGGTCTGGAGACTGGCTAGGCCACTCCAGGACCTGGAAATGCTTCTTACGGAGCCACTCCTTAGTTGCCCTGGCTGTGTGTTTGGGGTCATTGTCATGATGGAAGACCCAGCCACGACCCATCTTCAATGCTTTTACTGAGGGAAAGGAGGTTGTTGCCCAAAATCTCAAGATACATGGCCCCATCCATCCTCCCCTCAATACGGTGCAGTCGTCCTGTTCCCTTTGCAGAAAAGCACCCCCAAAGCATGATGTTTCCACCCCCATGCTTCACGGTTGGGATGGTGTTCTTGGGATTGTACTCATCCTTCTTCTTCCTCCAAGTTTATAGTTTATACCAAAAAGTTCTATTTTGGTCTCATCTGACCACATGACCTTCTCCCATGCCTCCTCTGGATCATCCAGATGGTCTTTGGCAAACTTCAGATGGGCCTGGACATGTGCTGGCTTGAGCAGGGGGACCTTGCACACGCTGCAGGATTTTAATCCGTGACGGTGTAGTGTGTTACTAATGGTAACCGTTGAGACTGTGGTCCCAGCTCTCTTCAGGTCATTGACCAGGTCCTCCCGTGTAGTTCTAGGCTGATCCCTCACCTTTCTCAGGATCACTGATACTCCACGAGGCGAGATCTTGCATGGAGCCCCAGTCCGAGGGAGATTGACAGTCATCTTGAATTTCTTCCATTTTCTAATAATTGAGCCAACAGTTGTTGCCTTCTCACCAAGCTGTTTGCCTATTGTCCTGTAGCCCATCCCAGCCTTGTGCAGGTCTACAATTTTGTCCCTAGTGTCCTTAGACAACTCTTCGGTCTCGCCCATAGTGGAGAGGTTGGAGTCTGATTGATTGAGTGTGTGGACAGGTATCTTTTATACAGGTATGAGTTCAAACAGGTGCAATTAATACAGGCAATGAGTGGAGGATAGGAGGGCTTCTTAAAGACAAACTAACAGGTCTGTGAGTGCCAGAATTCTTGCTGGTTGCTAGGTGATCAAATACTTATTTCATGCAATAAAATGGAAAAGTGTAAGTGGGAAAACCTGAAAAATCGGCAGTGTATCAAATACTTATTTGCCCCACTGTATATGCTATAAAAATGTTGTTTTAATTTAAAAATGTAAGTAATTTTAAGTCAACTCAAATATCCAAGTTTCACTTATGTTACAAGTTAACATTTCAAGATTCAAAATTACACTTTTTTTTTTTTTTTTTTAACTTTAAGTAGCATTTTTAGCCTATGAAGAACACATGTACTGCCTCACATTTAAATAAGGGAACTGTAAGCTGTAATTTATAGGTCCTACTTACTGGGAAGCTTCACAAGACATTTAAGATTACGCAAGATGTTTAAAATCACAACAGAAAGGAGACGACAGAACCAACTAAACATCTGACATAAACGCGTCAAGTAAACGCGCCTTCCCTCCTCACAAAAACCATTGCCAATCGCAGTGTAGAAGATTATTAGATTGCAAAGTTCGATGGATTAGGGTCCATATGTGTCTTACTTTGAGATGATGATGATTTTTTTCTAGTTGTTCAATGTAATCCAGTTTTCAAGATCCATTTTCTTGCAGAGTTCAGCTCCAACCCTAATCGAACACACCTGAACAAGTTAATCAAGGTCTTTAGGATCACTAGGAAGTTGCAACCAGGTGAGTTTGATCAAGGTTGGAGTTAAACTCTGCAAAAAAAATGGATATCGCCGACCAGAGTTCAAAACCCCTGGGCTGGGGCTGCTCAGCCCTGTTCCTGGAGATCTACCTTCCTGCAGAGTTCAACTCCAACCCTGATCAAACACACCTGAACCAACTAATTAGGATCTGAAGGAGCACTTGATAATTACAGACAGTTTGATCAGCATTGGAGCTAAACTCTGCAGGAAGGTACATCTCCAGGAACAGGGTTGGGCAGCCCTGCCCTGGGCTATTGGGCATGCGCCCATCAAAAAAAAAAAAATAATAAAATAAAAAAAACACATCAACCTAGCGTAATTTTTGTCATGCTGTACAACTATATTACTGTTTTTGTATTATAGTCAGGGCTAGGTTTAGGGTTGGTAGGTGTAGAGTAGACGTTAATAAAACAATCTAATGGGCAGAAAATGTCATTTCATTTGCCTTGTCCAAATACCCACACTTGCGGTCTTGGCCACTTGAAAGTGCATGCGCGTGACAGGAAGTAAGTGTGCAACACTGTCCCAGGTCTTAAACATGACAAAGTGCAGTGCCCTTAACGCACACTATCTTGAATACCACTCAGGAGCAGTATTCGAGGCTGTAACGCCACGCCAGCAGAGGGAGCCCTTGCTCATGGACTGCCTGTTACCGCTCCCTCTGCTGCTTCATTGGTTACTTCCTGTTTGCTGGCCATATAAGGAGGCCTAAACCAAACAGGCCTCGGTGAAGTATTGTTTTGCCTGTGTGGACTCTGCCAAGCGTTTTCCCTGTTTTCATTGCCTTGTTTTGTTATTTCCACGGTTTTGGTTCATTGTCATAGTTTTGCCTTGTTTTTGCCATTGTCTTGTTCTAGTTCATTGCCATAGTGTTTGCCTAGTTTCATAGCCTTGTTTATTTGTTACTTTTGGACTGCTCACCGGTATTTGGACTCATTGCCTGTTTTATTGGATTACGCTTTTGTCTTGCCTTCGTGTTATTGTTTGTTTGGAGATCGACCCTGCCTGTCTTGACTACGCTGTGTTAAATAAAGCTCGCATCTAGATCTTACACGCTTCCCTGGAGTCCCGTTACAGAATACTTCGCCTACCCACAGATCCAGCAGCTTCAGTACACAGATCAACCATGGACCCAGCATCATGCCTCGTTCGACTCCGTCAAGGTAACCGGCCAATTGAACAATATGTTATGGACTTTTGCGAACTGTGTCACTTGGTGGACTTCAAGGACAGTTTCAAGGCTTATTTACACTGCTCAGTCTGTTCCTCTGGACCCAAAATTAGGTAAAAAATATTGAACAGTTACTCTGTAACTTTTTATGGAAGCATTCAATACATTATATTTGAAAATCTGTTGTAATGAGCACGTGAAAAAAATTTTGGTGGTCAAAATTTTTTGGATTTCAGTACTTTAAGTCACACTTTTAAGATCAATTAAACAAAAATTGATAAACTACCAGCTGCATTATCTGCTTTTCACAGGCAGGTTCTCTTGGCTTGGTCACTGATATTCAAGCACAATTTTTCACCCCACAGATTTTTTATTTGGAATAACTGTAATGTTTTATACGAAAACAAATCCATATTTAAAAAAAAAAAAAAAAAAAAAAAAAAAAAAAACTGGTTTGATAAAAACATTCTGTTGATCAGTCAGTTAATTAACTCTCAAGGGTAATTATTCTCATACAAGGAATTTTCAATTTCCTGTTTCTCCAAAAGAGTTTTTCATAATGATGGGGTCTATCCCATCAGGTATTGAAAGAATATAATTCAGAATATCAGTCTGAAAGAAAACAGTTTTATGTAGTGAATTTGATTTTGCTTCTTGCTAAATTCCACATCCACAGATGCAAATACTCAAACTCCAGACCTTTATATTTTGTTTTCATGAAAGAATTTGAGCAATACCTTTCGTTGATCCAGCTGTCTAAGAACAAAACAACTCTAAAAACATCATCTGTTTGTAACTCTTGTCCTATTTTCAATGACATGTAAGTTTTATTTTTGCTTTTTTAATTTGTAATGTGTTAAACACCCCCGTTCTCTTCTTTATATTATTTAATTTTGTTTTGTTGTTATTGTCCATTTTTTGTTGATAGTAGTTGTACTATTTGTATACCGTTTTTGAGCATTCAATTAAAAAAAAAAAAAAAAAGCAAAGACTTGTGAATATTTGGACAAGCCACAACCCAAAATTACCGGGAACTACACAGACAAACGTTAATATTGGGACTGCAGTGCTGAATCGAGCAGCGCCCTCTGCAGATCAAACAAACGCCACACGAACTAAACCTGCAGAACCTACAAGTTCTACCATTAGCAGCTCTGTGTATGTGACCCTGGACCACAAAACCAGTCTTAAGTAGCACGGGTATATTTGTAACAATAGCCAAAAGTACACTGTATGGGTCAAAATGATCGATTTTTCTGTAATGCCAAAAATCATTAAGGTATTAGGCTAAGCAAAGTCATGTTCCATGAAGATATAAACACACACACACACACACACACACACACACACATATATATATATATATATATATATATATATATATATATATATATATATATATATATATATATATATAACAGAAATTTTGATTAGTATGCATTGCTAAGAACTTCTTTTGGACAACTTTAAAGGCGTTTGGTGTCAATATTTAGATTCCAGCTTTTCAAATAGTTGTATCTCAGCCAAATATTGTCCTGTCCTAACAAACCATATATCAGTAAAAAAGCTTATTTATTCAGCTTTTTAGATTTCAGCTTTTAGTGATTCGGACTGCACTGGTCATGATGAATGTTGCTTTTATGAGGAAAACTCAATAGAAACACATTTCTTGGCATTATTTTGTGGAAGACTATTTTAATCACATTCAATACAGACAGAAAACATTTACAGTTCGGGTAAAGTCTGATTTATTTTGCTGTGGGAAATATGCTGCTCTATGATTATTGCCTAATAAAGAATAACGGGACAAAAATACAGATGTTCACTGCTTTTTTAAATAGATATTTTTAAATGTTTTATTCAGTAACAACTGACATAATAAATACAAAAATTATATAAAATAATAATAACAACAATAAACAACTTTTTTACAAAATTAAAGAAACTGTGAGAACATTGAAGAGCATATACATAACATGTAACAAATAACTCACAAAACAAAAGAACAAATAAAATGATAAGAAAAGTATAATTTTTAAAACTAACTGAACAAAAAGATTTGGAAAGGATGTAAGCCCCAAAATGTCTGAATTAAAAAAAAAAAAAAAAATTAAGAAAATAAGGAATAAAGAATTAAAGATATATATTTCTTAGACTTACTGGAAGTGTAAGTAATTTAACAAATTCACAATACTGGATAGAAGCCGCTTCGAATGCCGTCATCGTCCAGATCCACGTCCAACTAACGTTAACAGGCAACGCCAAAATACTAGATTGTTTTAAAATATATATAGCGAGACACAAAATGTATTGCATACATGCATTATTAAATGTAAGTTATTAAAAAAGATATCCGTGCCTTTTTTCGATCACGGCTCTCTGTGGCCGGAGAGCGGAGCCATCGGACCAATCCGAGGCGTCGCTGAGCATCACGTGATGCCATCAGGAAGTGACCCCGAGTGACTGTTCCTCCCTGAGTGAAATGTTGTACGGTGTCCGGTGGGCAGAGTGCTGCTGTCCTGCGTTCATTGTGAACGAGCGCTTCTAACCTGCAAACTTTACAAACCGCAGTCCGTTCGCGTTCAGCAGCTGTCAGTTAGAGCTCTCATCTACAGGTAAGAGCGCGATTAAACCGCTCGTTTCCTTGACAACACCTGCGGTTCCCGGGGAAACATTATCCCGAGACTGCGCCCAGTTTACATTCAGGCATAGAGAATAAACAGAATAAAAACATCAGTATATGAACACATTTACATATACTGAGGTGTTTAACACGTGTATTGTGTTTCCACTGAATACTATCGACTCTCCTCCACGTCTGAGACACAAAACATGATGTTTTCCTAAAAACCCGGCCGGTTAGCATCACAGCTAATGCTAAATGATAACCGACTCACAGTCTGTCAGTCGGGCGTTGTTGACTTATGGATGTTGTTGTGTTTACACGTGGACGGGTTCATCTGCCTGCTAACAGGACGATCTGATTGTGTCTGTGCTGTTTTGTCACTCAATATTAGTGCTTTAAAAATTAAGTTTAGCGCAAAATGTGTTTTCAGAGGTACTAGAGATACTAATTCTTTCACTAGTTAGCACAGTAATTGCAGTGTAGGCTTCAGAATGAAAAATCGAATTCTTTCTGCAAACCAGAATCATTTGTGACCCTGCACCACAAAATCAGTCATAAGATTTTTTGAAATTGATATTTATACTGAAAGCTGAATTAATAAGTTTTTCCATTGATGTATGGTTTGTTAGGACAATATTTGGCCGAGATACAACTGTTTGAGAATCTGGAATCTGAGCGTGCAAAAAAATCTAAATATTGAAAAAATTGTCCAAATTTAAAATTGTCCAAATGAAGTTCTTAGCAATGCATATTACTAATCAAAAAAATAAGTTAAATAATTTACAAAATATCTTCATGGAACATGATCTTTATTTCACATCCCTAATGATTTTTGGCATAAAAGAAAAATCGATCATTTTGACCCATACAGTGGCTATTTGGCTATTGCTACAAATATACCCGTGCTACTTAAGACTGGTTTTGTAGTCCAGGGTCACTTATATAAATCTTTATAATTAGCTTTTCCTAAATGCTTATAATCCTATGATCTGCCAATAAAACAGAATTTTTCGAATTGTTCTTATTACCTAAATACATAAATAGTTATGTTAATACATATTGGGGTCATCCTGTGTTTAATCAACCCAATTTGAGAATTTTCCCTGGCTAAATTTTTTTTCATTTTGGTTATTTTTTTCTGAAGAAAGACAAACATAAATTATGCAGAAAGCCAAAATATTAAATGTCACATATGAATATATATACTGAGTAATCCATTATTTTCAAAATGACCCAAAATGATTAGAAGGGTGAATGCCAAAAAATGTTTTTTTTTTTTCCCAAAGGTTCCATTGAAAACATGTTATGGTTTTAACAAATTTTCTTTTGGTGTTTTAATTTTTAAGGCCTATATGGTTCATTTCCAGAGATATGGTGGTCTCAGTGTGGCTCCATGAGTAAAGTGTTGGGTTTTCTTGGTTTAAAACCAAATATAGATCACTTTGCATGGAGCTGATATTTAATATGTTGAAGGAGGAATGTCTCAAGAACAAATAATGTTAAACTAAATTATATTGATTCTTGCCTGACAATGGTGTGAAGGTGGGCAGCTCGCTGGGGTTCTAGAGCAGATGTGGTTCAGTCGCGTCATGTTTTTGCCGTTGGCATTGGTCATATGACAGTATATCTAGTGCGCTCACTAGTTGACTCTATAAACATCAGTGATGCGGCTCTCGTGCAGAAGGCAAAGTGTTTGCTCTTGAAAATCCAGAGAAATTACAGCAAAAATGTCCATGGCAAGGAGGAATTCGTGCACTCCTAGGGTGAGTGTGAAATCACTTATCATTTATGGCTCATAAAGTGCAGTAGTAATTAAATGTGACAGCTTGTCAAACTCCGATTTCACTTATTCATCATGTTATTAACATGTAATTTGTATGGTCTTCTCTGTAATGTAAAATATTGAGCTTTATTAGATGCAGCTCACCATGTTTGTAAGTTGAAGACGTGTGTCAGTCGATGTCGTTTCTTCACGTGGGTTTGAGCTGCTGTTGGTCTCTGGAAAGCTGAAGACGTGAAAGACTGTTTTTCATCATCAAAATCAAAATAAAACACTGTGGTCCAGTAGAGGTGAAGCTCGAGCGCTGAATTCATCTCCTCGCTTCTCCCTGGCTCTTCTGTTTTCCCGCACCGTAGTTGTCAAAATCACAGCAGGTTTAGAGAACTCAGCTCAGCTGAACGTGTGTTTTTGAGCATGTGATGTTGAGCTCCGGGTCTGTGGTGATCAGGTTGGTGTTGTACAGAGTGTCACTCGCCGTTTTCTCAACAGAGATCCGTTTGTTTGGGAAAGCACATGACTGTTCCTGCAGCCTCACCCGGTTCACCACAAAACAGAAGATCAGACAGGAGTGAAAAAACAAAACCAAAAATAATGACAAAACACTAAAGTTACAAACCAAGGAATTTTTGATACGTTACTGTTGTTTTTCTTAAAAACTTAAATTAGTTTTATTTTTTGATTTTCCTTTTTATTTTTATTTCAGTTAAAGATTGTTTTGTCATTTAGTTCTGTTTTTTTCATCTGTTTCATTTCTATTATATTTTTAATATGTCTATATATTTTTTTTATCAACTTTTATTTATTAATGTTTATGCAGTTTTAATTCTACTAATTTTAAGTTAGCGTAAAAATGAGAAATGGTGCCTTGGCAACTAGAATAATAAAGTTTTTATTTTAATGTATTTTGGTTTGCAATGTATTTGTGATACTTTTATAATTTTTTTCTTTTGTTTTTCATTTTAATTTTATAAAAATTTAGTTGTTTTTTTTTTCTTTCTTTTTTTTTTTTAAATATGTCACAATTTGTATTCATTTTCATTTTACTTGAAAAATTAAACATTGTAAATGAAAACAAGAAATGTTGCCTTGGCATCCAGATGAAAAAATAAGAATTATTTTAAAAATATTTATTTAGTGTCAATTTTTTTAAGTTTTAGTTTATAACTTGATTACCAATAGTATGGCATATTGTTGTCTTATAGAAAAGCATATTTGAGATTAGAGCATTAATCTTGAGTTGATATGCAGATGAACACATTTACTGTTAATGACGATAACATCTGTAAAAAGTTAATCAACACCTAACGCCTGGGTCACCATAGTTGACTAGTTCTCCAGCAACAGTGAATTAGTCTATTAGTGAGGTCGAGTAGTTTATCCAGAGTTTAGACCAGGGGTTCTTCGCTTTGGCCCACGAGATCCTTTTTCCTGCAGAGTTTAGCTCCAACCTTGATTGAACTCACCTTCCCAGTATTTGTTCAGGTGTGTTTAATTAGGGTTGGAGCTGAATTCCACGGGAAAATGAAATGGCCAGAGTTGAGAACCCCTGGTGTAGATGAATATTTTTGGCTGTCATGACGCGTCTTGCGCGGTGCGGTGGGTCAGGCCTGTTGTGTGATATATGGTGTGTTTGTGTTTCAGCTGCAGAGCAGTGTGATCAGCAGGATGAGTTCAGACGGAGGAGGTAAGCCCGTGAAGGTGGGCTCGCTGGTGGAGGTCATCGGTAAAGGGCAGCGCGGGACCGTGGCCTATATCGGCGCCACCCTGTTCGCCTCGGGGAAATGGGTGGGTGTGATTCTGGACGAACCCAAAGGGAAGAACGACGGAACGGTGCAGGGAAAACGTTACTTCACCTGTGAGGAGAATCATGGGATATTCGTCAGACAGTCTCAGGTAGGAATCAGAGACGTATCAATTATAATATATAACGTAAACGTCTTCATTCAGCTCTTTCTCCATACAACAACACTTAAGGCACCACAGGTTTAAAAAAAATTATATGGTGATGATATAATCATACTGTCCCAGTTTAATAGTTATTAATAATAATTGTTTTGCATTACGAGTTTCCTGAAATAGTATTTAAATATGTAAATTGAACATTATCTGTTTATATGTATATCTAAAGCATAAAACCAGGTTGAAAATTCTTGTTTGATTTTGTTGACATTAGAGTTAAAGAATCCTTAAATCAGAAAATATTGTCAACAGACATAAAATGTTATAAAAAAAAATCTGCAAAGTTACAGTGGAGATACAAACTCATTTTGAGAAAACCACCTTTATAGATATGTATTGTATTTGAAGTGTAATGAAACCCTTACATCTGTATTTTGGACTAAGCAGAAATGTTGTAAAGGCAAAACACACCAACATTTCCAAAGTGCATGAAAAAGTGGTTTTGCCTATAGCGTCTCACCATGATGACAACAGCCATAAAGTAAAGAACAAAACAGCACAAGCCCAAATGACTCATGCAGTATATTCCACATCTCCTGAAATCAACTCTTAGCTTTGTGTGAGGAACTGCCATTGGCACCCAAACCTGAGCTGAAGCCAGCGTGTACGATCAGCACCGGTGCATGTTGGTTCATTCAGGGCCAGTAGGGATGGACTGAATAAACCATAGTCACATGATTGCAGGATTTCCATTCACCTAAACCTCTTTATCCTGATATTAAGGCCTGTGAACGTCTTCACAGGGAACAAGGCTAGTTTCTCACAGGAAACTGTGCTGACAGCATTTGTCACCCGAACAAAAGTGTGAATCACACAGACAGACCTAGTTATGCATCTCTTCGTTTCTTTTGTTCAGATTCAGCTCATCGATGAAGGGGGCAGCTCTGCGACGTCTCCAGAAACACCTGACTCAGGTGTGTCTAAACTGCTCAAGAAAGGTAAGAGCATCTCCGATTCCTTCATCATTTTCCTGCTGTGGAAGATGGCGTGTGTTCTTTAACCAGCAAATTAATGCATTTTTTGTCTCTCTGTTCAATATTACAGAAGTCCAGGAGACACCAAAAGCTGTTAAGCAGGTATGGACCAGTGTTATTAGCCATTTATATGTTATTATAGGTTTGGTTAATATTTTTATTTTCCTTTTATTTTTTTTATTTTTACTTTGGTTAATTTGCTTTGTGCTTTTATCATTTATTTTTTGTTTGTTTGTTTGTTTATTTATCAGTTTATTTAAATATTGCTATTTAGGTTTATTATTTTTTCATTTTAAGAGTTAAAAGAAATGTTGCATTTGCAACTAATTAAAGTAAGTTTTTGTCTAATATTTCTATTTTTTTATTTCAACTTTAATTTAATTAACAAAAAGAAAAAAAAATATGAGCTGCAAAAAATATATGGCCATGGATATTTTGAAATGTGTGAAAATGAAAATAAGAAATGTTAAAATGTTTTTAGTTCAACTGGTTAGTCTGGATCGTTCATATACGGTATATAAGATGAAACTGAAGGTTTTTATGTGTGTTTGGCTGTTTTTGCAAACATGATGAAAAGACTCCAACAGCAAAGAAGGTACATCAGTACTCTTTGGGTTCACTTCATGTGTCCGAACACGACACTGCACACTATGTTTACTTTCACTCTCTATTTTAGAGAGTTGTTTTGGTCATTTCGTCCATTGTCTTTTAGTTTTTGCCTGTCTGTTTTAGTGGTTTTCACTTCTGTGGTGTAGAATTGCAGTTTCCATACCAACATCTGGTTGAGACACGCACGCACCGAATGTCTGCATGATCTCACGTGTATGTCATCTTATCTGCATGAGTATGTTTCCCACGGGTCAGAAACGATGTGGGTTGATTGATTGATAAAGATCTTAAATATTCAAATAATTTGAATTCACATGTCTGAGGCGTCACATGACAACATCCAGATGAACAGATGTCCTTCAGATGAATTCAGCATGTGGAAAACACACCCAGGCTGCGTCGCACCGATAAGGATCGGACGTAAACGTGGGTTAAATCAAAATTCATCTAATAATAATTTAGTTGCTCCAAACTTTAAAACCTGGATAAACAGAACAAAATGTAAACTTTTAAATTAAACAGAGCAGCTTAACTCAAATTTAAAAAAATGCATAATTTAATCCTTATTGGTGCAGCAATGCTTGTTTTTTCCCCCTTCAGTCACAAATAAAAAATAATCATGTAATTCACAATAGTGCATAATTATATCATCAGTAAAAGCATTGCACATACAGTATATAGTGAGTAATCAATATATTGCCCGGCATCAGCCAAAATTTCCCATGCTGAAGTTCATTTCAGTGACTTTTGCATGAAAACCCATTTCTGCCATGGAATAAAAAAAGAAAAGGTAATTGCGTCTTTTTATTTCACCATTCTGACTTTTTGTTTCCCTCACAATTGAGAGTTTATGTCTTGCTGTAATTCTGTTTATGTCTCACAATTCTGGGTTTATATCTTGCAATTCTGTTTATATCTCATAATTCTAAGTTCATATCTCAAAATGCTGAAAAAAAGTCAGAATTGTAAGATATAAATGATAAACTTGCAATTAACTTCTATATACAAGCTTCTATACATTTGTGGTTGTGGGATAGTGTTGATTTCTGCAGATCCACAGCGTTTGTCCCTCTGTTCCTCGATCCGTTCATGCCGTGTTTCTCTTTCTCTGTTAAAATCTTTTTCCTGCTGGTTTTCTTTTTTGCAATCCCTTCAACTTTGCCCTCTTCTCTCTGTATTCCCCTGCGTGTGTGTTGTGCTCCTCCCTCAGCCTCCTATGCGCCGTAGTACCAAGGTGAGCCTGAACGCTGCAGCAAAGCATTCTGGGAAATGTCTGGGCCAATGTAGGGCTTTGTTCGGAATGGAATGCTGTTTTTACTGGTTAAGATTAAAATTGGAGGTCACAAAATTAAATAAGCAACCTAATGTAACAGTATTGTTTGGAACATTTTTCACATACTAAGGATGTTCTCATGCAAATGAGGCTTATAGCTGGAAATTGTCTGGTGAGATTTTCCATCTTCTCTGATGGTTAGTGTGTGTACATGAGCTAGTATTCCCATCCGAACTCAGCCTCGCTCTCATTTATCTGCTTTTTGCACTTTGACTCCACTGAAATGTTCCGATTAGCATTAATTCGTAGAAGAGAACAAAACTTGAACTGATTTGAGCCGAATAATGACGCTCTTCTGTAGAGCTGCTTTATAGCTGAATTGCATTTGTTCCATAATTGACCAATTTTGCGTCATTGACGTTATTGAACTGCATTGAAACAACATTGAATCTGAATCGATCTAAATGACTCTATTGACTGCTGTAGAGCTGCTTTACAGCTGAAAGTTTTTGCAACATTAACACGGTTACTTTTCTGTTTATCACTGTGAATCTGCTTGACTAGATGATTAGATCATCTGAGGTCGTGTAGCTCACTGGCACCTGGTGTTTTTATTTTAACGAGCATTTGTGTAATTTTACATGTTGGTCTCTGTATGGAGACAGTAAGTGAGCGTGACGTTGATATGTGATGTTGTTTATTGTGCGTAACAGTGGCCCACACCTGGCCGTCTGTCCAGCTCCAGCTCCCTCCCCTCTCTCATCATGGTACGTTCCAGATCTCACCCAAACCCTCACTGAAGTGTAATCACCCGCTTTTGAAGATTCTCACCAACAATCACACCGTCACCGACCCAGTTTACAGCTGTCATTATCAACTGGACTCAGTAGTTTTCGATAAATATTGAAATATTGAATATTCGAAAAATTGTAATGTGCTGAAAATTTGCTCACCCTTATGCTATTTAAGATGTAGATGACTTTGTTTCTTTATCAGATTTGTAGAAATGTGTCATTCCATCACTGTTCACCAATGGATCCTCTGCAGTGAATGGGTGCCGTCAGAATGAGAGTCCAAACAGCTGATAAAAACATCACAAAAGTAATCCACACCACTCAGTTAACATCTTGAGAGGACAAAAGGACAAATCCATCATTAAGACATTTTTAACTAAAATACAAGTCCATAATCCTTAATAACACTTCCTCCAGTGAAAACGTGGTCTGGTCTGAGTCAGGAGAGAAATCTGCACAGATCAAGCACCGTTTACAAGCCAGAACAGCTCAAAACAAACATGTGGCTGGATTTTGATGTGAGAGACAACAGGAGATGGACTTCTTCACTGGAGGAAGCGTTATTATGGATTATGGACTTGAATCTTGTTTTCTTAAATTTTTCTTTTATCATCTCAAGATGTTAACTGATGGACTGGAGTGGTGTGGATTACTTGTGGATTATTGTGATGTCTTTATCAGCTGTTTGGACTCTCATTCTGACGGCACCCATTCACCGCAGAGGAATCCATTGGTGAGCAAGTGACGGAATGACACATTTCTACAAATCTGATGAACAAATAAACTCATCCTATTCTTGGATGACCTGAGGATGAGGACAAAAGTCTGCCAGGTGATGCAAATGACGTGTTTTGTGTCATTCGACAGACGTTTGAGATGGATTTCATAGCAGGTGTGAACTGGGTCAGTGACATTACAGAACGGTCACTGGAGTGCACTCTTGTCAGGGGTTTGGTGAGCACTGCGTCTGCTGGGGTCAGAGGTCAGGCAGGGCACGTGATTGACATTGCACTTCCGCAGCTCGTGAAACAAGGATGTTATCCACTTGAGAATAACTGTATCTGTTTGTCTGCAGGCCGGTCGTCCCTCTGTTGGAGGTTCAGGACTTTCAGAGTCAGTGTTAGCAGAGAATGAGTCCACTGCATCTCCCCAGATTTCACTGGGAGCTCCTGTCGTACCGCAGCCCAGCGGCACACCCAGTGCACCTCCTCCTGCCACCCCGAGCAAGGTCAGCGACCTTTGACCTTCATTACACTGGATCCTCCCTTGGCAGTTTCTGCCATATTACATGAAATGTGCAAATATGAGTTTCACTGCAACCAATGCAATCTCAAAAATGTGCAGTGTGGTTCAAGGATGTTTTTTCTTCTGTTGTTTGGAAGTCATGGTGGTTGTAAATGTTTGTGTGTGTCTTTGTAGGAAGAGGAGAGTCTCCGGGCTCAAGTGAAGGATCTGGAGGAGAAGTTGGAGACGCTGCGGATGAAGCGCTCGGAGGATAAAGCCAAACTGAAGGAGATGGAGAAGCACAAGATCCAGCTGGAGCAGCTGCAGGAGTGGAAGAACAAGATGCAGGAGCAGCAGAACGACCTGCAGAAGCAGCTCAAAGAGGCCAAGAAGGTGCTGGAGACAGAACATGCAAAAAAGACTCAGATCAGTCACACATAGAGCCTACGAGCAATGAGTCAGATGGAAAACATACAGAATCGTGGAATCCAGTCATAAAAATAGAATTTAGAGTATAACACGGAACGGCACAGAATTGAGCAAATTTTGGAGTAATAAATCAAAAGAAACATTTAAACAGACAACAGTGTAAGTGTAACATTTAAGTTAATATATATATATATATATATATATATATATATATATATATATATATATATTTTTTTTTTTTAAGTTTTATAATTAGACATGCCTTTTGATTATTAAAATGTAATTAAAATATTAAAACAAATTCCAGAAAAAGTAAAACATATTTCATAGGGCACTAAAATGTAATTATTTCAATTGCAATAATAAGGTTCCATGATTTTAATGAATTACACATGCACATTGCTAACGTTTAATGTAACCATTAAATGGAATTCACATCAGTTAAAATCAGAGGGAGGGGGGAAAGAATTTGGGGGGGGGGAATCAATTTTTAGAAAAAATGAAACTGATTTTATACGATCTTAAAAATGTCATTTTTATTTTATTAAATTGTTATTGTAAGATAATTATACATGCTTTTTGATTGCTGAAATTTAACCATTAAAACATAATCTAAAAAAAAAATTTAATGGAGAAAACTGTTTAGAAAAAGTAAAATGGAATTTAAGAAAAAAAAACAGATTTCATAGCACCTTAAAAATGTAATTTTTGATAATTTTAATAACTTGTGGTTAAATTGTATAGGTTTCATGATTTCAATTAATTATACATGCTTTTTGATTGCTAAAATTTGACCATTAAAACAGAATCTAGACAAAATTAAATAGAAAACAGTTTAGAAAAAATAAAATTGAATTTAAGAAATAAAACAGTTTTCATAGTGCCTTGAAAATGTCATTTTTGATAAAATTGTAATAACTTGTGGTTAAAATGTATAAGTTTCATGATTTCAATTAATTGGACATGCTTTTTGCCCTTAACCATTAAAATGCCATCCAGAAAAAGTAAATTGGTTCATTAAATAAGTAAATAAATTGAGCAAATAAACAATATAAGTTGTTTTTGAATTGTTGAAAGGCTTCATGATTTCAGTTAATTAGTCTTGTTTTGATTGCAAAATTTAATTTAACCATTAAAATGTTATTTAACCGAAATTTACTTTATCTAACTGGTGAAAAAATAAAAAGGTTGTGGAAACAAAATAAATCAGATTTCGTGGAGAGATGATCTCAAAAAGCAGCTTTAATGTTCAGATTAGCTTCAAGTGCATGTGCTATTTAGTGCCTGTTTGATAATAAAATAGATATTACTCTTTTAATCGCTTTTGTATTAATACGCATGTTTTTAGTAGCCTGTAGTTTGCTACAAACAAGTGGTTTGGCTGTTCAAACTACTTTAAAATGTGAGTACCATGTGAATGTAGTTCAGTTGTTAGTTGGACGAAGACATGAAACTCCAGAGAATCACCTGATCAAACTAAAGCTCCTCTGCTCTCCAATCGCAGGAGGCGCGTGAGGCTCTGGAGGCCAAAGACCGTTACATGGAGGAGATGGCAGACACGGCGGACGCTATCGAGATGGCCACGCTGGACAAGGAGATGGCGGAGGAGCGGGCCGAGTCTCTGCAGCAGGAGGTGGAGAGTCTGAAGGAGAAGGTGGAGGAGCTGACCATGGACCTGGAGATACTCAAACACGAGATTGAGGAGAAGGGTACGAACCAACGCCCACATGCTCGTGCGCAGACGCTGTATGGCGGAGTGATGTCTGACTGTCTATCTGTGTGTCGTTTCAGGTTCTGACGGAGCGGCGTCCAGCTACCATGTCAAACAGCTGGAGGAGCAGAACGGACGTCTGAAAGAGGCTCTTGTCAGGTAAAGCACTTGCATACACATCTGTGTTGTTCTGCATGTTCCTGAGGTTTGCTCAGTATCTGCATGTGTGTGCTCAGGATGAGGGATTTGTCGTCGTCTGAGAAGCAGGAGCACGTGAAGCTCCAGAAACAGATGGAGAAGAAGAACTCTGAGCTGGAGACTCTGAGAGCGCAGAAGGAGAAGCTGCAGGAAGAGATGAAGCAGGCTGAAGCCACGATAGACGAGCTCAAGGAGCAGGTTAGTTCAAGGAACGTGTGTTCAGCATCTCATGAGCAGACACATTTAATCAATTGCAATTCAATAGGATTTCAATCTCGATTCAATTCGGTTTGATATTGATGTTGAATCAGGTACATACGTGTCAATTTTTTTAAAGTAAAAAACGTCTTTCAACTGAAGCAGTACAATAAACTGTCAGTTGGTGCATTGCTAATATTACTAATATTTAAGTGATTTTTAAACAAAGGCAGTTTTGTAATAAAAATATATAATACAAGTTTATTATAATCACTTTTTAATGACATAATTATGTTTCTAATACAGTTGCTAAAAAATAAACATTTAAACAGTGGCTTTTACAAGTTGTTTTCATGACAGATTTATGCAAACATACATTAAATATTGAAAAACAAGTTCAGTAAAAATTAGGGCTGTCGCATCCAAAAAATATATAATTTATGTGTAAATACTGTGTATAATTATAATGTATTTATAAGTACATATACATACGTGTATATATTTTAAAAATATTTGTCTATATATATTTATATATTATTGAAATTATATATGCATGTTAATATTTTATATATAAATGCAATATATTTTTCTTAAATATATACATGCAAGTGTGTGCATTTATGTATACATCATAAATATACAGTACTCACACATATATTTTATAAACAAACTTTTGTTTTGGATGCGATTAACTGAGATTAATCATTTGACAGCCCTAGTAAAAATATAATGAATATTGAATTTCATGCATATATTTATCAAAATATTTTTTGTTTTTCTAGCAGACTACTGAGGTTATGGTTTTTTGACATTATTGATCACAAGTTGTTTAATTGACATCTTTCTGCAGTTGAAACACTGATTGATGGATTACATGAGACATGACTGTAACTGTAAGAGCTTCAGTGATCTGTTACATCACAATAAAGAGCCACAAAACCACATTTGATGAATTTTGTTATTAAATTGACAGAGCGTTTGTTTCAAATTAAAATATTAAAGTACAAATCATATTGTGTTTTACTGGATAGAAGGCACTAAAAATAATGTTTCAATGTGTTACTTGCCATTTCTTTGTAAGTGTTTGTAAAAGTTTACTAGCAATTTCTAAGACAAAATTGTTTCTGTGTGTGTATGTTTTCAGGTGGACGCGGCTTTAGGAGCTGAGGAGATGGTGGAGACACTGACGGAGAGAAATTTGGACCTGGAAGAGAAAGTGCGAGAACTCAGAGAGACCGTCAGTGACCTGGTGAGACACACACACACACACACACACACACACACATATTTTAATCATTGTAGCAGCACTTTCAACACAAGAGCAGGCAGTTTAATTACGATGCCTTATAAAGTACATATTTTGGCCTGAATCATGATGGGCGAATGCTGGTTGTAAACATTGTTCTTCATTTTCCCATGCTTTGTTCAGGAAGCGATAAACGAGATGAACGACGAGCTGCAGGAGAACGCACGTGAGACGGAGCTGGAGCTGCGTGAGCAGCTGGATCTGGCCGGAGCTCGAGTCCGAGAGGCTCAGAAGAGAGTGGAAGCGGCGCAGGAGACGGTGGCCGACTATCAGCAGACCATCAGCAAATACAGAGAGCTCACCACTCACCTGCAGGTCAGTGAGATGCAACTGAAAACTAAGGGAGATGCAGATGTTCAGCTTGTTTGAGAAGCAGCAAAATGAAATGCATGCAAACAGATTGAAATGACAAATTTTGATGAACAGAAATGAACAGTTTGGACCATCTGAGCTGAAAACTGAAGCCAAACTAGGACTAACCTTATAATCTAATTCTATAAATATTTGTTAAAGTCATCACAATAACATGATTTAACTCGTGTGAGTTTACAATTATTACACATCAGTTTCACCAATTTTTGGATTTTAAATTTAAATGTAAAAAAATTATGTAATATATTCATGCAAGTTTCTGTGTAGAAAACTGTTGTAATTTTGCTGAAGTCAGTGCTGATTAATATAATATTGACTTTTCAATGATATTATATATTATAAAAGTAAAGGTGACTTTAATTCTATTTCAGAGTGATCTTATTATTATTATTTTTTTTTTTTTCACATCTTTTTACTCTACGATATGCAGAACACAAACGTTCTAACTAATTTGTTAAAGGAGAAGTTCACTTCCAGAACAACAATTAACATATAATGTACTCACCCCCTTGTCATCCAAGATGTTCATGTCTTTCTTTCTTCAGTCGTAAAGAAATTGAGGAAAAACATTTCAGGATTTTTCTCCATATAATGGACTGATCTGGTGCCCCGAGTTTGAACTTCCAAAATGCAGTTTAAATGCAGCTTCAAACGATCCCAGCTGAGAAAGAAGGGTCTTATCTAGCGAAACGATTGGTTATTTTCATAAAAATAATACAATTTATATACTTTATAATGTCAAACGCTCATCTTGTCTTACTCTTCCTGACCTCTGTTTTTGTTCCGGTTCATGTCAGTTAGGGTATGTTGAAAAACTTCAAAATCGTCCTATATCGCTGTTTTACCTTTTTTGTTAAGGGTGTTTGATCTTCTTTGCATGTTCACTTTACAAAGACTGTGTCGGTACTTCTGCAGTGATGTAGGATGATTTTGAAATGATTTTTGAAGTTGAGGGAGAAAATACGATTGGAGTTTTTCCAACATACCCTAACTGTCTTGAGTCAGAATACACAGAGTTCAGGGAGAGAAAGACAAGATGAGCGTTTGAGATTAAAAAGTATTTAAATTGTATTTTTTAAATGAAAATAACCGATTGTTTCGCTAGATAAGACCCTTCTTTCTCAGCTGGGATTGTTTACAACCACATTTGGGATCGTTTGAAGCTGCATTTAAACTGCATTTTGGAAGTTCAAACTCGGGGCACCATATCAGTCCATTATATGGAAAAAAATCCTAAAACGTTTCCTCAAAAAACACAATTTCTTTATGACTGAAGAAAGAAAGACATGAACATCTTGGATGACAAGGGGGGTGAGTACATTATATATTAATCTTTGTTCTGGAAGTGGACTTCTCTTTTAAGTGATCACACGAACTTAATCAGTTCAACTATTTTAAATATTTTTTTTTTGTAAACTATTTTTTTTTTTTTTTTTTTTTAAATATAGATAATATTTAGAAATAAAAAGACAACTGAGTAAAAAATGTAATTATGGTGTTGTCTAATAAGTGGTAAACTGCCAGTGTGCATATGATTAAACCCGTATGTCACCATTGTAAAGTTGATCTTTTCTCTGCTGAACAGGAAGTAAACCGAGAGCTGACCAATCAGCAGAGCAGCTCCGCTGAGCAGCTGCAGCAGCCGGCCACCGAACTCTTTGACTTCAAGATCAAGTTTGCTGAGACCAAAGCTTACGCTAAGGTACAGTTAGCCTTCATTTCACCCAAACCATGAAACAAACTACAGTATGAACGAGTGCTACAGATGTGTGTGTGTGTGTGTGTGTGTGTGTAGGCCATCGAGATGGAGCTCCGCAAGATGGAGGTGAATCAAGCGAACCGCCAGGTGTCTCTGCTGACGTCCTTCATGCCCGAGTCCTTCCTGAGACACGGAGGAGACCACGACTGCATCCTAGTGCTGCTCCTCATCCCCAGACTCATCTGCAAGGTTTCTGTCACAATACGCAAACAAACAGTCTGACACCGGTTTATTATTATTATTTAATTATTAATTAACTTAACAATTAGTAATTAAATAGTAATATTTAAATATGCACTACAATTATTAACTGAAAATAAATGATTTAAGCTGAAGATAAACTAAAACTGAAATAAAACAAATTACACCTAAATACTAATATTTAAATTTCACTAAAATCTAAAAGCTAAACAGTCCCTCCAGGAATTTGTGAATTTTTCCCGTGAATTTTACGATCCAAATGTCTGATTTTGTGGTGGTAATTTCCAAAAATGTGTGCAAAATTTGCGATGTTTTTTTTAAAAATAATTATGATAGCACATTTACCAGATTATATTATGTTAGATTTACAATAGTCTTACATGACACAAAGAACAAACAAAATGTATGAAGTCAGGGCTCGAACTTCAGAAAGTTAGGAGCACCAAAAAAATTTAGGAGCACCAAATGAATAAGGAGCACCACAACTGGCAATTGAGCAGAACAGCCAGCACTCGGCCAGGCATTTCTTTTCAGCAATGCACCGATCTTGATTCTTCATCCTGAAGAATCTGATACAGAGCTATAGACAACTACACAATGTATTATAGCCTACAGCCTAGGTATGTTATGTAGCCCAATTTGTGCACATTGGGGAGTCACTCTCTAAGTGTGGTATTAAAATTGCTTTTGAAGGCACGTGCGCGTTTTACTTTCGGTTTCATTTTAACGGTGGCGCAAAACTCTCGGCGGTGCTGAGCGTGCACAATACAAGACATTAATTTAACAAAACAATCTGAAAGTGGGGGGACACAATCGGGATTTTGAAAAGTGTGTCCCCAGTGGAAATTACGCCCCTGCGTGAGTGGAACTCTAAAGATGAGTTATCATTTGATGTGAATGTATGCCGCGTTGTACAGTGTATTGAGACGGAGGCGCCAGAATTGCGTCTGACAGAATGTGCGCTGTAGCACGAAATATATTATGTTTCTTCAAAAGCAGATTGTGGAGACATTTTAATTGTGATTGACGGCTAATATCTAAAATCTGCATTAAAGTTAAGAATGTAAAGATCAAGTTTAATTAGTTATGTAATGTTGGAGAGAACGGCAAACCTGACACTGCAGCTCACAGCAGTCTGGGCAGTAGTTAGGCTAGCGAAAGTTTTGTAAAGAAATGAAAACAAGTCGCACCACAACAATTTCTGGCACTCACACAAATGCTTCCAAATATATTTTGAGGTCGCACAGATTAAATTTTGGGAGCATATGCGACCATAACGGTCACAATTTCGAGCCCTGGAAGTTTATTTTGCTTAGAAACAAATGACAACAGGACAAATAAGTACAATATATAAAACTTTTATTTTTTTTATTTTTTAATTATTTTTGCTGCTGCTGCTGCTGTTGTTTAATGAATTTTAAGAAAACTGAACTAAAGCTAAAAAGAAAATAAAAATAAATTTCAAATTTCCTAAATAATATTTAAAAAAAAAAAAAAACACATTACTAAAATATGAGGGAAATATATTCAAAATAAACTAAAATTATACTATATATATAAAAAAAATCTAATTCAACTAATAAACACACTAAAGTAACGCTGATCGGCAGAATTACCACACCACACATCTCTGAAATAGCTGGAAAAGTGCCTTAAAATGAAAAGGAATATGTGTGTATGGTAATTGTGATATTCCATTGGTAGAGCTGCACATGACATTCAACAAAATATGGCTTCTGAACCTCCAGTGTCTACAGAAAAAAGAACCAATCAGTTTATTATGAAGCAAGTATTACAGTGCTATCATTGTTGTTGGCTTTTAGGAGACTGTTCATCAATCATGTATTTGCTGTTGATGTCAGTGAAATACGTGCATTTGTCATCTGCATTTGTAGGAATAAATTTAAATTACTATTACAAACTACTGCCATTTTGACATTCTGCAAGTGGGCCGTGTTGAGCAGTGTCTGTCCCGCAGGCGGAGCTGATCAGCAAACAGGCGCAGGAGAAGTTCGATCTGAACGGCGGCTCGCTGGAGCGCACTGGACTGCGAGGAGCCGCCGGAGAGCAGCTGAGCTTCGCGTCCGGTCTGGTGTATTCCCTGACGCTGCTGCAGGCCACGCTGCACAAATACGAGCTGTACGTGTCCGTCGTCACCACTGATCTCTACATTATACATTATTGAACTGAATTGAGCTGAATAAAAATAATCATTTGCTATCTGTGTGTGTGTGTGTGTGTCAGAGCTCTGAGTCAGTGCGGTGTGGAGGTGTATAAGCGCATGGGGACGCTGTACTCTGAGATGAGCGTTCACGAGCGATCGCTGGACTTCCTCATTGATCTCCTTCATAAGGATCAGCTGGATGAGACTGTGCAGGTGGAGCCGCTCACCAAAGCCATCAAATACTACCAGGTGCGCAAACACGCACAGCCAATCCTTGAAAACATTTGTGAAGAGTCTATTATTGGTAATATAGCATAATGTGTGTGAATGATGATTCTTGCAGCAACTGTACAGCGTTCATCTGGTGGATCAGCCTGAGGACTGCACCATACAGCTGGCCGACCACATCAAGGTACAGCAGCTACAGCAATTCATCAGTGATTTATTCATTAAGAGAGTATCTCTGCACTGTAAAAAAATAAAATAAAATAAATAAAAAATAAGTTCAGTCAACTCAAATACGTTTAGTCAACTTAAAATGTTAAGTTGTACTAAGTAACATCTTAGATATGTGTGTTTGTTAAACTTAACAGATGGGTAAGTAACCCAGCTGCCTTAAAATTTTAAGTTGAATCAACTCAAATATCTTTGATCACTTAACATAATTTAACATTTCAAGTTGAATAAACTTTTTTTTTGAGTTGACAGAACTTTTTTTAAGGCGCAAATTATTTTAAGTTGACTCAACAAATTGTTTTTTACAGTGTGGTTACTTGATTCAGACTGCTTCAGTCAAATGTCATTTTGCTGGGATGCTTTTTATTTAAGTTATTTTTTTTTTTGTAATTTTGTCAATTTGTTATATATATATATATATATAATTTTTTTTTTTTTTTTTTTTTTTTTTTTTTTTTTAATTTTAGTATTATCACCCTTATTATTATGACCCTGGCGCAGTCTTAAGTAGCACAGGTATAGTTGTAGCATTAGACAACAATAGATTGTATGAGTCCAATTTATCGAAATTATCGAAATTATTCTTTTATGCCATAAATCATTAGGATATTAAGTAAAGATCATGTTTCATGAAGAGATTTTGAAAATTTCTTACTGTAAATATATATCAAAACTTCATTTTTGATTAGTAATATGCAAGAGCTATTGCTAAGAACATCATCTGAACAACTTTAAAGGTGATTTTCTCAATATTTAGTTTTTTTTTTTTTTTTTTTTGCACCCTCAGATTCCAGAATTTCAAATATTGTCCTATCCTAATAAACCATACATTAATGGAAAGCTTCAGATGATGTATAAATCTCAGTTTCAAAAACTGACTGGTTTTGTGGTCTAGGGTCACATTTAGGTTTATTGTATTTTATTATTTTATTTTACTCTACTTCAGTTTTGGCTTTTATTTATTTCCAGTTAGTAATTTCAGTGCCAGTCTTATTTTAGTATCATTGATATACCATCATAGTTTTTTATTAATATTTGGAATTTGTTTCAACTTTTAGATTTCTGGTTTTCATTTTAATTTTAAATTTAATGTTTTTGACTTTTTAGTTTTAGCTCTCTGTAGTTTTTTTAATTTATTTTCAGTTCGTAGTTTTAGTGTCAGTGTTACTGCAGTATCTTTGATTTTTAATCTTTTATATATTATTTTATTTGTCAAAAACAAAAATTTTCAAGTAACATATTTTTTTCTAAGTAGTTTGTTTTAATTTTTAGTTTCTGTTCAGTACTTAAACTTGTTTTTTTCATCCAGTATTTTATTTTATTTCAGCTTATTTTTTTTTTTTAACAAAAATGTTTGTAATAATTCTAGTCGAAAATGAAAATAAGTCGTTGTGCTGGTTTGGCTCACCTGAATAATACAGTAACGTGTGTGTGATCTGATCTGTGACCTGTAGTTCACCCAGAGCGCTCTGGACTGCATGGGATCAGAGGTCGGCCGTCTTCGGGCCTTCCTGCAGGTGGGACAGGAAGGGGCGGAGCTCTCTGTGCTCCTGAAGGATCTGGACACTTCCTGCGGAGACATTCGCCAGTTCTGCAAGAAGATCCGCAGGAGGATGCCGGGAACGGACGCGCCGGGGATTCCTGCTGCGCTCACCTTCCCTCCTCAGGTACACACGTCTGACAAAACACACACACTGGTGATTTCTTCATGCATGTCCAGACTCGGATATCATTTTTGACGAATGATTAGAGCAGTTCATGCTTTCACTGGATTTGTAATGAGATGTTTGTAAAGCTGTTGTCACAGAACAAAATAAAAGCTTGAAGATTTATTTTTATTAGCATTATTTTTATGACTATATTTATTATTAAATAATAATAATAACAGCTGGCGCGTGTGTTAATGCTGCGTTTTGATGTTTTGTGTTCAGGTGGGCGAGACGCTGGCGGACTGCAGGAAGCAGCTGACGCGTGTGGTGGCGGTTCTGCAGGAAGTGGCGGCGGCAGGAGCTCAGATGATCGCGCCGCTGGCCGAGCCGGAGGGATTGATGCCGCTTAAAATCGAAGATGTGATGTTTAAAGCAGTGGATCAGGTACAAACACACACTCACACACACACACACACTCTCTCTCACACACTCACTCTGAATAATCCCAGTAACAGCATGTGTGTGATGACAGGTGTACGGCACTCATGGACTCAATGCGTACGAGTGTCTGCGTCAGACGTGCGCCGCTGTCATCGCCACCATGAACAAGATGGCCACCGCCATGCAGGAGGGAGAATATGACGCCGAGAGACCGCAGCGTCCGGTACAAACACACACACTGACGGTAACGATCGCTCAATCCCGTGATGCCGCTGGTCTGTCTCATATGTTGTGTGTCGGTCTGTCCAGCGTCCGCCGGTGGAGATCCGCGCCGCCGCCGTCAGAGCAGAGATGACCGACGCGGAGGGTCTGGGAAATAAACTGGAGGACCGAGAGACGGTCATCAAAGAGCTGAAGAAATCCCTCAAAATCAAGGTCAGAACCCAGAAAGCTCATTGCTTCCATCTTTGCATAAGACATTATTAATAAATTAATTAATTATGCCTTTTCTCTCATAAAAAAATTCTCATCAAAAAATGTTTTTCTCTCAACAATATATATATTTTTTTGATCTCTCAAAAAAGAGTTCTCTAATCAATTTTTTTAAGTAATTATTTAAAATAATAATTATAAATATTATAATAATTATAAATACATGTATAAAATTTATAGTATCTCAACACTGCGTGTTTATAATATACTTACAACTTCATATATATAAATATATATAATGTATATATGTATGTATATGTGTGTGTGTGTGTGTGTATATATATATATATATATATATATATATATATGAAGTTGTAAGTATATTATAAACATGCAGTGTTGAGATATTATAAATTTTAATATCATGATTTCCTGTGAAGTTGCTTTGAAACAGTGTGTATTTTCAAAAGTGTTACACAAATCACATTGACTTTATTTGAATTCACTCTAATATATATTATAATGCAATATGTATTAAAAATAAAATTTATAGGTTTATAAACTTTAAATAAAATTAAAGTTTATAGGTGATTTTGATGAATATCCTTATGTATGTAGTGATTATATTGTTACATACATTTTTTGTCCACAATAATTGTGTAATGAAGTTTTGATATTGTAACAGCCCTAATTATTATTATCCAAAAAATTTTTTATATTTCTGAAATTTTAAATTTTAAAATATATGTTTATGAATTAAAATATGAACTCTCTATGTGAACCATCACTCAGGGCGAGGAGTTGAGCGAGGCCAACGTTCGTCTGAGTTTGCTGGAGAAGAAGCTGGACACGTCGACGAAAGACGCAGACGAGCGTGTGGAGAAGATCCAGACCAAACTAGATGACGCTCTCACTCTGCTGAAGAAGAAAGAGAAGTACGAGCGTCTCTGCTGATGTCATGCGATAGATATATGAACCCAGCGAGAAACGTTGCTCTTTTGAAGTGTTGAATGAGTGTGCGATTCGTCTGTCTGCAGGGAGTTTGAGGAGACGATGGATGCGCTGCAGGCCGACATCGATCAGCTGGAGTCAGAGAAGGCGGAGCTGAAGCAGAGGATCAACAACCAATCACGAGCTCCCGAAGGTTTCCGTGGACCGCAAGCATCTGGAATCGCCTCTATCGTCACGGGAACCGCTGCTGGTACGCAAACACTCGCACTCACGCACACACATTATTATAATTAACTACAACTAAAATCAAACAAAAACATTGTTAAATGAAATTACATTACATAACGTTAACTGAAACAAAATACTTAAAATAAAATACCTACTTAAATAAAACTTTTGTTGCCACAGCAAGTGATTTTATCACTTCAACTTGAAGTGATAAAATAACTGAAAGTAAATAAAGTAAAAATAATAAATAAAAAAATATGAACATAAGACTAATAAAAAAGTGAACTAAAATTAAAATGAAAAAAAAAAAAATCTAAAATAAATAAATGATAAAAAACACTGATGCACATAAACACATAGAGACACAACAGGATTATTCTAATTAAAAAAGCGGAACTTGGAATAAAATAAACATTAACTGATTTTATAATTTCTGCTAGTTGGCAACTGAATGAACTAAAATTAATAATGAAAAATAGTAAGGCTAAAAAAAAGGAACTAAAACTTTAACTAAAAAAGTGAAAACAGAATATACATACATTAAAATCTAATTAAAAAATTTAATAAAAACTATCATAGTATATCAGTTATATTAAAAAACACTGACACACACCTGAGGCTTTTTTTATTATTTTTTTTTTTTTTTTACAATCTTAAAACTTATTTTATGTCATCTAGTTGCCATTAAAAATATTTTTGTAGATATTTAAAACAAAAACAAATACAATTGCTAAAACTTAAAGGTGCACTAAGCAATTTTTGAAAAAACAGCGACAGTGTTGGAGTGTGTTCCAAAACACACTTGTAGCCAATCAGCAGTAAGGGGCGTGTCTTGTAATGACACAGAGAAGAGAGCGCTCAACTTGAGTTCACAGCATGGATATTAGCAGATCGATTATAAGTAGATAGAACTGGAAGATAAAAAAGAAATAGGGGCGAGGTCTTGTTGGGGTATGGGTGTGTTTGTTTTGATGCTTTCAAATATCAACATTGTTTGGCAAAAATCGCTTAGTGCACCTTTAAAAATGAAGAAATCTAAAAATACATGTGTGTGTTTAGGGGGATTGTCAGCGGGCATGAGCAGCATTTCAGGTGTGATGTGTGTGTTTTGTGTGTTCAGGAGGAATGCCAGCAGGTGTGGGCGGCGTCTCAGGTGTGGTTCAGGTGGTGGACTCTCCTCTCCTCAAACAGCAGATCGACGTGCAGCGACTCGCCATCAAACAGCTGAAGAATGAAAACTACAGACTGAAGGTCAGTGTGAGCCAAACACACACACACACACACACACGCACAGCTCAGTGTCCAGGCTGTGACCTCTGACCTCTGACCCACGGACAGGCTGAGAAGATGCGAGCGCAGCTGTCGTCTCTGCCGCCGCTGCAGCCGGCGAACATGACGGCGGTGACGAAGGAGGCTCCGGCGGGATCACTGTACCGCAGAACTGACCTGCTGCTCAATAACCTGCTGAAGATGAGCGCCGGCCTGAGAGTCGTCGACATCACCGGGAAAACCACAGGTCTCAAAAAACACCGTCAGACACCTCCAGCAACTCAAACCATCCACAACTAAACAAAACACTCAAATGAGACGTTAATCTGAACACTGCGTACATTTACATGACATGAAATGATTTCACCGTTTGCTCTAGCTTTTTATAGGTGTTTTTTTTCCCTATTTGGAATAATTTGAACAAAATGAGCTACTCTCAGTGCTCATCAAAACGTGTGTAAACGGTTAGAAGTTTGGGATCGGTAAGATTTTGTTTTTTGGAGACATTTCTTCTGCTCACTAATGCTGTTTATTTACTCTCTCTGAATTTTTGTTTATCAGCCAAAAACAAATCAAAAAGAGTTTCTCTCATCGGAAATGTTTTTCTCTCATCCAAAAAAAAAAAAAAATCATTTCTTTTCTTTTCAAAAACCTTTCAAAAAAAAAAAAAAATTTTGATGGGGGGAAAAAACTCTTTCTTGCAAGGGGAAAAAATGTGATGAGGTTTTTTTTGATGATGATGATGATGGTGATGAGAAAAAGCATTTTGGATGAGAGAAAAAACGTTTTTTTATTATGAAAGAAAAATAAATGTTTTTAATGAGAGAAACCCGTTTTGTTTTTTGATGAGAAGAATTTTTTGAGAGGAAAAAAATGTTTTTGATTCGAGATGTTTTTTTTTGTTTTGTTTTGTTTTTGATGGTTTCAACTGTTTTTTATTGATAAGAGAAAAATGTTTTTTAAATGTTTTTGTTGAGAGAAAACATGTTTCTGATGAAAAAAAAAAAAAAATTTTTTGATGAAAGGTTTTTTTTGTTTTTTGGATGAAAGAAAAATGTTCTTTAATGAGAGAAAAAATGTTTTTGATGAGAGAGAACTTTTTTGTTTGTTTTTTTTTTGATGAGAGGAATTTTTGATGGAACGGGCTTCCGTATTAATGAGAGAAAATTGTTTTTTAATGAGGGGGAAAAAATGTTTTTGGATGAGTTTTTTTGTTTTAAAAACTAGATAAATAAGTATTAACTTGTTTTAAAAACAAATTCTTTCTGCCCCCAAACTGAGGGGCGCTTTATGTACGTAATGTATGTATGTAATGGATGTGTAATATCTGTGTTTTGCAGCGAGCGCGAGCGCTCAGCTGTTGGAGCAGACGGCCAGACTGAAGTCTCTGAGCGACGCGCTGGATAAACTGAAGGTCAGTGTGTTCTGATGACGTTACATACGCTGAGTTCTGATGGTGTATGACGGGGCGTTTGTGTTTCAGGCCGACGTGTCGCAGCACGTCGTGTCGCAGCAGCCTGGAGCTCGTGTGCCGTCCGACTTCGCCACGTTCCCCTCCGCCTCTTTCGTCAAGGTAAGAGCTCACAAACACGTGATTTCTGAAGCCTCGTGAGTCGGTTCATCAGTAACCGTGTGGTCGTGTGTCTCTCAGGCCAGAGCGGAGCAGAAGAGCGGCTCGGTGCTGGTGGGGAAGGTGATGATTCCCTGCGCTCGCGGCGCCGAGCAAACGCACAGCCTCGTCCTGTCGCAGCAGCAGCTGCAGCGCGTGCATCGCCTGCTCATGACGTAAACGCCAATCGCACGCTTCCTCCCACAATCCCACGCTCTCAGGAAACAGTCCGGCGCCAAAGACGCATTACTGTCCAGCAGCTGCTCGTCTTCTGATCCTAGAGCTCAGAAAGCCTTTCAACACCTCAACACATCCATCACACCTTTCTGACATGGGATAAAAAAAAAAAAAAAGTCATTGTGACTTTTATCTCACAATTCTAACTTTTTTCCAGAATAGCGACACACAGTCTCAGAAATGAGAAGTATAGACTCAATTCTGAGCCAAAAAGTCAGAATTTCAGTTGTTTTTGTGCTAAAAAAAACAAAAAACTGAATCAAAAGATGTAAACTCTGGTTTGTGAAAAAAGTCAAATTTCTGCATTATTATAAAAAAATTGACTTTTTCCTTATAGATTCTGACTTTTTTCTGAGTTTATATCTCAAGTTAGAATTGTAACAAAATCTTAGAATTTGAAGATACAAACTTGCAATTGTGATAAAAACAGAAAAAGGGAAACAAAAAAGGACTTCAAGATGTAAACTCAGAATTACGAGAGAAAAGGCAGAATTGCGAGATGTAAACTTGTTCACAAAAAAAAGTCAGAATTTTGAGACAAACTCAATTGTGAGAAAGTAATTCATAATTCTAATTTTATATCTTGCAATTTTGACTTTTTTTCTCTTAATTCTGAGTTTACATTTTGTGGCGGAAAACAAAAACAGAGTTGTGAGATATAAACTCAGAATTACAAAAGAATTCTCTTTTTTTTCCCTCAAATTTAAGAGTTTACATTTAAATTTAGACTTTTTCTGAGAAAAAGTCAGAATTGCAAGATATAAAGTTTTTTTTTTTTTTTTTGCAGTTTTTGTTTCATGGTGAAAACAAAAAAAATGCATTTGTGAAGAAAAAAAAACGTTTTTAGATTTTGCAATTTTGATTTTTTTTTTTTTTTTTTTTCTTCACAGAATTGTGTTTAAATCTTGCATTCCTGAGATGGAAAAAAAAATCCAAATCAAAACTGCAAAACTCAGAATAAAGTGTGAATTGTGAGAGAAAAAGTCCTTTTGTTTTTCCACTGAAAACAATCACAGCCTATGGGTTTGCAAAGACATTTTGCGGTCAAACACTTTTCACTTTTAATTAGCTGAACTTTAACGTAACGCCATAATGCTTGCAACGCTTCGAACGGTTCACGGATATCTTTCCTTCCAAGCTTTGGTTTTCTAGTTAGTCTAATTGTTTGCTCTCACATTTCATGTAACGAAGCATCAAGGTTTATTTCTTGCCATTTTTTTTTTCATAAAGGTTTTGGTGAAGGAGGTTCAATGGGTAACTGTACTAACGCTGTAGAGTTGTTCACATGAAACGCAGCGCTGTAGGAAAGCACTAAGAGATCAGTATAATCGTAGGTTTGCACCAGTAACTCACTCATATATTAGCACTTCATTAGAATCAAAGGACCAATCCATCAAGATCCTCCACTAATAAAAGAAGGACGTCGTTTGAGCGACACTCAATTTATGCAAGTCAAAAGCACAAGTGTGTTTTCGGTCACTCTTTCCTATATTTGACACCTTTTGCAAATGTTTGTGACTCTTCTGATCTCTGGTTGATTTGCATTGATTCTCTTGGATGGTTGGTTCAGTGTTTCAATAGTTTATGCATTTGACGTGTTTCTCAATGGAAACAGTTGCAATAAATGAAATGGAAAAAAAATTTGTTTTTGCGCTTGATTTTTTTTTTTTTTATGCACTCAACATAAATTTGGAAACAAAAATAAATGCACATTATCCTGCTCTTTTGAAAGTCACTTTGGATGAAGCAGGGTTGCTTAAAGTTTTAATTCTCTCTTCCACAAATGAAGCCCTTAGAAAGGTCTAAAATCAACGAAAAAGTCATGGCAATAAATGGTGCATTTTTTTTTATTTTTTTTTGGATGGAAAGAAAAAACCTTTGGGAGGAAAAAATTTGATGAAAGATTTTTTTTTTTTAATGAGAAAAAGCATTTTGCTTTTTTTGTTGTTTTTTAGGGGGTTTTTTTTAGATGTTTTTGAGAGCACAAAAAGTTTTTAATTAAACAAAAAGGAATGTCTTTGATGAGAGAAAATGTTTCTTTGATGGGCGAAAAGGGTTTTTTTTTGATGAGAAGAAATTTTTATGAAGAAGAAAAACATTTTTTGAATTTTTTTTTTTTTTTTTAAACCATATTAAAGTGTAATACCTGTGCTCATGAAGTCATGTGATCAAGTCAAAAAGTCATGGTATTAAATGGTGCATGTATCTCGTTTTACTATTTAAAATATTGCTAAATCAAGATACATTTACTGGAGATGCCAAATGAAAATGTGAAGTTTTATTTTCTGAGAAACTGAACTAAAGTTAAGTTTTTCCCTAAAACAAGAACACATCTCTCTGAATGGGGAAGGAAAACTTTTCCCTTCGAGTTGAGTTGATTTTTAGAGCGCATATTGATGTATTGTGTTCCATTCAATGTATTCCTTCAATTTTCTTAGTTTTAAAATTCTTAAAATTACCTTCATAAAATGTGCAGAAACCCTGAAAAGCATCTGCTCAGTGCATAAATGTAAAAATCCTGGTGAAAAAGTCTTAAATATGATGCAACAAAAGACACGTTTCAGATTTAGTATTTAAGAAAAAATTTTTATTTTTGACCTTTTATAAGTGATTAAAGTGCTTTTGATTGTATTACAAAGAGCAGCGACAGCATTAAAAAAGAAAGTTAACAAAAGCATTTTGAAAACATTCATTGGTTCAGAGTGTTAAAATCATCATAAAATGTGATTCCAGAGTTACAGCATGTTAAACTGATTCCTCAGAGGAAGGCGCTGTAGAAATCGAGCTTCTCGTCTTCAGTCTCTACGTCGGAGCAGAATGGAGGAGGAATGAACTGCTCCGGGTCCTCGATCCCCTTCACCGCATTAAAATAGCTGAAAAAAATCAACATTATCAGTTGTAATCATTAGCAGGGTAGAGAAAAGAACTGCAGTGATTGACACAAATGCATGAAAAAACATTGTATTTGAATAGAATTTGCTTTTGTCAGTTGATTTTGATGCGTCTGATCATTTACTGTATGAACAGTTTCTTACGTTGTGGCGATCCAACCAGACTTTTCGGTGTAGTAAAGCGTCGACACTGGCATGCAACCGAACTCTGTGACCGTGGCCAGATATTTACCTGGGGATTAAAAAAACAACAACAAAAAAATACTAAATGTAGGCAATGATTTTGCCAGTACGCTCCACAGCAGTTTAAATGAGAATTTCTGCAGATGAAACATTAATGCACTGCTCATCTAAAACACTTCAGCTGGAAAGAGAATTTGCAATGCTTTTCACTTCATAAACTGACAGATTTCTGTGAAACATTGACAATAAAACAAATTGCAGGATGGGGTTTGATTTCATTCATCAAGAATAAGGAGAATTATCCTGCATCCCACTGATCATTTATGTTTATTATTATTTTTATATCATACAATCTATTTCTATATTATTTTCTCTGTATTTTTAAAATACAATTTTAAATAAATATTATTCCTTACATCTTACATTTGCGTGCCACAGATTTATTATTTTATATTTATTTCTTACTTCTTATTTACCTTCGTTTAAGCACTTTGAGTCACGCCTGTGTATGATATGCTAGAGTATATCAATATATATATATATATATATAGAACTCATTCGTTTTACTAGTTTCTTTAACCTGTTAAGGTTAAATCAACATGATGCTCACCTCCAGTCTCAGGTACGTCTCCCGTCCAGGTGTTGACCAACAGACCTTCACCAGGCGCCGATGATCCTCCCAGAATCACCTGCGACAGCAGCGAGGCATTACAGGGAATCTGTGAGGGGTGGAAAGCGGTGTGGAGGGGATTCTTCTGACACGTCCGGTTCTTGTAGTCGATGGTGTAAGCCACATGCTGAGACAATCAAAGAAGAAAGCATTAGAAACACACACACACACACACTTCATGACATGACAGTATGTCTGACAAGTATGGGGAAAAAAAATCATGCTTTGATAAATCACAATTATGACTTTAAAAGCCAGAGGTAAGAAGTCAAAATTAAGACTTTAAAAGTCAAAATTGAGATAAAAGTCAAAATGATGATCGTTCATGTGATAAAAATGTAAAATTATTACATAACACAATAATTGAGATAAAAAGATGAAAATGTCAAAATTAAGACGAAATGTCAATGATGAGATAAAGCCAAAATGATGACATCCTGGAGACATCTCAGAGACGTGCGTGTTAACATCTGGAAGACATATTTTTCTCATCTGCAATACCTCTCTAGGAGGTTTCCCTGTCAGACGTCAAATTTAGAATTTTTTTTTTGTTAAACAGACATCTTGCAGACATACGTGTTTTATCTGAGATACGTCAGTTATGAGATAAAAGTCAAAACTATGACATCAGTCATACTTATGAGATTTTTTTTTTTTTTTTTTAAATAATAATTATGACAAAAAGTTTAAAATTTCAGCTTTAAAAATCACACTTGTGAGATAAAATTCAAAATTACAACGAAGTCTTTTTTTTCTCTTAATTGACTCATCATTTCAATGTATTGTCATAATTCTGGATCTTTTTCTCAGAATTGAGTTAAAAAGACAGTTTTGACAAAACAAAAAAAAATACGAGATGAAAAAAAATCTAAATTATGATACAAGTCATAATTATGAGATAAAACTTATGACATAAAAAGTTAAAATGATGACAAAAAAAGTCGGCATGGCTCTCAGTGCAGGTCTGCTATATCTTAAAGTCATAATTTTGACTTGTATGTCAAATGAGAGGAACAATTGCAGATCATTTCATATCAGTTGTGCATATTTGTGCATGTAGAAAGACGACTTTAGTTTGTTTAACATCTGGTGAATTAGCGAATAATTGTTTGGATACTTTGACTTTTAACTGAGTAAAATATTAACAGAGTGCTCAGATTTCTGTTTTTGCACTTTTGTCGCTTCATCCATTTTTCTATGAACCGCATGTTTTTGATTGATATTCTCTGTGTATTATAGCTGCACTGATGAGGATGTAGAGCGAATCGCTCTGGCTCAGTTTCTGTTCCTGTAAGGCTGATATTTTAGAGGCTTGTGTAGTTCCACATTGTGTTTGTACTTCACCTCTCGAAACAGGAACAGCATATTCACATGGAACGATTTGCTCTGAACTTGACCAAACTCCCATAAACGGATGCGCTGGCCGAAGGCATCATAGCGATATTTGGCAAACGCCCAGTCCTGCCCATCTCGAGCGCTCTGAAACACACGTCGTTATGTGTATCAATATATATTAGCGAATAAGAAGGAAATAACCACCAAACTAAACATTTGGGATCAGTAACATTTAAACAATTCATTAGGAATGCATTAATCTGATCAAAAGTGACAGTAAAGACATTTGTAATGTAACAAAAGATTCCTATCTGAAATAAGTGCTGTTCTTTTGAACGGTCTATTCATCCGTGAATCTTGCAAAAATAAAATGTATGACAGTTTCCACAAAAATATTGTGCAGCACAACTGTTTTCAACACTGATAATAATCATAAATGTTTGTTGAGCAGCAAATCAGCATATCAGAATGATTTCTGAAGGATCACGTGACACTGAAGACTGGAGTAATGATGCTGAAAATTCAGATTTACATCACATCAATCAATTACAGTTTACCTGATATTCACATAGAAAACAGCTGTTTGAAACTGTAATGTTATTTCACATTTTTTGATTTATTTTTGATCAAATGAATGCAGCTTTGGTAAGCAGAAGAGACTTCTTTAAAAAAAAAAAAAAAAAAAAAAGATTTATATTTCTTGTTCACATTCTAGAGTGGATGAACTGAACAAACCAGCTCCAAGAAGAATGACAACAAACTTCTGAACAACAACAAAATACAGAAATGCAAATATACAAGTAGTTGGAGAGTCTAGGGAGACCCGTTCTCAATGCATCATGGGAGTGGATGGTGGTTTATGAGGTCTTCTGTGTCTTCATTTAATGTTTAATATGTTTAATGTTTAATCATAACTCACCACGCTCAAACTGCCGGACAGCAGTGGTGGACTTCCTGTAACACAGACCACATCATTTACTTCATGCAAAACATTCAGAAACAGGTTTACAGTGTGTTTCTCACTTCTGTTTCGGTTTGTTGTCATTCAGCCCTGGTTTACTGTACGTGCACATTGTTTCATACATGTTGACTGTAATGAGAGATCAGATTACAGACGAGCTCAAGTTGATGACAGTTCAAGAGACGTGCTTTAAATGCTTCAACATGTTTCCGTGTTTTTGCATAATTATTATGGAGTATTCAAACTAAAATATACGTATAAACTACGTGTAACCATTAAAAAACTCAAATACATTTAAATTTAAAATCTTAATTATATGAATTTCAACACTGTCTTAACAATTACTGAAAGTAAAATCACTCAAAGAAAACACTTGAAATAAACTAAACGTTCACTGTCAAAAATATTTTAAAAACTTAATGCAACTATTGCAAATAACGTAAAACAAAAAAATGAAGAACTATATATACAGATTTGAGAAAACTAATAAAAATGTCAAAAACAACAACGAAAATTAAAAATTTCGTACGAAAACTAAAAATTAGCACGGGTTATTATTATTTTTATTATCATTAGAGAGCAGTTCAAGAGCTCCAGTACAACCATGAATCTGTAGTTTTTCCAGACTTACGGCATCGATGCGGCTTCTGTGCGGAGCAGCTTCCGGTCACAAACAGCAGCAGCACCAGAGCCGAACACAAACCCAGCAGCCGCTTCATGTTTGCAGCTCAGATGTGTTTGCTGAACTACACTGCGACCTTCACTGCTCTCACTGGATTTAAAGCTCCTGACGGTAAACACATCCAGGACTTCCTCATTCACACCACAGAGTTCAGTCCGGAATCCGCTGCCTGCTTTTCCATCTGTCGGCTCTCAGGAGAACATGACGTGTGGATCAGCTGAAAACAACACGACCTCTGAGACCATTAAGCTCACATCAACTTCAGAGAGATTATTCCATATACTACTGTATGTGTGTTTACAAGCCCAATCTGTTAATATCAGTCTCCTCTCATACATATTAATATTTTTAAATCATAAATTAAATAGCGAAATATCATATCATATTGGTAGATCATATATAAACTAATAAAATCATATCATATATAAGGACTATAGGCATTATAGACCATAACTTTGTGATTTTCTGTAGGGCTGCTTTCAAATGATGTGCTTTTGATAAGCTTTTAAGTTTTTCGATATTTCCATCTCTGTCAGAAATACAGTATTGCTATTTACTTTTCTGTTGTTTACAATCAGTCATCCTCTAAATTAATTAACTGCTTGTGATTATATGGCACTTATACTGTGTTTGTTCTTAATAAGACCGTGAGAGTGACTTGCAGATAAGACAAGTAGAGGGAATGTGTGGAACTCTGGAATGGAGTTGATCTGGTTTCAGTCACATGCTGACTAATGATGACACTGTCATATGACTCTGCTTAAATGTGATCCAGATATTTCACAACGGGAAACTGCATTTATGGCATTCAAAGGTTCTTGTGATCAGATAATATGTGACTGATAACAGTCGGTTCCTCATTAATCTCATATGAACAGCGTTTTTATAGCCTATACATTTCTTTAAACCATATAATATTTTATAGTACACATTAGGGTAAATTCAGGTAAACTAGGCCACTCTTTGACACTGAAATGACTATGAAAAGTTGAAATTCACTCCACATGATATTGTTTTATTTATATATTATCTGATTAGTTTGAGTCCAGCAGCTCGACAGATCTCGTTACACTCGTCTCCGTGCTGATGTTTGATGAAGTTGTTGATTCCGGTTTGTTGGAAGTTACTGGATCTCGACTTCAAGAGCGAGTGAATCTGAGGGTCGGTCAGATAGGTCAAGCCCTTCCCATTGGCCGTTATCCATCCTGAGGAGAAACCGGTTTGTGAGAAAATTAAAATGGGACATTTGTTGGCATATTTTTTTAAAACCTAGTTTTTGGAAAGGCGCTACAGGCAAAATGCAAGTTTTGTTTAGTTTTTTTGATTAGTGGATAGAAAACACCCACAATTCATTTTAAAGTGTTTATTTTATTACACTTAATCTATTTGTGTCTTTAAATACAATACATATCTTATATCAAGACAGTTTTCCCAAAATTATTTTGTTTCTCCATTTTTTTTTTTTTTTTTTGATAGTATTTTCTGATTTATGAAAGAGAAATCCAAAACCCCCTCTGTAAAAACCTTTAATATCTCAGTGAAATGAAAAGAATTGTAAACCTGGCTTTAGTCAGTCTTCAGATCAATGTTCTGGAAATGTATGTAAACTAGTGCATATTAATAATGGTAATTTTAGATGACCTTTCATAATGTATTTAATTATAAAACACTTCATAATTTATAATTGCATTTATTAACTTATTTCATATTTTTCTAAACCTTTTTGTATATTAAGACAGGCACCTGCAATTCTGGCCAAATTAAAGATACATAGTGTGTGAATTTGCATGTTATAATGTAAGACCCCTTGTGTTTAATATATAAAAAAGATTGATTAGTGAAATGAAAGAATGATTTAATAAAAAATGAGAATGATTATTGCCTCTAATTGACCTGTTTAGTTAAGCCCTCAAAATCATTCTTTTTTAGATTTAGAGGTACAGTATTGCATGATTTAAATATTATATTTAATAGTTTACATGTTGCAAAAATGTTTGCAATTAGTTTGTAAAAGGTAACATTACATTTTTAAGGACTCTGTGCTTACATTGCTTTTCAGGAGCAATAGTGCTTCTACTAAAAAAAAAAAAAAATAGGAACACCTTGGGATCAATGACAGAAATTAACCGTCCCATTACAAGGTGATATTTGATTTCTAAAGTTTTTTTTAAACCTTTGTAATGTCGTTTTTAACTTTATTAAATGTACGTCATATTTTGTGCCAAAAAATTAAGATTTATAAACTTAATTAATCTTTGCACGGCACAGAAGAGCACAAATGTAGAATATTTACTGACTTTTTAACAAGACTCAGAGGTGGCATTAATACATTTCATAAAAACAATGTTATGAGATTAATGTTTTAAATATAAAATTCTGAATATAGAAAATACTTTAAAAATGAAAATGAAACAGTCTCTTGGTGGCAGCAAGTCACTGTCTTTGTCTGTGAATCATTCATTCAACTGATTCCTTTCAAATGGCTAAAGCATTCAGGGAAGCATTTCCATTGGTTGCAGTCTGCAGGTAACATGGCCAATCAAAGACGGCATGTCCCGCTACATTTTATGCATACGTTTATGTGCAGAACTGGGATAGCTTTCGTAGTCTTTTGAATGGATAAAATATCACTTTAATTCCAAAAAAAACAGTCATTTCCAGCCATGTTTGTCAGTAAGACAAGATGGTCCTTCTCAATTCAATTTTATAAACACATCTGCTCAAGATCTCAGATCTCTCACCTTGCAGATCCACCACGACTTCCTGATGATTGGAGAACTCGTAGGTGAAATGACCAAAGGCGATGCCATATTTAGTGGCATCATGCTTCTTGTCCGTATCTCTTGCGTTGTTTGTAAGTTTTACAAACGTCCCAGACATGTACGGCTCCACAGACAAACAGGTGATGACACGATCCTTCTCCAGAACCTGAAAGAGATGTGTCGATACAACTGCATTAAAAACCAATGTACAAAACATACAGGAAGCAAATAAAGTAGTGGAGCTCACCAACAGCACTTCAGACGGGATGAAGAAGATCTGGGTTGTGACGTTATTATCATACAGGCGTTTATTAAACTCGGTAACGTAGTACTGTGCGGTCATTTGTCTCTCCACATCATCAATGTGCGCATGAAGACCTTTAGCTTTCAGGTACTCCTTTCCTACATAGCTGGAGATTGCATGAGTGCAAATGTACATAGCATAACATTTCATAGCATTTCAGCCTACAATCGTGCAATCATGCATATGATCATCTAAGAGCAAGAAAGAAGGGAAACCAGTTTTTTTCTCCTGCTCACTGACTATAGAATAACATCTAATAACATGACAAATTGCACTGTGTCATTATTTACTGAACAAAAATAAAGCCAAAATGTAAAAGCCATGTGTGACAAAGTTAGGACACCCTTACTTCTAACATTGGAATTAAAAGGGTAAATAACAGTCAGGCACTGCTAATCAAATACTTTTGATTAACTGATCATCAGTAAGTCTGAGCGCCTCTATAAAAGCATAAGCTTTGGCAGTTCGCTGGTCTGGAGCCTTCAGGTGTGTGTTAACACAATGCCAAGGAGGTAAGACATCAGCAATCATCTTAGAGAAGCAATTGTTGCTGCCATCCATCTGAAAAGAGTAATACGGCCATTTCCAAACAATTTGAAGTTTATTCACAAGTGGAAGACATTTAAAACAGACACCTCTCCTTCCAAGAGTGGACATCCCAGAAAATTCACCCCAAGATCAGACCGTGTAAAGTAGTGATCGACCGATATTGATTTTTTATAACCGATACCGATTATTTTCATAAGTATGTGCCCGATAACCGATATGCAGAACCGATATTTATTTATTGTTATGAAGTAAATCAGTGACTGAGTAAATTAAGTCCATACTTCACTTCGGTTTTTCCTCCTTTAAGTCATCCTAAAAAGTGTTGAAAATTAGCATATAACAAACAAATATAACAAAACATCATTGTATTTCTCAACTGGCATGTTATATCAGAATTACTAATATTGTTTTCGTCGTTCTTTTCTGAAATGCCTCCTGACAGCACGGTTTATCTATACATTTACATAGAAGTATACTCAAACTGTGATGGCTGGCAAAAATAATACATAATTTCCATAGGGTTGTACACATTTAGAAGTGTATTAGAAAAATAATGGTTATATAGTACATGTTAATATAATTGAGGGTGTTTTAAACAAGTGAATCTTGTTAAAAGTTACATGCGGTGGCCGTCAGAGCATCATCCCGGTGAGTGAACGTAGAGCCCTGCATTTCACCCCGAGCCCGATGGGCCCCGACTTTTTTACGACTCTAGGGCCGGGCTTCGGGCCAATATTCAAGACGTAGCTCAGATGCGGGCCGGGCTTCAGGTCTGTTTTATGCTTCTTATTTTTATACTTTTAACAGTCACAATTTATGGTGATGAAAAAATTCCGCGCTGGTGAAAACAAACACAAAACGTCACTTTCGCTTTCACTTTTGAGACCGGCTCGGAAGGCGTTTAGCGCCGCCATCAGCAGCATCAGCGAGCGCGCCTTCAGCGCAGTGGGAAGAGATTCGCGTTCAAGTGCACGCAATAGGCTAAAGCTTGCTGCAGAGCAAACGTAATTACCATGAATGTGTCGAGAGGAAAATAAGAAGTAGATTTTTTAGATTTATTAATAAAGTGTTTTGATTTCAGGAAAAAATTGCTGATCCGGACTCGCTATCTTCTCTTTGGACGAGCCTTTAAAAACCATCATTACAGATTATATAACTAAAGAGTCTTTGTTTTCGATTTGATTTATTTCATTAAGTAATAATAATAATTTTGAGCTTTCTACAGGTATATTTATTATGTCTGTGCGGTTTGTATTCGCTGAGTTTCTGTTTATTTTGTGAAGCGCTCCCGTTGAGACAACAGAAAGCGCATAATGATTGTTTTATAAAAGCACCGTTTGCAACGTTTTCTTGATATTGTGAGTACACAGAAATAAAAGTAGACCCTTTACAGTTCCGAATGATGCATTACTCTACCTTTATGAGCAAAAATGACGGAATAATCAAATTGTTTCCACGGAAAGAAATGTGATTACTGATCGCGCTGGCGCCTCCGTGTCCTGTAAGCAGCTTTAGCTTCCACTCTCCGCACAAACCATTGGGTATGTGCCTAATAGCGCACATTTATCCAAGTTTAACATTGAAACTAACATTGCTTTATACTTTAACTCTTTTAGGCCTATACCTACAGATTTTATTTAGATTTCTTATGACGGTTTAAGCTTATATGTGACTTCATAAGACTATAATGAACATACAACAGAGAGAGAATTAAGGTCAGCGCTTTCATTTCCAACATGTGCTCATTCATGGCTGTATATTATTTAATTCAGGCAAAGTTATGTTTATTGCCACAGGACTTGAATAAATTTACGTGACTGTAAGTTCGTCTCTATTTCTTAGAGCCAAGCTGCATAAACTAGTTACATATCAGGCATTTATGTATCACATCTAATATGAGCATTAATGCCTGTATTATTAAATAAAGTTGACTAATTATAGCAAAGCAAGAAAGTTTATCGGTGAACCCGATATTACAAAACCGATAACCGATTATGGTAAAATGCTTAAATATCGGGAAAAATATCGGTAAATCGATATATCGGTCGATCTCCAGTGTAAAGCTCAGAGAAATGGCAGACAACCCAAGAACTACACCTCAGACTCTACAGGCCTCAGTTAACATGTTAAATGATAAAGTTCATGACAATACCATTAGAAAAATATGGGACAAAAATGACTTGTTTGGAAGGCTTGGCAGAAGAAAGCCTCTTCTATCTAAAAAAAACATTGCAGCACAGTTTAGGTCTGCAAAGTTGCATCTGAACAAAACACAAGTCTTCTAGAATAACGTCCTTTGAACAGACGAGACCGAAGTGTAGATGTTTGGCCATAAATCACAGCGCCAAGTTTGGTAAAAACCTAAAGAGCATATCAGTACAAACACCTCATACCAAAAGACAAGCATGCTGGAGGAGGGCTGATAATTTTGGGCTTGTTTTGTAGCCACAGGACCTGTGCACCTCATAGTCATTGAGTTGGCCATGAACTCCTCTGGATATCAAAGTACTCTAGAGTCAAATGCGAGGGCGTCTGTCCGACATCTAAAGTTGGGCCAAAATTGGGTCATGCAACAGGACAATGATTCCAAGCACACCAGCAAATCTACAACAGAATGGCTGAAAAGAAAAGAATCAAGGTGTTGCAATAGCCCAGTCCAAGTCCAGAGCTCATCCTGACTCAAATGCTGTGGTGAGAGCTGTGCATCAGCAAATGCCCACAAACCTCAATAAACTGGAGCAACGTTGAATAGAAGAGTGGTCCAAATTCCTCCAGAATGATGTGAGAGACTGATGAAGTCACACAGAAAATGAATGCTTCAAGTTATTGCTGCTAAAAGTGGATCTACAGGCAGTTGACTCATAGGGTGTCCTAACTTTGTCACACATGGTCTTTCCCTCTTGGCTGTATTTTTCTTTAATAAATAATGACACTGTGCAATATGTCATGTGATGATGTTTATCTGAGGATTTATTTACCAAATTTTAAGACCTGCCAAGGACCAGATAATTTTTTATTATGTCCCGATACAGAAAACCATGAAATTCAATAGGGTGTCCTAACTTTTTCACATGACTGTATATTTGTAGCAACAGCTACAAAATTACTGATTTTTCTTTCATGCCAAAAATCATTAGGATATTAAGTAAAGATCATGTTCCATGAAGATATTTTGTAAATTTCCTACCGTAAATATATCAAAACCTAATTTTTGATTGGTAATGTGCATTGCTAAGAACTTCATTTTGGACAACTTTATAGGAGATTTTCTTCAATATTTAGATTTTTTTTACACCCTCATATTCCCGATATTCAAATAGTTGCATCTCGGCCAAATATTGTCCCATCCTAACAAACCATACATCGATGGAAAGCTTATTTATTAAAAAAAAAATAAATAAATCAAAACATTGACCCTTATGACTGGTTTTGTGGTCCAGGGTCACAAATATTACTACTGCAGTAACCCTGTGCTGTAAATCAATAAATATTTAATAATTACTGTAAGAATAATTTATTGATGTTGTTTTGTTTTTTGTTTTTTGCTTTACAATAGAGCTTTTATTTTGGCCAGAAGAAGCTGAAAGACCTAAAAGGTTCTCTTTTGTTAAAAACAGATTTAGAAACTATTCTTCCGAAATTTTGGGAAGACACTTGGCATGTATTGCATTTTCAAATGCGTTTGTACACTAGCTGAGAAGCTAAGGGTTTCCTTTATATAGCCACTAGGTGGCGCTGCAATCTCATGCAACGCTGTCTGAAGTAATTCATACAAAAAAATAAATGTATTTTAAAGCCTTGTTATTTGAATATTTTTTCCTCAGATTTACGCAATGTACATGGGTCATACTTTGTAAATCAGGAAATAAAATCGGTATCAATATGGAGAAAAAAAAAATAAAAATCCCCAAGCAATCTTTTAATTCTTGTGACACACTTAAAGAGTTTTACCTGCTGAGCAGTTGTTCCTGGTGAAGGTACTGCACCTCAATGGCTCGTCTCTGTTTGCCTTCAACGCCCATCAGTTTCCCGATGTAAAGACTGGTTTCAGAGCCTATCCATACGTCGGAGGCCTTCGAGTACTTCAGGACAATGGCATCTGCCAGTTTAGCGGAGGATATGTGTTTCTGTTACAACTGTTCACCTCAATTTGCAAAAGAAACATCACAACGCATCACTTACCGTAAGCCTTCTCCAGTTGTCTGGGATCCAGAGGCTTCAGCGGTTTGTTTGGCAGTCTTTCGACGAGGCAGCGCTGACAAACTCCAGCCAGGAGAGATCTGTAGTCACGCTCAGTCAGGACGTCACTTCCCATGATGCAGTTCTTGAAGCAGTCCTTGCATGGTGGCGCATTGTCTCCAGTAGACAAGGGTTTGATGGGACTCGGCGTCGGTTGATGGTTCTCAGGTGTTGATAGATCCTCAAACCCCAGTTCCTCAAACGGGTCACTCTCGGTGGATGGCAGAGTCGTTCCTTGGCATTCTTGAATCTTGTTTGGGACCTGAAGATGCTGATCTGCTCTTTTGTGTGTTAATTCAAGTTGTTCTACATTAGTGACGGGGCTTAAGGAGAGTTTTTGCCAAGATGAATGTGATGCAGAGCTATCGCAGAGGGAGAACGAAGAAGTGCTTCCACCTTTGGTGCAACCAGTCTTCGCATCGCTGCTATCATGAGAGGGATCGTTAACGTCCTCCTCAGTTTCTGTGGTGCTCTGAGACCGTCCTGATACACGCTCCCATGAAGATCCACTGCTGAAGGAACTCGAAGACGTTCTTGCGTCCAGGTTCTTCTGATTGCCTCGCCATTGGATGGCTGATATTTCTGATGAGTTGTCCTCGACGTCTTCAGTTGTGACAAGATTTTGCATCACTTGGGATTGACTTTGGTTTTCTTTGTTGTTCCTAAATTTGTTGGGAACGACTGGACTAGCACTATTTCGATTCTGACTCCCATTACTATAATGATCAACCACCTCATAAGATGCAAGGCTGCTTTGTTCATCGACAGTATGACAACTCTGATCGACCAGAATTAAAGCTGATCCACTGCTAGATGGATTCTGCTTGGAGGGAAACGGACTTACGTGATTCACTCCATGATCCGGCGCTTTCTGCGCCGTCGCGAGAACTTCCGTGTCCGTCTGGAAGGCCGTTATACACTGCGCGTGAGTCGAGCACGAATCACCTCGAACGCCATTCTCAAATGCCTCACAAACAGACTTGTGGTGCTTTCCAAAAACCTCCAATGCCTTCGTAAAATCGCTGAGTGTGAACAAAACAGGCCCGAACTCCATGGATCGGTAGCTGTCTGGAATAAAAGAGCGTGGATCAGAATTACGAAATGTTTCAACCTTCAACAGCATCTTAATCTGCTGTATCTTCGCCATGATCTCAGTACACAAAGTGGAGTCGGCTCTAGCGCAGTAGTCGACGAATAAAGTCATGGCTTCCCGACAGACGCTCATCGCTGTGATGACCGTCTCAGACGGGCCGGTCATCCATCTGTGAGTCGTGGCTAAGCAGTAAGCGGCTTTGAGGAACGTGTGCAACTCTAGCTTGCTGGTGACGACATCTTCTGTCGTCTTTGTCAACAAGCCGATCTCAAAGGCCTCTTTAGCCACAGCGAGGTACGTCTGCTGATCCTCCGCGGGGCATTTTTTTGAGAAACCGTAGGACAGTAAACAAATGCCCTGGGCGACCTGAAATAAAACGATAAACACATCTAATGTTAATTTAGTATGATAACAGTATGTTTGCAGATCTGTTTAAAGAGCAGCTCATATGGGTTTTCGAAAAATATCTTTTTTATATTTTGTAATATAGCTATCCTTCACTGTAAAGTTGTTCATCAAAAAAGTGCATGATAAAGCTATTGTCTCTCAAAAGAAAGAGTCGACTCTGAACCGCCTTAACGAATCGTCATATTTTCGAATCTTTTGTCTGTCACTGATTTACGTCACTATGTAACACATTAGCATAATCCCCACCTTTCTGCGAAATACAAACACTCTGACCTTCCCACAAACACTTCTGCTAGTTAATGTGTTTACATCACGTCAAGAAGACGCTAAGTTCTGCGCTGTGAAAGTTTGTTTTGTTTTCATTGCCGAAAGATGATGATGTGAAGAATCGGTGGTTAAAATTCATTATTTTCCACAATACCACAGCAATTTAATTCGTACCACATTCAAGGTTTAAATAACACTGAGAAACGTCCTGATCAAGTCGCCTCCAAGTAACCCTTTAGAGCGAAAAATTAATGGTCGTTGAGTTTCTGACGCACATTGTATACGGAACGACCAATCACAACAGGCTTGGCCAGCTGACCAATCAGAGCAGAGTAGACTTATGGAAGGGAGGGGTTTACAGACATTAAGCTCAGAACTGCTTTAAACAAATCCTTTAGAAATCATTGAAAAATTATTCTAATATTAAATGTATATTCTGAGAAAATAACGATGTTTTCTGACCTTAGACGCATTTAAACCTGTTGTAGTGGACTCTAACACAATATTAGGACACTTTAAAACACCATATGACCTGCTCTTTAATGAATGAATACAGTAATGCACCATTATGGAAGCCCATTTCCGCCACATTAGAAATAAAATGCTTTGGTAAATCATAATTATGGCATAAAAGTAGAAATTAGGACATATTAAATCAAAATTACTAAAAAGTAAATATAAGTCACAATTGTGAGATTAAAAGTTATAATTATGGGACAAGTAGTCATCAATTTAATTTTTTTTATGTAACAACTATGATTTTTTTTTTATCTCAATTAAAACTTTTTAACCTTATAATTATCATTATGAGTATGTCAAAATTTTGAGTTTTTATATAATAGTTTTAACTTTTTGTCAATTTTATAATAAATATAACATTTATCTCATAATTACGATATAGTATATACTTATCTCATAATTTCGGCTTTTGCACATTTTTACTCATCTCATAATTTTAACTTTTTTTCCACTTTGATTTTTTATCTCATAATTATGACTTAGTATGTCATAATTTTGGCTTTTTCTCTCATTTTATGCAAGTCAGTATGTAAGTTTTGACTTACCATTTTGACTTTTGTAAAAAAAACAAAAAAAAACAAAAAACAAATGTGAATATAATTTTTCAAAAATACATAGTAGCATAAGACATTGTTAAAAAAAAAATTTAAACCACAAATTGAGTACAAACCAGTATCTTTACTGGTCAAACTAAATATTATATAAGCAGTTTTGTTATGTAACATTTTTAGCATTTAATTAGGTTTGCACTTTTGCAACCCTGTTACCAAAGATGGGAATTTATGTTCACATGATTGCTGTCACTACTGAAAAATGACTGCCTGTAATGCTTTAGAAAAAGTCACAGGACACCAAATGAACTGTTTGTGGATTGAGCAAAAAGGGAATATGATTCTGTTTATTCTTAAAAACTCACCACATTGGTCAGAACGTACAGAGATCCATACTGACTGAACACAACCGCCATTTGGGCCGCTCGCGCCGCAGACAGCAGACGATGACGACTCTCTCCTAGAAAACTCTGAACAAGGGAAACGAGCGCGTGGTAACAAGCTCAGCACAGGCAAACGACTGATTTAGGACATTTCAGACTATATTACCAAGTCAATATGAGGCTTCCTTTGAAGCGCAGCAAAGTCTCGGTCATTCATGGAGGTCAGTATGTTTGCCAGGAGCCCGAGAGACGTTCCAATACCCTGAAAACAACAACCGGTTTGATATTCACACACTACAACTCTAACCCTAACCCTAACTCCTGGCTAAAAGGAGAGACCGACTGTATGAGCATATAGTGCATAATGAGTCCAGACCTTTTTATCAGGCTGCGGAAGAGCGTAAAAGCCAATCAGAGATGCCCATATGAGTTCAGCAGCCTCAAGCCACAGACCTAATAAACACAAACACACCACATTATACATCTACAATAACAGACACACAGAAGTTTGTATATGTGTTTTTGTTGAGTATCATATATGATCCATCAGGCTTTTATGTCTCATATAGTCTGATATAGTGAGAATATGGAGGAAAAAAACAGCTCAGTTTTATTCTGAGACTCAAAATTAGCAAAAATGTGCAAGATGCTGATATTTATATGATGAAGCTCTGCTGCTTGTAATGTAAATCAGTGAGACTGTAATAACAGAACACCAGCAGATAATGACATAAAATGATGTAAATATCAGTGTTCACTCTGTATCTCCAATAATATGTCTTAGTAAGATGAGACTGAAATGATCCAAACATACAGTGCAATCCAATGCTGATTGAGAGATGAACAAATAAAGGTTCCTCAAAAGATGTGAGATGTTTTGGAGGCTTGGGAAGATCATTCCTCCACTGAGGAACAGTGAAAGTAAAGCTTCTGGAAACAAAGGTTCCTCAAGAGATCCTGATGATCAGATTTGAGACCAAAAAATGATTCACAGAGAATCAAGTAAAGCCAAGCTGCTTCAGTCCAGTAAGTGTTCATCTGGAAATATGACTACAGTTATTCTGACTTGATAAAAATCAGTCAAGATTTGACCGCAAAAAGACTCGTGAAGCACCAGCTGAAGGTGGACGTTTGTACGATTACACTTTTGCTGGGTGAAAAACTCTAAAATATTAATCAGGTGACAAAAGGCATGCAGTAAATTGAGGGTGACAGATTTAACAGCAGAGTTTTGATGATTTAGTTCCTTAGAAATGTGTTTAAAGCTCTGTAAATCCACACACGTCTGTATCTCACCTAGCATCTGCAGCACTTGTCCGCGCACCTGAACACTGACGGCTTGCACTAGCGTCTGATCACTGGCCCTCTGATACGTCCACGAGCCTGAAACACAATTTAGCCAGAAACAACATGCTGTATTTTCACAGCAGAGACGGACAAATGAGCTGAAAAACGCATGAAAGTGAACAGTACCTGTTGAAGCATTATTATTGATCAGACTGCTAAGAATGAACTCGGCTTTCTGCAGCTTACCTGCACCACGACAAAACCAAAGAGTCAGATTATAGATCAGTTCAAAGCTGAAACACACACACACAAAGTGAAGAGCTCACCAGTGTTCAGATAGACACGAGCCTGTCTGATGATGACCTGAGGGGCGATGGGAATGTCCGGATAACGTTTGTGCAGCGTTTTAGCAATCTTCAGCAGCACATGAGAGCCGTCCATCCAGTACAGCAGACGGTCGACCAGGAAAACCACTGCGACCGCCCACCTGGGCTCATCGGCTGTGATGCTGTCTCTGAGAAACACCTGAAATCACAGCAGCTTTCAGATCATGAATTCAGCGCCGTTATTTACCGCAAACGACGGTCTGATCGCTACCAGTAACTGCGGCAGATGTTCTCTGATGAGATCCGAAGAGTTAATTTTGTCCTCCGATGCCACAGACTGTTTGTATTGCCATTTCTCCTCAACGAACGGCCACTTTCTGTCCGCGGCCTCCTGTAGGAGCGTGTTCAGCTCATCCGGAAACAACCCTGAGAGTCACAAGTCAAGACTTTAATAAGAATAGTGGACACTGCATGTCTTTCTTGACCTGCACAATTAAAGTCAACGGGGTCCAATGTTGTTTAAAAACATTATTTTTGAACGTTCTTGGTTGTGTGAAAGTTAGAGAAAACATTTAAGGGAATGTTCAATTGTAACATTTTGCAAACATTATGTGAACGTTACTTTTATATGTCCCTTAAACCATCTGTAACAAGACGTTGTAACATTTAAAAACAGAAAACATCCTACTTAAATGTTTCTGAAAAACGTTCCATGAACGATGTGTAAGTAATGTTTTTGTGCTAACATTTTGATGGTGCTATTAAAACCTGGTAACTCTGAACCAACATTCAGTTAACATTACTAGCAGAACTTGTTTTGCACACAGAAAGTAGGCCATTGTTATCATACTAAATTGTGTATTTAAGAATTGAAAGGTATAAATAAAAATTTTTAATCTAATGGTAACAGCAACTTTTTAAGTGGATGAAGTGTGTAACTATTTGTTGGGCTGCTGCATACCCACTTTATTTTGCAGTGAGAAGTAAGCTATTTTCTGTGACTTCTGATTCAAGGTAAATAAGTAAAAGAAGTGCAGTAAACGTTAAAACTATATGCAAACCAGTGTGTTTCTAATTATGATAATAAATTAAAACTAGATAAAAAAGTTCGTCAAGACAAACTTTAAGTTGGCTTGAGAAAGCCGGACCAGAAAGTTTTAAAAAGTTTTAAAAGTTTTAAAAGTTTAAGAAGTTTTAAAAAGTTGCATTTGGATAGGTTTTAGTCTGAAATAGTTTGAAGTTTAAAGTAGTTTTAAAAGGTTAAAGTTTGAATGCAGTCTCTCAGACAGATATATAGATAGATAGACAGATAGAAATATAGATAGATAGATAATAGATAAATTTGCTAACATGTTTCTAGCATGTTGTTAGAATGTTTCTAGCATGATTAGCAAGTAGTTAGAATGTTGCTAGCATGTTTCTGGCATGATTAGCAAGTTGCTAGCATGTTTCTAGCATGATTAGCAAGTTGCTAGCATGTTTCTAGCATGATTAGCAAGTTGTTAGCATGTTGCTAGCATGATTAGCATGTTGCTAGCATGTTTCTAGCATGATTAGCAAGTTGTTAGCATGTTGCTAGCATGTTTCTAGCATGATTAGCATGTTGCTAGCATGTTGCTAGCATGTTTCTAGCATGATTAGCAAGTTGCTAGCATGTTTATAGCATGATTAGCAAGTTGCTAGCATGTTTCTAACATGATTAGCAAGTTGTTAGCATGTTGCTAGCATAATTAGCAAGTTGTTAGCATGTTTCTAGCATGTTTCTAGCATGATTAGCAAGTTGTTAGCATGTTTCTAGCATGATTAGCAAGTTGCTAGCATGTTTCTAACATGATTAGTAAGTTGCTAGCATGTTTCTAGCATGATTAGCAAGTTGTTAGCATGTTGCTAGCATGATTAGCAAGTTGTTAACATGTTTCTAGCATGATTAGCAAGTTGTTAGCATGTTTCTAGCATGATTGTTAGCATGTTTCTAGCATGATTAGCAAGTTGCTAGCATGTTTCTAACATGATTAGCAACTTGTTAGCATGTTGCTAGCATGATTAGCAAGTGGTTAGCATGTTTCTAGCATGTTTCTAGCATGATTAGCAAGTTGTTAGCATGTTTCTAGCATGATTAGCAAGTTGCTAGCATGTTTCTAACATGATTAGCAAGTTGCTAGCATGTTTCTAGCATGATTAGCAAGTTGTTAGCATGTTGCTAGCATGATTAGCAAGTTGTTAACATGTTTCTAGCATGATTAGCAAGTTGTTAGCATGTTTCTAGCATGATTAGCAAGTTGCTAGCATGTTTCTAGCATGATTAGCAAGTTGTTAGCATGTTTCTAGCATGATTAGCAAGGTGCTAGCATGTTTCTAGCATGATTAGCAAGTTGTTAGCATGTTGCTAGCATGTTTCTAGCATGATTAGCAAGTTGCTAGCATGTTTCTGGTTGCTAGCCATAGATAGATAGATAGATAGATAGTAAAGTTTAGATAGATAGATAGATAGATAGATAGATGAGTTTGAATGAGTTTAAATGGATTAGAAATACAGTACATAGAAGGGAGGTTTGATTGAGGCTCAAAGGATTCTGGGGATTTTGACAGTTGGAGTTTAAAAAGTGCTGGCTCATTTGAACATTCCGTCAATGTAAGTCTATGGGATTTTTCCCAAATTTAATCGCCATTTTTAGGAAAACCGTAAGTCCGATCAGTTAGAAAAGATATAGCAACTAACTTCAGATCAGTTTAAAGATCTGGACTGAGTTTGGAGTTTGTAGATTTAAAGCTCTAGGAGGAGTTAGAGTTGATAATTTTAGTCTCAGAAGAAGAAGAATAATAATAACTAGATAGTAAAGTTTGTCAAGACAAACTTTAGGTTGGCTTGAGAAAGCTGGACCAGAAAGTTTGAAAAAGTTTGAAAAGTTTATAGTTTAAAAAGTTTACGAAGTTTTAAAAAGTTTTGCATTTGATGGTTTTCAGTCTGTAATGGTTTGAAGTCTAACGTAGTTTTAAAAGGTTAAAGTTTGTATGTTTTGAAGGCAATACAGTCTGTCAGAGATAGATAGATAGATAGATAGAAATGGTTAGATGATAGATAGATAGATAGATAGATAGATAGATAGATAGATAGATAAGTAGATAGATAACAATTAGCAAGTTACTAGAATGATTCTAGCATGATTAGCATTTTACTAGCATGTTGTTAACATGTTTAACATTTTATTAACATGATAACAGGGGTGGTTGCTAGGGTATTGCTATGCGGTTGCTAAGGTAACGGGGTGGTTGCTAGGGTGTTGCTATGCGGTTGCTAGGGTACTTGGGGTGGTTGCTAGGCCGGTTGCTAAGATACCCAGGGTGGTTGCTAAGGTGTTGCTATGCTGTTGCTAAGGTATCCAAGGTGGTTGCTAAGCTATTGCTATGCGGTTGCTAGGGTAACAGGGGTGGTTGCTAGGGTGTTGCTATGCCGTTGCTAGGGTATCCAGGATGGTTGCTAAGGTGTTGCAATGCGGTTGCTAGGGTAACAGGGGTGGTTGCTAGGGTGTTGCTATGTGGTTGCTAAGGTAACAGGGGTGGTTGCTAGGGTGTTGCTATGCAGTTGCTAGGGTACCCAGGGTGGTTGCTAAGGTGTTGCTATGCGGTTGCTAAGGTATCCAAGGTGGTTGCTAGGGTGTTGCTATGCGGTTGCTAAGGTAACAGGGGTGGTTGCTAGGGTGTTGCTATGCGGTTGCTAGGGTACTTGGGGTGGTTGCTAGGCCGGTTGCTAAGGTGCCCAGGGTGGTTGCTAAGGTGTTGCTATGCCGTTGCTAGGGTATCCAGGGTGGTTGCTAGGGTGTTGCTATGCGGTTGCTAGGGTATCCAGGGTGGTTGCTAGAGTGGTTGCTAGGGTGTTGCTATGCGGTTGCTAAGGTATCCAGGGTGGTTGCTAGGGTGTTGCTATGCGGTTGCTAGGGTACCCAGGGTGGTTGCTAAGGTGTTGCTATGCGGTTGCTAAGGTAACAGGGGTGGTTGCTAGGGTGTTGCTAAGGTAACAGGAGTCGTTGCTAGGGTGTTGCTATGCGGTTGCTAGGGTACTTGGGGTGGTTGCCAGGCCGGTTGTTAAGGTGCCCAGGGTGGTTGCTAAGGATGTTTCTAGCATGATTAACAAGTTGCTAGCATGTTTCTAACATGATTAGCAGGTTGCTAGCATGTTTCTAGCATGATTAACAAGTTGCTAGCATATTTCTAGCATGATTAGCATGTTGTTAGCATGTTTTTAACATGATTAGCAAGTTGTTAGCATGTTGCTAGCATGTTCCTAACATGATTAGCAAGTTGCTAGCATGTTTTTAACATAATTAGCAAGTTGCTAGCATGTTTTTAACATGATTAGTAAGTTGCTAGCATGTTGCTAGCATGTTCCTAACATGATTAGCAAGTTGCTAGCATGTTTCTAGCATGATTAGCAAGTTGCTAGCATGTTTCTAGCATGATTAGCATGTTTCTAGCATGTTTTTAACATGATTAGCAAGTTGTTAGCAAGTTGCTAGCATGTTTTTAGAATGATTAGCAAGTTGCTAGCATGTTTTTAGAATGATTAGCAAGTTGCTAGTATGTTTCTAGCATGATTAGCAAGTTGCTAGCATGTTTCTAGCATGATTAACAAGTTACTAGCATGTTGTTAGTCTGTTTCTAACATGATTAGCATGTTGTTAGCATGTTGCTAGCATGTTCCTAACATGATTAGCAAGTTGCTAACATGTTTTTAACATGATTAGCAATTTGCTAGCATGTTTTTAACATGATTAGCAAGTTGCTAGCATGTTGCTAGCATGTTCCTAACATGATTAGCAAGTTGCTAGCATGTTTCTAGCATGATTGGCAAGTTGCTAGCATGTTTCTAGCATGATTAGCATGTTTCTAGCATGTTTTTAACATGATTAGCAAGTTGTTAGCAAGTTGCTAGCATGTTTTTAGAATGATTAGCAAGTTGCTAGCATGTTTTTAGAATGATTAGCAAGTTGCTAGTATGTTTCTAACATGATTAGCAAGTTGCTGGCATGTTTCTAGCATGATTAGCAAGTTGCTAGCATGTTTCTAGCATGATTAGCATGTTTCTAGCATGTTTTTAACATGATTAGCAAGTTGTTAGCAAGTTGCTAGCATGTTTTTAGAATGATTAGCAAGTTGCTAGCATGTTTTTAGAATGATTAGCAAGTTGCTAGTATGTTTCTAGCATGATTAGCAAGTTGCTAGCATGTTTCTAGCATGATTAGCAAGTTGCTAGCATGTTTCTAGCATGATTAGCAAGTTACTAGCATGTTGTTAGTCTGTTTCTAACATGATTACCATGATGTTGGCATGTTATTAGCATGATTAGCCAGTTACTAGCATGTTACTAGCATGATTAGCAGGCTACTAGCATGACTCTAGTTTGGCTAGCGATAGATAGATAGATAGATAGATAGATAGATAGATAGATAGATAGATAGATAGATAGATAGATGAGTTTGAATGAGTTTAAATGGATTAGAAATACAGTACAGAGAAGGGAAGTTTGATTGAGTCTCAATGGATTCTGGGAGTTTTGACAGTTGAAATTTGAAAAGTGCTGGCTCATTTGAACATTCCGTCAATGTAAGTCTATGGGATTTTTCCCAGTTTTAAACGTCATTTTTAGGAAAACCGTAAGTCCGATCAGTTTGAAGAGATATAGCAACTCGAGTCAGACCAGTCTGAAGATCTAGGCTGAGTTTGGAGTTTGTAGAGTTAAAGCTCTAGGAGGAGTAGCGTTTGAAAATTTGGCTAAGAAGAATAATAATAATAATAATAATAACTAGATAAAAAAGTTCGTCAAGACAAACTTTAAGTTGGCTTGAGAAAGCCGGACCAGAAAGTTTTAAAAAGTTTTAAAAGTTTTAAAAGTTTAAGAAGTTTTAAAAAGTTGCATTTGGATAGGTTTTAGTCTGAAATAGTTTGAAGTTTAAAGTAGTTTTAAAAGGTTAAAGTTTGAATGCAGTCTCTCAGACAGATATATAGATAGATAGACAGATAGAAATATAGATAGATAGATAATAGATAAATTTGCTAACATGTTTCTAGCATGTTGTTAGAATGTTTCTAGCATGATTAGCAAGTAGTTAGAATGTTGCTAGCATGTTTCTGGCATGATTAGCAAGTTGCTAGCATGTTTCTAGCATGATTAGCAAGTTGCTAGCATGTTTCTAGCATGATTAGCAAGTTGTTAGCATGTTGCTAGCATGATTAGCATGTTGCTAGCATGTTTCTAGCATGATTAGCAAGTTGTTAGCATGTTGCTAGCATGTTTCTAGCATGATTAGCATGTTGCTAGCATGTTGCTAGCATGTTTCTAGCATGATTAGCAAGTTGCTAGCATGTTTATAGCATGATTAGCAAGTTGCTAGCATGTTTCTAACATGATTAGCAAGTTGTTAGCATGTTGCTAGCATAATTAGCAAGTTGTTAGCATGTTTCTAGCATGTTTCTAGCATGATTAGCAAGTTGTTAGCATGTTTCTAGCATGATTAGCAAGTTGCTAGCATGTTTCTAACATGATTAGTAAGTTGCTAGCACGTTTCTAGCATGATTAGCAAGTTGTTAGCATGTTGCTAGCATGATTAGCAAGTTGTTAACATGTTTCTAGCATGATTAGCAAGTTGTTAGCATGTTTCTAGCATGATTGTTAGCATGTTTCTAGCATGATTAGCAAGTTGCTAGCATGTTTCTAACATGATTAGCAACTTGTTAGCATGTTGCTAGCATGATTAGCAAGTGGTTAGCATGTTTCTAGCATGTTTCTAGCATGATTAGCAAGTTGTTAGCATGTTTCTAGCATGATTAGCAAGTTGCTAGCATGTTTCTAACATGATTAGCAAGTTGCTAGCATGTTTCTAGCATGATTAGCAAGTTGTTAGCATGTTGCTAGCATGATTAGCAAGTTGTTAACATGTTTCTAGCATGATTAGCAAGTTGTTAGCATGTTTCTAGCATGATTAGCAAGTTGCTAGCATGTTTCTAGCATGATTAGCAAGTTGTTAGCATGTTTCTAGCATGATTAGCAAGGTGCTAGCATGTTTCTAGCATGATTAGCAAGTTGTTAGCATGTTGCTAGCATGTTTCTAGCATGATTAGCAAGTTGCTAGCATGTTTCTGGTTGCTAGCCATAGATAGATAGATAGATAGATAGTAAAGTTTAGATAGATAGATAGATAGATAGATAGATAAATAGATAGATAGATAGATAGATGAGTTTGAATGAGTTTAAATGGATTAGAAATACAGTACATAGAAGGGAGGTTTGATTGAGGCTCAAAGGATTCTGGGGATTTTGACAGTTGGAGTTTAAAAAGTGCTGGCTCATTTGAACATTCCGTCAATGTAAGTCTATGGGATTTTTCCCAAATTTAATCGCCATTTTTAGGAAAACCGTAAGTCCGATCAGTTAGAAAAGATATAGCAACTAACTTCAGATCAGTTTAAAGATCTGGACTGAGTTTGGAGTTTGTAGATTTAAAGCTCTAGGAGGAGTTAGAGTTGATAATTTTAGTCTCAGAAGAAGAAGAATAATAATAACTAGATAGTAAAGTTTGTCAAGACAAACTTTAGGTTGGCTTGAGAAAGCTGGACCAGAAAATTTGAAAAAGTTTGAAAAGTTCATAGTTTAAAAAGTTTACGAAGTTTTAAAAAGTTTTGCATTTGACGGTTTTCAGTCTGTAATGGTTTGAAGTCTAACGTAGTTTTAAAAGGTTAAAGTTTGAATGTTTTGAAGGCAATACAGTCTGTCAGAGATAGATAGATAGATAGATAGATAGATAGATAGATAACAATTAGCAAGTTACTAGAATGATTCTAGCATGATTAGCATTTTACTAGCATGTTGTTAAAATGTTTAACATTTTATTAACATGATAACAGGGGTGGTTGCTAGGGTGTTGCTATGCGGTTGCTAGGGTACCAAGGGTGGTTGCTAGGGTGTTGCTATGCCATTGCTAGGGTATCCAGGATGGTTGCTAAGGTGTTGCAATGCGGTTGCTAGGGTAACAGGGGTGGTTGCTAGGGTGTTGCTATCCGGTTGCTAAGGTAACAGGGGTGGTTGCTAGGGTGTTGCTATGGTATCCTGGGTGGTTGCTAGGGTGTTGCTATGCGGTTGCTAAGGTACCCAGGATGGTTGCTAAGGTGTTGCAATGCGGTTGCCAGGGTAACAGGGGTGGTTGCTATGGTGTTGCTATGCGGTTGCTAAGGTATCCAGGATGGTTGCTAAGGTGTTGCTATGCCGTTGCTAAGGTATCCAGGGTGGTTGCTAGGGTGTTGCTATGCGGTTGCTAAGGTAACAGGGGTGGTTGCTAGGGTGTTGCTATGCGGTTGCTAGGGTACTTGGGGTGGTTGCTAGGCCGGTTGCTAAGGTACCCAGGGTGGTTGCTAAGGTGTTGCTATGCCATTGCTAGGGTATCCAGGGTGGTTGCTGGGGTGTTGCTATGCGGTTGCTAGGGTACTTGGGGTGGTTGCTAGGGTGTTGCTATGCGGTTGCTAGGGTATCCAGGATGGTTGCTAGGGTGTTGCTATGCGGTTGCTAAGGTATCCAGGGTGGTTGCTAAGGATGTTTCTAGCATGATTAACAAGTTGCTAGCATATTTCTAACATGATCAGCAGGTTGCTAGCATATTTCTAGCATGATTAGCAAGTTGCTAACATGTTTTTAACATGATTAGCAATTTGCTAGCATGTTTTTAACATGATTAGCAAGTTGCTAGCATGTTCCTAACATGATTAGCAAGTTGCTAGCATGTTTCTAGCATGATTAGCAAGTTGCTAGCATGTTTCTAGCATGATTAGCATGTCTCTAGCATGTTTTTAACATGATTAGCAAGTTGTTAGCAAGTTGCTAGCATGTTTTTAGAATGATTAGCAAGTTGCTAGCATGTTTTTAGAATGATTAGCAAGTTGCTAGTATGTTTCTAGCATGATTAGCAAGTTGCTAGCATGTTTCTAGCATGATTAGCAAGTTGCTAGCATGTTTCTAACATGATTAGCATGTTGTTAGCATGTTATTAGCATGATTAGCCAGTTACTAGCATGTTACTAGCATGATTAGCAGGCTACTAGCATGACTCTAGTTTGGCTAGTGATAGATAGATAGATAGATAGATAGATAGATAGATAGATAGATAGATAGATGAGTTTGAATGAGTTTGAATGGATTAGAAATACAGTACATAGAAGGGAAGCTTGATTGAGTCTCAAAGGATTCTGGGGATTTTGACAGTTGAAATTTGAATAGTGTTGGCTCATTTGAACATTCCGTCAATGTAAGTCTATGGGATTTTTCCCAGTTTTAAACGTCATTTTTAGGAAAACCGTAAGTCCGATCAGTTTGAAGAGATATAGCAACTCGAGTCAGACCAGTCTGAAGATCTAGGCTGAGTTTGGAGTTTGTAGAGTTAAAGCTCTAGGAGGAGTAGCGTTTGAAAATTTGGCTAAGAAGAATAATAATAATAATAATAATAATAATAAGCTTAAGTAGCAGATCAGTAGGTTGGCTTTCTCAAGCCAACCTAACTAGATAGTAAAGTTTGTCAAGACAAACTTTAGGTTGGCTTGAGAAAGCTGGACCAGAAAGTTTGAAAAAGTTTGAAAAGTTTATAGTTTAAAAAGTTTACGAAGTTTTAAAAAGTTTTGCATTTGATGGTTTTCAGTCTGTAATGGTTTGAAGTCTAACGTAGTTTTAAAAGGTTAAAGTTTGAATGTTTTGAAGGCAATACAGTCTGTCAGAGATAGATAGATAGATAGATAGATAGATAGATAGATAGTAATGGTTAGATGATAGATAAATAGATAGATAAGTAGATAGATAACAATTAGCAAGTTACTAGAATGATTCTAGCATGATTAGCATTTTACTAGCATGTTGTTAACATGTTTAACATTTTATTAACATGATAACAGGGGTGGTTGCTAGGGTGTTGCTATGCGGTTGCTAAGGTAACGGGGTGGTTGCTAGGGTGTTGCTATGCGGTTGCTAAGGTAACGGGGTGGTTGCTAGGGTGTTGCTATGTGGTTGCTAGGGTACTTGGGGTGGTTGCTAGGCCATTTGCTAAGATACCCAGGGTGGTTGCTAAGGTGTTGCTATGCTGATGCTAAGGTATCCAAGGTGGTTGCTAAGGTGTTGCTATGCGGTTGCAAGGGTAACAGGGGTGGTTGCTAGTCTGTTGCTATGCCGTTGCTAGGGTATCCAGGATGGTTGCTAAGGTGTTGCAATGCGGTTGCTAGGGTAACAGGGGTGGTTGCTAGGGTGTTGCTATGTGGTTGCTAAGGTAATAGGGGTGGTTGCTAGGGTGTTGCTATGCAGTTGCTAGGGTACCCAGGGTGGTTGCTAAGGTGTTGCTATGCGGTTACTAAGGTATCCAAGGTGGTTGCTAGGGTGTTGCTCTGCGGTTGCTAAGGTAACAGGGGTGGTTGCTAGGGTGTTGCTATGCGGTTGCTAAGGTAACAGGGGTGGTTGCTAGGCCGGTTGCTAAGGTACCCAGGGTGGTTGCTAAGGTGTTCCTATGCCGTTGCTAGGGTATCCAGGGTGGTTGCTAGGGTGTTGCTATGCCGTTGCTAAGGTAACGGGGTGGTTGCTATGCGGTTGCTAAGGTAACGGGGTGGTTGCTAGGGTGTTGCTATGCGGTTGCTAGGGTACCCAGGGTGGTTGCTAGGGTGTTGCTATGCGGTTGCTAGGGTACCCAGGGTGGTTGCTAGGGTGGTTGCTAGGGTGTTGCTATGCGGTTGCTAAGGTAACAGGGGTGGTTGCTAGGGTGTTGCTATGCAGTTGCTAAGGTAACAGGAGTCGTTGCTAGGGTGTTGCTATGCGGATGCTAGGGTACTTGGGGTGGTTGCTAGGCCGGTTGTTAAGGTGCCCAGGGTGGTTGCTAAGGATGTTTCTAGCATGATTAACAAGTTGCTAGCATGTTTCTAACATGATTAGCAGGTTGCTAGCATGTTTCTAACATGACTAGCATGTTGCTAGTATGTTTTAAGCATGATTAGCAAGTTGCTAGCATATTTCTAGCATGATTAGCATGTTGCTAGCATGTTTTTAACATGATTAGCAAGTTGTTAACATGTAGCTAGCATGTTCCTAACACGATTAGCAAGTTGCTAACATGTTTTTAACATAATTAGCAAGTTGCTAGCATGTTTCTAACATGATTAGCAAGTTGCTAGCATGTTCCTAACATGATTAGCAAGTTGCTAGCATGTTTCTAGCACGATTAGCAAGTTGCTAGCATGTTTCTAGCATGATTAGCATGTTTCTAGCATGTTTTTAACATGATTAGCGAGTTGTTAGCAAGTTGCTAGCATGTTTTTAGAATGATTAGCAAGTTGTTAGCATGTTTTTAGAATGATTAGCAAGTTGCTAGTATGTTTCTAGCATGATTAGCATGTTGCTAGCATGTTTTTAACATGATTAGCAAGTTGTTAGCATGTTGCTAGCATGTTCCTATCATGATTAGCAAGTTGCTAGCATGTTTTTAACATGATTAGCAAGTTGCTAGCATGCTGCTAGCATGTTCTTAACATGATTAGCAAGTTGCTAGCATATTTCTAGCATGATTAGCATGTTTCTAGCATGTTTTTAACATGATTAGCAAGTTGTTAGCATGTTGCTAGCATGTTCCTAACATGATTAGCAAGTTGCTAGCATGTTTTTAACATGATTAGCAAGTTGCTAGCATGTTTTTAGAATGATTAGCAAGTTGCTAGCATGTTTTTAACATGATTAGCAAGTTGCTAGTATATTTCTATCATGATTAGCATGTTGCTAGCATGTTCTTAACATGATTAGCAAGTTGCTAGCATGTTTTTAACATGATTAGCAAGTTGTTAGCATGTTGCTAGCATGATTAGCAAGTTGTTAGCATGTTGCTAGTATGTTACTAGCATGATTAGCAAGTTGCTAGCATATTTCTAGCATGATTAGCATGTTGTTAGCATGTTATTAGCATGATTAGCCAGTTACTAGCATGTTACTAGCATGATTAGCAGGCTACTAGCATGTTTTTAACATTATTAGCAAGTTGTTAGCAAGTTGCTAGCATGTTTTTAGAATGATTAGCAAGTTGCTAGCATGTTTCTAGCATGATTAGCAAGTTGTTAACATGTTTCTAGCATGATTAGCAAGTTGCTAGCATGTTTCTAGCATGATTAGCAAGTTGTTAACATGTTTCTAGCATGATTAGCAAGTTGCTAGCATGTTTCTAGCATGATTAGCAAGTTACTAGCATGTTACTAGTCTGTTTCTAACATGATTAGCTTGTTGTTAGCATGTTATTAGCATGATTAGCCAGTTACTAGCATGTTACTAGCATGTTTAGCAGGCTACTAGCATGTTTTTAACATTATTAGCAAGTTGTTAGCAAGTTGCTAGCATGTTTTTAGAATGATTAGCAAGTTGCTAGCATGTTTTTAGAATGATTAGCAAGTTGCTAGCATGTTTCTAGCATGATTAGCAAGTTGTTAACATGTTTCTAGCATGATTAACAAGTTGCTAGCATGTTTCTAGCATGATTAGCAAGTTACTAGCATGTTACTAGTCTGTTTCTAACATGATTAGCTTGTTGTTAGCATGTTATTAGCATGATTAGCCAGTTACTAGCATGTTACTAGGATGATTAGCAGGCTACTAGCATGACTCTAATTTGGCTAGTGATAGATAGATAGATAGATAGATAGATAGATAGATAGAAAGATATATAGATACATGAGTTTGAATGAGTTTAAATGGATTAGAAATACAGTACATAGAAGGGAAGCTTGATTGAGTCTCAAAGGATTCTGGGAGTTTTGACAGTTGAAATTTGAATAGTGTTGGCTCATTTGAACATTCCGTCAATGTAAGTCTATGGGATTTTTCCCAGTTTTAAACGTCATTTTTAGGAAAACCGTAAGTCCGATCAGTTTGAAGAGATATAGCAACTCGAGTCAGACCAGTCTGAAGATCTAGGCTGAGTTTGGAGTTTGTAGAGTTAAAGCTCTAGGAGGAGTAGCGTTTGAAAATTTGGCTAAGAAGAATAATAATAATAACTAGATAGTAAAGTTTGTCAAGACAAACTTTAGGTTGGCTTGAGAAAGCTGGACCAGAAAGTTTGAAAAAGTTTGAAAAGTTTATAGTTTAAAAAGTTTACGAAGTTTTAAAAAGTTTTGCATTTGATGGTTTTCAGTCTGTAATGGTTTGAAGTCTAACGTAGTTTTAAAAGGTTAAAGTTTGAATGTTTTGAAGGCAATACAGTCTGTCAGAGATAGATAGATAGATAGATAGATAGATAAGTAGATAGATAACAATTAGCAAGTTATTAAAATGATTCTAGCATGATTAGCATTTTACTAGCATGTTGTTAAAATGTTTAACATTTGATTAACATGATAACAGGGGTGGTTGCTAGGGTGTTGCTATGCGGTTGCTAGGGTACCAAGGGTGGTTGCTAGGGTGTTGCTATGCCATTGCTAGGGTATCCAGGATGGTTGCTAAGGTGTTGCAATGCGGTTGCTAGGGTAACAGGGGTGGTTGCTAGGGTGTTGCTATCCGGTTGCTAAGGTAACAGGGGTGGTTGCTAGGGTGTTGCTATGGTATCCAGGGTGGTTGCTAGGGTGTTGCTATGCGGTTGCTAAGGTACCCAGGATGGTTGCTAAGGTGTTGCAATGCGGTTGCTAGGGTAACAGGGGTGGTTGCTATGGTGTTGCTATGCGGTTGCTAAGGTATCCAGGATGGTTGCTAGGGTGTTGCTATGCCGTTGCTAAGGTATCCAGGGTGGTTGCTAGGGTGTTGCTATGCGGTTGCTAAGGTAACAGGGGAGGTTGCTAGGGTGTTGCTATGCGGTTGCTAGGGTACTTGGGGTGGTTGCTAGGCCGGTTGCTAAGGTACCCAGGGTGGTTGCTAAGGTGTTGCTATGCCGTTGCTAGGGTATCCAGGGTGGTTGCTGGGGTGTTGCTATGCGGTTGCTAGGGTACTTGGGGTGGTTGCTAGGGTGTTGCTATGCGGTTGCTAGGGTATCCAGGATGGTTGCTAGGGTGTTGCTATGCGGTTGCTAAGGTATCCAGGGTGGTTGCTAGGGTGTTGCTATGCGGTTGCTAGGGTACCCAGGATGGTTGCTAAGGTGTTGCTATGCGGTTGCTAAGGTAACAGGGGTGGTTGCTACGGTGTTGCTATGCAGTTGCTAAGGTAACAGGAGTGGTTGCTAGGGCGTTGCTATGCGGTTGCTAGGGTACTTGGGGTGGTTGCTAGGCCGGTTGTTAAGGTGCCCAGGGTGGTTGCTAAGGATGTTTCTAGCATGATTAACAAGTTGCTAGCATATTTCTAACATGATTAGCAGGTTGCTAGCATGTTTCTAACATGACTAGCATGTTGCTAGTATGTTTCTAGCATGATTAACAAGTTGCTAGCATATTTCTAGCATGATTAGCATGTTGCTAGCATGTTTTTAACATGATTAGCAAGTTGTTAGCATGTTGCTAGCATGTTCCTAACATGATTAGCAAGTTGCTAACATGTCTTTAACATGATTAGCAATTTGCTAGCATGTTTTTAACATGATTAGCAAGATGCTAGCATGTTGCTAGCATGTTCCTAACATGATTAGCAAGTTGCTAGTATGTTTCTAGCATGATTAGCAAGTTGCTAGCATGTTTCTAGCATGATTAGCATGTTTCTAGCATGTTTTTAACATGATTAGCAAGTTGTTAGCAAGTTGCTAGCATGTTTTTAGAATGATTAGCAAGTTGCTAGCATGTTTTTAGAATGATTAGCAAGTTGCTAGTATGTTTCTAGCATGATTAGCAAGTTGCTAGCATGTTTCTAGCATGATTAGCAAGTTGCTAGCATGTTTCTAACATGATTAGCATGTTTCTAGCATGTTTTTAACATGATTAGCAAGTTGTTAGCAAGTTGCTAGCATGTTTTTAGAATGATTAGAAAGTTGCTAACATGTTTCTAGCATGATTAGCAAGTTGCTAGCATGTTTCTAGCATGATTAGCAAGTTGCTAGCATGTTTCTAGCATGATTAGCAAGTTACTAGCATGTTGTTAGTCTGTTTCTAACATGATTACCATGATGTTGGCATGTTATTAGCATGATTAGCCAGTTACTAGCATGTTACTAGCATGATTAGCAGGCTACTAGCATGACTCTAGTTTGGCTAGCGATAGATAGATAGATAGATAGATAGATAGATAGATAGATAGATAGGTAAATAAATAGATAGATAGATGAGTTTGAATGAGTTTGAATGGATTAGAAATACAGTACATAGAAGGGAAGCTTGATTGAGTCTCAAAGTATTCTGGGAGTTTTGACAGTTGGAATTTGAAAAGTGTTGGCTCATTTGAACATTCCGTCAATGTAAGTCTATGGGATTTTTCCCAGTTTTAAACGTCATTTTTAGGAAAACCGTAAGTCCGATCAGTTTGAAGAGATATAGCAACTCGAGTCAGACCAGTCTGAAGATCTAGGCTGAGTTTGGAGTTTGTAGAGTTAAAGCTCTAGGAGGAGTAGCGTTTGAAAATTTGGCTAAGAAGAATAATAATAATAATAATAATAATAATAAGCTTAAGTAGCAGATCAGTAGGTTGGCTTTCTCAAGCCAACCTAATAATAAGCTTAAGTAGCAGATCAGTAGGTTGGCTTTCTCAAGCCAACCTAACTAGATAGTAAAGTTTGTCAAGACAAACTTTAGGTTGGCTTGAGAAAGCTGGACCAGAAAGTTTGAAAAAGTTTGAAAAGTTTATAGTTTAAAAAGTTTACGAAGTTTTAAAAAGTTTTGCATTTGATGGTTTTCAGTCTGTAATGGTTTGAAGTCTAACATAGTTTTAAAAGGTTAAAGTTTGAATGTTTTGAAGGCAATACAGTCTGTCAGAGATAGATAGATAGATAGATAGATAGATAGATAGTAATGGTTAGATGATAGATAAATAGATAGATAAGTAGATAGATAACAATTAGCAAGTTACTAGAATGATTCTAGCATGATTAGCATTTTACTAGCATGTTGTTAACATGTTTAACATTTTATTAACATGATAACAGGGGTGGTTGCTAGGGTGTTGCTATGCGGTTGCTAAGGTAACGGGGTGGTTGCTAGGGTGTTGCTATGCGGTTGCTAAGGTAACGGGGTGGTTGCTAGGGTGTTGCTATGTGGTTGCTAGGGTACTTGGGGTGGTTGCTAGGCCATTTGCTAAGATACCCAGGGTGGTTGCTAAGGTGTTGCTATGCTGATGCTAAGGTATCCAAGGTGGTTGCTAAGGTGTTGCTATGCGGTTGCAAGGGTAACAGGGGTGGTTGCTAGTCTGTTGCTATGCCGTTGCTAGGGTATCCAGGATGGTTGCTAAGGTGTTGCAATGCGGTTGCTAGGGTAACAGGGGTGGTTGCTAGGGTGTTGCTATGTGGTTGCTAAGGTAATAGGGGTGGTTGCTAGGGTGTTGCTATGCAGTTGCTAGGGTACCCAGGGTGGTTGCTAAGGTGTTGCTATGCGGTTACTAAGGTATCCAAGGTGGTTGCTAGGGTGTTGCTCTGCGGTTGCTAAGGTAACAGGGGTGGTTGCTAGGGTGTTGCTATGCGGTTGCTAAGGTAACAGGGGTGGTTGCTAGGCCGGTTGCTAAGGTACCCAGGGTGGTTACTAAGGTGTTCCTATGCCGTTGCTAGGGTATCCAGGGTGGTTGCTAGGGTGTTGCTATGCCGTTGCTAAGGTAACGGGGTGGTTGCTATGCGGTTGCTAAGGTAACGGGGTGGTTGCTAGGGTGTTGCTATGCGGTTGCTAGGGTACCCAGGGTGGTTGCTAGGGTGTTGCTATGCGGTTGCTAGGGTACCCAGGGTGGTTGCTAGGGTGGTTGCTAGGGTGTTGCTATGCGGTTGCTAAGGTAACAGGGGTGGTTGCTAGGGTGTTGCTATGCAGTTGCTAAGGTAACAGGAGTCGTTGCTAGGGTGTTGCTATGCGGTTGCTAGGGTACTTGGGGTGGTTGCTAGGCCGGTTGTTAAGGTGCCCAGGGTGGTTGCTAAGGATGTTTCTAGCATGATTAACAAGTTGCTAGCATGTTTCTAACATGATTAGCAGGTTGCTAGCATGTTTCTAACATGACTAGCATGTTGCTAGTATGTTTTAAGCATGATTAGCAAATTGCTAGCATATTTCTAGCATGATTAGCATGTTGCTAGCATGTTTTTAACATGATTAGCAAGTTGTTAGCATGTAGCTAGCATGTTCCTAACACGATTAGCAAGTTGCTAACATGTTTTTAACATAATTAGCAAGTTGCTAGCATGTTTCTAACATGATTAGCAAGTTGCTAGCATGTTCCTAACATGATTAGCAAGTTGCTAGCATGTTTCTAGCACGATTAGCAAGTTGCTAGCATGTTTCTAGCATGATTAGCATGTTTCTAGCATGTTTTTAACATGATTAGCGAGTTGTTAGCAAGTTGCTAGCATGTTTTTAGAATGATTAGCAAGTTGCTAGTATGTTTCTAGCATGATTAGCATGTTGCTAGCATGTTTTTAACATGATTAGCAAGTTGTTAGCATGTTGCTAGCATGTTCCTATCATGATTAGCAAGTTGCTAGCATGTTTTTAACATGATTAGCAAGTTGCTAGCATGCTGCTAGCATGTTCTTAACATGATTAGCAAGTTGCTAGCATATTTCTAGCATGATTAGCATGTTTCTAGCATGTTTTTAACATGATTAGCAAGTTGTTAGCATGTTGCTAGCATGTTCCTAACATGATTAGCAAGTTGCTAGCATGTTTTTAACATGATTAGCAAGTTGCTAGCATGTTTTTAGAATGATTAGCAAGTTGCTAGCATGTTTTTAACATGATTAGCAAGTTGCTAGTATATTTCTATCATGATTAGCATGTTGCTAGCATGTTTTTAACATGATTAGCAAGTTGTTAACATGTTGCTAGCATGTTCTTAACATGATTAGCAAGTTGCTAGCATGTTTTTAACATGATTAGCAAGTTGTTAGCATGTTGCTAGCATGATTAGCAAGTTGTTAGCATGTTGCTAGTATGTTACTAGCATGATTAGCAAGTTGCTAGCATATTTCTAGCATGATTAGCATGTTGTTAGCATGTTATTAGCATGATTAGCCAGTTACTAGCATGTTACTAGCATGATTAGCAGGCTACTAGCATGTTTTTAACATTATTAGCAAGTTGTTAGCAAGTTGCTAGCATGTTTTTAGAATGATTAGCAAGTTGCTAGCATGTTTTTAGAATGATTAGCAAGTTGCTAGCATGTTTCTAGCATGATTAGCAAGTTGTTAACATGTTTCTAGCATGATTAGCAAGTTGCTAGCATGTTTCTAGCATGATTAGCAAGTTGTTAACATGTTTCTAGCATGATTAGCAAGTTGCTAGCATGTTATTAGCATGATTAGCCAGTTACTAGCATGTTACTAGCATGTTTAGCAGGCTACTAGCATGTTTTTAACATTATTAGCAAGTTGTTAGCAAGTTGCTAGCATGTTTTTAGAATGATTAGCAAGTTGCTAGCATGTTTTTAGAATGATTAGCAAGTTGCTAGCATGTTTCTAGCATGATTAGCAAGTTGTTAACATGTTTCTAGCATGATTAACAAGTTGCTAGCATGTTTCTAGCATGATTAGCAAGTTACTAGCATGTTACTAGTCTGTTTCTAACATGATTAGCTTGTTGTTAGCATGTTATTAGCATGATTAGCCAGTTACTAGCATGTTACTAGGATGATTAGCAGGCTACTAGCATGACTCTAATTTGGCTAGTGATAGATAGATAGATAGATAGATGAGTTTGAATGAGTTTGAATGGATTAGAAATACAGTACATAGAAGGGAAGCTTGATTGAGTCTCAAAGGATTCTGGGAGTTTTGACAGTTGAAATTTGAATAGTGTTGGCTCATTTGAACATTCCGTCAATGTAAGTCTATGGGATTTTTCCCAGTTTTAAACGTCATTTTTAGGAAAACCGTAAGTCCGATCAGTTTGAAGAGATATAGCAACTCGAGTCAGACCAGTCTGAAGATCTAGGCTGAGTTTGGAGTTTGTAGAGTTAAAGCTCTAGGAGGAGTAGCGTTTGAAAATTTGGCTAAGAAGAATAATAATAATAATAATAAGCTTAAGTAGCAGATCAGTAGGTTGGCTTTCTCAAGCCAACCTAACTAGATAAAAAAGTTCGTCAAGACAAACTTTAGGTTGGCTTGAGAAAGCCCAGCTTGAAAGTTTAAAGCAGTTGTAAAAGCCTGAAGTTTGAAAATTTAGATAGATGGATTACATAGAAATTGTTGCTAGCATGTTTTAAGCATGATTAGCAAGTTGCTAGCATGTTTCTAGCATGATTAGCATGTTGCTAACATGTTTCCAGCATTATTAGCAAGTTGTTAGCGTGTTGTTAGCATGTTTCTAAAATGATTAGTAAGTTGCTAGCATGTTTCTAACATGACTAGCATGTTGCTAGTATGTTTCTAGCATGAGTAGCATGTTACTAGCATGTTTCTAACATGATTAGCAAGTTGCTAGCATGTTTCTAACATGATTAGCATGTTGCTAGCATGATTAGCAAGTTGTTAGCATGTTGCTAGCACGATTAGCAAGTTGCTAGCATATTTCTAGCATGATTAGCATGTTGCTAGCATGTTTTTAGAATGATTAGCATGTTGCTAGCATGTTCCTAACATGATTAGCAAGTTGCTAGCATGTTTCTAACATGATTAGCAAGTTGTTAGCATGTTGCTAGCATGATTAGCAAGTTGTTAGCATGTTGCTAGTATGTTACTAACATGATTAGCAAGTTGCTAGCATATTTCTAGCATGATTAGCATGTTGCTAGCATATTTTTAACATGATTAGCAAGTTACTAGCATGTTGTTAGTCTGTTTCTAACATGATTAGCATGTTGTTAGCCTGTTATTAGCATGATTAGCCAGTTACTAGCATTTTACTAGCATGATTAGCAGGCTACTAGCATGTTTTTAACATTATTAGCAAGTTGTTAGCAAGTTGTTAGCATGTTTTTAGAATGATTAGCAAGTTGCTAGCATGTTTCTAGCATGATTAGCAAGTTGTTAACATGTTTCTAGCATGATTAGCAAGTTGTTAGCATGTTGCTAGCATGATTAACATGTTTCTAGCATGTTTTTAACATTATTAGCAAGTTGTTAGCAAGTTGCTAGCATGTTTTTAGAATGATTAGCAAGTTGCTAGCATGTTTTTAGAATGATTGGCAAGTTGCTAGCATGTTTCTAGCATGATTAGCAAGTTGTTAACATGTTTCTGGCATGATTAACAAGTTGCTAGCATGTTTCTAGCATGATTAGCAAGTTACTGGCATGTTGCTAGTCTGTTTCTAACATGATTAGCATGTTGTTAGCATGTTATTAGCATGATTAGCCAGTTACTAGCATGATTAGCAGGCTACTAGCATGACTCTAATTTGGCTAGTGATAGATAGATAGATAGATAGATAGATAGAAAGATATATAGATACATGAGTTTGAATGAGTTTAAATGGATTAGAAATACAGTACATAGAAGGGAAGCTTGATTGAGTCTCAAAGGATTCTGGGAGTTTTGACAGTTGAAATTTGAATAGTGTTGGCTCATTTGAACATTCCGTCAATGTAAGTCTATGGGATTTTTCCCAGTTTTGAACGTCATTTTTAGGAAAACCGTAAGTCCGATCAGTTTGAAGAGATATAGCAACTCGAGTCAGACCAGTCTGAAGATCTGGGCTGAGTTTGGAGTTTGTAGAGTTAAAGCTCTAGGAGGAGTAGCGTTTGAAAATTTGGCTAAGAAGAATAATAATAATAACTAGATAGTAAAGTTTGTCAAGACAAACTTTAGGTTGGCTTGAGAAAGCTGGACCAGAAAGTTTGAAAAAGTTTGAAAAGTTTATAGTTTAAAAAGTTTACGAAGTTTTAAAAAGTTTTGCATTTGATGGTTTTCAGTCTGTAATGGTTTGAAGTCTAACGTAGTTTTAAAAGGTTAAAGTTTGTATGTTTTGAAGGCAATACAGTCTGTCAGAGATAGATAGATAGATAGATAGTAATGGTTAGATGATAGATAGATAGATAGATAGATAGATAGATAGATAGATAGATAGATAGATAGATAAGTAGATAGATAACAATTAGCAAGTTACTAGAATGATTCTAGCATGATTAGCATTTTACTAGCATGTTGTTAACATGTTTAACATTTTATTAACATGATAACAGGGGTGGTTGCTAGGGTGTTGCTATGCGGTTGCTAAGGTAACGGGGTGGTTGCTAGGGTGTTGCTATGCGGTTGCTAGGGTACTTGGGGTGGTTGCTAGGCCGGTTGCTAAGATACCCAGGGTGGTTGCTAAGGTGTTGCTATGCTGTTGCTAAGGTATCCAAGGTGGTTGCTAAGCTGTTGCTATGCGGTTGCTAGCGTAACAGGGGTGGTTGCTAGGGTGTTGCTATGCCGTTGCTAGGGTATCCAGGATGGTTGCTAAGGTGTTGCAATGCGGTTGCTAGGGTAACAGGGGTGGTTGCTAGGGTGTTGCTATGTGGTTGCTAAGGTAACAGGGGTGGTTGCTAGGGTGTTGCTATGCAGTTGCTAGGGTACCCAGGGTGGTTGCTAAGGTGTTGCTATGCGGTTGCTAAGGTATCCAAGGTGGTTGCTAGGGTGTTGCTATGCGGTTGCTAAGGTAACAGGGGTGGTTGCTAGGGTGTTGCTATGCGGTTGCTAGGGTACTTGGGGTGGTTGCTAGGCCGGTTGCTAAGGTGCCCAGGGTGGTTGCTAAGGTGTTGCTATGCCGTTGCTAGGGTATCCAGGGTGGTTGCTAGGGTGTTGCTATGCGGTTGCTAGGGTATCCAGGGTGGTTGCTAGGGTGGTTGCTAGGGTGTTGCTATGCGGTTGCTAAGGTATCCAGGGTGGTTGCTAGGGTGTTGCTATGCGGTTGCTAGGGTATCCAGGGTGGTTGCTAGGGTGGTTGCTAGGGTGTTGCTATGCGGTTGTTAAGGTGCCCAGGGTGGTTGCTAAGGATGTTTCTAGCATGATTAACAAGTTGCTAGCATGTTTCTAACATGATTAGCAGGTTGCTAGCATGTTTCTAGCATGATTAACAAGTTGCTAGCATATTTCTAGCATGATTAGCATGTTGCTAGCATGTTTTTAACATGATTAGCAAGTTGTTAGCATGTTGCTAGCATGTTCCTAACATGATTAGCAAGTTGCTAGCATGTTTTTAACATAATTAGCAAGTTGCTAGCATGTTTTTAACATGATTAGTAAGTTGCTAGCATGTTGCTAGCATGTTCCTAACATGATTAGCAAGTTGCTAGCATGTTTCTAGCATGATTAGCAAGTTGCTAGCATGTTTCTAGCATGATTAGCATGTTTCTAGCATGTTTTTAACATGATTAGCAAGTTGTTAGCAAGTTGCTAGCATGTTTTTAGAATGATTAGCAAGTTGCTAGCATGTTTTTAGAATGATTAGCAAGTTGCTAGTATGTTTCTAGCATGATTAGCAAGTTGCTAGCATGTTTCTAGCATGATTAGCAAGTTACTAGCATGTTGTTAGTCTGTTTCTAACATGATTAGCATGTTGTTGGCATGTTATTAGCATGATTAGCCAGTTACTAGCATGTTACTAGCATGATTAGCAGGCTACTAGCATGACTCTAGTTTGGCTAGCGATAGATAGATAGATAGATAGATAGATAGATAGATAGATAGATAGATAGATAGATGAGTTTGAATGAGTTTAAATGGATTAGAAATACAGTACATAGAAGGGAAGCTTGATTGAGTCTCAAAGGATTCTGGGAGTTTTGACAGTTGGAATTTGAAAAGTGTTGGCTCATTTGAACATTCCGTCAATGTAAGTCTATGGGATTTTTCCCAGTTTTAAACGTCATTTTTAGGAAAACCGTAAGTCCGATCAGTTTGAAGAGATATAGCAACTCGAGTCAGACCAGTCTGAAGATCTAGGCTGAGTTTGGAGTTTGTAGAGTTAAAGCTCTAGGAGGAGTAGCGTTTGAAAATTTGGCTAAGAAGAATAATAATAATAATAATAATAATAATAAGCTTAAGTAGCAGATCAGTAGGTTGGCTTTCTCAAGCCAACCTAATAATAAGCTTAAGTAGCAGATCAGTAGGTTGGCTTTCTCAAGCCAACCTAATAATAAGCTTAAGTAGCAGATCAGTAGGTTGGCTTTCTCAAGCCAACCTAATAAGTTTAAGTAGCATTTCAGTAAGTTGTTGGTTTTAAAAAGTTGTAATAGCATGTTTCTAGCATGATTAGCAAGTTTAGTTGCTAGCATGATTAGCAAGTTGTTAGCATGTTGCTAGCAGTTTTCTAAGCATGATTAGCAAGTTGCTAGCATGTTTCTAACATGATTAGCAAGTTGAGTTGCTAGCATGTTTCTAGCATGATTAGCAAGTTTGTAGCATGTTTCTAGCATGATTGCATTAGCATGTTTCTAGCATGATTAGCAAGTTGCTAGCATGTTTCTAGCATGATTAGCAAGTTAGTTGCTAGCATGTTTCTAGCATGATTAGCAAGTTGTTAGCATGTTGCTAGCATGTTTCTAGCATGATTAGCAAGTTTGTCTAGCATGTTTCTAGCATGATTAGCAAGTTGCTAGCATGTTTCTAGCATGATTAGCAAGTTGCTAGCATGTTTCTAGCATGATTAGCAAGTTGTCTAGCATGTTTCTAGCAATGATTAGCAAGTTGCTAGCATGTTCTTAGCATGATTAGCAAGTTGCTAGCATGTTTTAGCATGATTAGCAAGTTGCTTAGCATGTTTCTAGCATGATTAGCAAGTTGTTAGCATGTTTCTAGCATGATTAGCAAGTTGCTAGCATGTTTCTAGCATGATTAGCAAGTTGTTAGCATGTTGCTAGCATGTTTCTAGCATGATTAGCAAGTTGCTAGCATGTTTGTCAGTTGTAGCCATAGATAGATAGATAGATAGATAGTAAAGTTAGATAGATAGATAGATAGATAGATAGATAGATAGATAGATAGATAGTAGATAGATAGATAGATAGATGAGTTTGAATGAGTTTGAATGGATTAGAAATACAGTACATAGAAGGGAAGTTTGATTGAGTCTCAAAGGATTCTGGGAGTTTTGACAGTTGGAGTTTGAAAAGTGTTGGCTCATTTGAACATTCCGTCAATGTAAGTCTATGGGATTTTTCCCAATTTTAAACGGCATTTTTAGGAAAACGTAAGTCCGATCAGTTAGAAAAGATATAGCAACTCGAGTCAGACCAGTCTGAAGATCTGGGCTGAGTTTGGAGTTTGTAGAGTTAAAGCTCTAGGAGGAGATAGCAGTTAGAAAATTTAGTCTCAGAAGAATATAATAATAACTAGATAGTAAAAGTTTGTCAAGACAAACTTTAGGTTGGCTTGAGAAAGCTGGACCAGAAAGTTTGAAAAAGTTTGAAAAGTTTATAGTTTAAAAAGTTTACGAAGTTTTAAAAAGTTTTGCATTTGATGGTTTTCAGTCTGTAATGGTTTGAAGTCTAACGTAGTTTTAAAAGGTTAAAGTTTGAATGTTTTGAAGGCAATACAGTCTGTCAGAGAAGATAATAGATAGATAGAATTAGATAGATAGATAGAAAGATAGATAGATAGATAGATAAGTAGATAGATAACAATTAGCAAGTTACTAGAATGATTCTAGCATGATTAGCATTTTACTAGCATGTTGTTAACATGTTTAACATTTTATTAACATGATAACAGGGGTGGTTGCTAGGGTGTTGCTATGCGGTTGCTAAGGTAACGGGTGGTTGCTAGGGTGTTGCTATGCGGATTGCTAGGGTACCTGGGGTGGTTGCTAGTGGCCGGTTGCTAAGGATACCCAGGGTGGTTGCTAAGGTGTTGCTATGCGTTGCTAAGGTAACCAGGGTGGTTGCTAAGGTGTTGCTATGCGGTTGCTAGGGTAACAGGGTGGTTGCTAGGGTGTTGCTATGCGGTTGCTAGGGTACCAGGGATGGTTGCTAAGGTGTTGCAATGCGGTTGCTAGGGTAACAGGGGTGGTTGCTAGGGTGTTGCTATGCGGTTGCTAAGGTAACAGGGTGGTTTGCTAGGGTGTTGCTATGCAGTTGCTAGGTACCCAGGGTGGTTGCTAAGGTGTTGCTATGCGGTTGCTAAGGTACCAGGGGTGGTTGCTAGGGTGTTGCTATGGCGGTTGCTAAGGTAACCAGGGTGGTTGCTAGGGTGTTGCTATGCGGTTGCTAGGGTACTCGGGGTGGTTGCTAGGCGGTTGCTAAGGTACCCAGGGTGGTTGCTAAGGTGTTGCTATGCCGTTGCTAGGGTATCCAGGGTGGTTGCTAGGGTGTTGCTATGCGGTTGCTAGGGTATCCAGGGTGGTTGCTAGGTGGTTGCTAGGGTGTTGCTATGCGGTTGCTAAGGTATCCAGGGTGGTTGCTAGGGTGTTGCTATGCGGTTGCTAGGGTACCCAGGGTGGTTGCTAAGGTGTTGCTATGCGGTGTTGCTAAAAGGTAACAGGGGTGTTGCTAGGGTGTTGCTAAGGTAACAGGGAGTCGTTGCTAGGGTGTTTGCTATGCGGTTGCTAGGGTACTTGGGGTGGTTGCCAGCCGGTTGTTAAGGTGCCCAGGGTGGTTGCTAAGGATGTTTCTAGCATGATTAACAAGTTGCTAGCATGTTTCTAACATGACTAGCAGGTTGCTAGCATGTTTCTAGCATGATTAACAAGTTGCTAGCATATTTCTAGCATGATTAGCATGTTGCTAGCATGTTTTTTAACATGATTAACATATTTTTAGCATGTTGCTAGCATGTTCCTAACATGATTAGCAAGTTGCTAGCATGTTATTAACATAATTAGCAAGTTTGCTAGCATGTTTTAAACATGATTAGAAGTTGCTAGCATGTTGCTAGCATGTTCCTAACATGATTAGCAAGTTGCTAGCATGTTTCTAGCATGATTAGCAAGTTGCTAGCATTTTCTAGCATGATTAGCATGTTTCTAGCATGTTATTTAACATGATTAGCAATTGTTAGCAAGTTGCTAGCATGTTTTTATTTAGAATGATTAGCAAGTTGCTAGCATGTTTTTTAGAATGATTAGCAAGTTGCTAGTATGTTT